>OV884011.1:147651239-148251239 GCA_930367205.1 Acanthosoma haemorrhoidale | reverse complement strand
CCTTCTCTTCCACCGTTTTTTTTTTCTTTTTCTGCGTTCCAATCCCCCCCCCCCCCGCCTTCTTTATTATTTCCCCCCGTATTGAGAGAAGACGAGAACGGGAACAAACACACTCGAGGAGCCGATGGCGCTGAGCTCAAGGCAGATCCTTTTACAGATATTTCCGATAGAGGTAACGAGAGGCCACAATGGCATTACATCGCCGAGGCCCACTTAGCCCTGTCTTTGTCGGGGCTACGCTTTGTCCCCCGGGCCGGCAGTAAGTGGCCGACAATACTCGCGATCGTTATGTTATTAGTACTCCAGTCCTGAAAGCAGTCAGTGCCTCAAGATCTCGCCAGCTTAGATCCAGCCAGGCACAATTAAAGACCTGATAATAAGTATTAGCTAAGTCTGGGAGTGCTTTCGAGGGCCCTTCAGGTTATAGGGGCGACCTCGATGTTCCTGGGAACTAACGACGCCCGTCGATCCAACGGATTCTGCCTGCTGAGAGAATAAAAAAACTAATCGACGCAGGGTGATCTCGCGTAATTTTAACGGCGCAATGGTCAACAATATTCTTGTTTATTTATTTTGCAGTAAAATTGAGTAAATAAAAAACAGAATGCCTAGTAAGTGCATAGTGCATAGTAAAGCACATCATTAAAAAGACATAAAAGGGCGTATAATTAGTCATTTTTTTTTCTGGTGCCTGAATAATTGGGTCTTTGATGAATCCGCTAAAAGCTTTATCAAAACGTTGATCGTCCTACGAACAACATAAGTTAAGTGAGCAGTTAACTGCTATATATAGGATCATCATAGGTTTCGATTATCTTAAAAATTAGTTGATTTAATCTGTTATTTTCTTTTATTTTTTTCCTTAGCTCTCTAATTATAAGATTAAGGATGAGGGAAAAATATTTGGTAAGGAATATGTAAGGAATATTTGGGTTGAGCGGATCCTTGGACTAGGAGTACCTGGTTGAAGGTGGTGTGAGGGGATTAAGGAGTGTGGGAAGCCTCGGTAGAGGTTGATAGTTGCGGTACAGTGGTGAGAGTCCACTGGTGGCTTGGACCAGAGTCTCTCTGGTATGTAGTGCAGTCTTATTCAGTTGGAAAGCAGTGATGGGTGCCTGTTAGAGGCTTGTTGTTGTTGGGCCAAGCGCCGTGATGTCCACCATTTGGTCTGCTTTACCAGATCTTGAGAGTTGCCATCTTGCCGGTGGGGGTGTCATGTCTCGGAATAGAGGGTTTTGGCTATGTTTCATCGAGTTAAAGAACTTGATGTGTCTTCTTTGGATGGCTTCGGTGATGGTGGGGCAGAGGAATCAAAAGGGACTGTGCAAAATATCATGCCTCTGAAAAAATGATGGTTTGAGTTATCGTTCTGAATTTGTGTAATTAAAGTTTGGCAGACGACAACTCTTCTCTACGAATATAAAATAGGCCGTAAAAATAATTAAATCAATATATTACATTGCTTCGATTTTTTCTGAGAGTTTTTAGGTTTTCAAATCAGGCGCCAACCACCAAAGGGAAAATCTTAAGTGCTGAGGATGAAACCCATGCTTCCCCAGTCACAGTTTTCATGCTAAATGGTTGGGATATTGAAAAAATTTATCTGCAAATAAATTAATTGATAATAACTCTAAATAGATCCATGACATTTTTGTTTATTTCAACTTTACCCATCTTGAACCCCGTGCAAAAGAAAAATGTGCGCTTGAAAAACATTCCCGTACAAGGACAAGCTTGGAAGTAATAATAATTACAATAGTTTTAGGAAGATGTCGAATACATTTTGCTTAATTGGCGCAATTATTAGGATTAGATGAAGATTGAAAATGCTCTCATGTAAAATTTGTTTTATTATTACGAATTACCAAGTTTTCCCCTGTGAGCATTGATTTTATTTTATTGGGTGCGAGTTGTAGATTGTACTTTGATTAATTTTAAATGCCGTTTATTTATTCATTGGCATTCATACAGAAGAAAACAGCGACGTCATTACTGTACAATAACACATTTTGTCTTCATATAACTTTACATGCCAAGTGAACGATTCTCCACTCAAAAGCTGATCAGCTCAGCCCTCACATATTAACAGAAAAATAAACGGGCATTTCAATCTAAAAAGGAGCATTCATTTTCGCTAACTAGGCTAAAATATCTATACAGGGCTGAGAGAGGATTGTTAGGGCCCGTATAAAAACCTTTTAGCTGAACTAGAAAATGTCCAAAATATCATTGCCTCTTATTGTGGATTACTGGACGTCAATCTGTGGGATGGGTATAGCTGGCGGGATGCGGGCCCGGTCCAGTTTATTGGATAACTAGACCTCCCCCCCCCCGCACAAAAAAAACCCACAAATCCTAAGAGATGTGATAGTGGTGGGGCCATATTGCTCTGGACAATAGAATCACTGTTACAATAGTGAGGGGTGAATCAGGCCACCCACAGCACCAATCTCTCGTCTTAGTCTCTCCTGCTTTTATATTAGATCCCATCTAGCCTACCTTATATATTTTTTTTATGTCTACTTTAATCTCTTTTTATTATTATTACTTTTGTTATTATTACTATCATAAGGGTAAAATATATTTTCGAATAAGCTAATGTTTGAATGCTGTAAGGTTAGTATTAACTAATTAATCTAAGATTCTCAGTCATGTTATCAGCATTAGATTTTAAGGTACAAATGAGGGCATACCTTTCTCGAGAGGTTAAAGAACGCTGATCTGCACCCATTGATTGCAAAAGTTTTTGACTCGTTGCAGCACTTAACCAACCCAGTATTTAACACTATGGCCCCACCACCCCTCCCGCATCGATGGCAGCAGACTGTCGGGGAAAAATTAGGTTAAGAATTAGTGTGTAAGTTAGTTTTAAGGTTGATTAAAAAGGTGAGCCCCATCACCTTTATTAGTCAGTTTAGTCCAGTCACGTATAATGTATATCATTATACTTGTTTATTCATTATATCATTTTTATAAAATAACAAAACCTGTATATAATGTAGCAATGCAACAGGAAATACAAAAATAATTTGTAAATAGATTCGCCTGAGGATCTATACGGGTGGTCTGAAAAGTTTCCAACCTAACAAAGCTTTTATTTTAGCTTTTATGTAACTATCTTTTATTTATTTTACTATCATCTTCATGTTGAGGTCGGAAACTTTTCAGACCACCTGTATATAAAAGAAAAAAAAAAAAAAAAAAGGTATAAATGAAATTAAAGACTTAGAAAATGCCGGAATGATACAGAGAGATATCATAGTTTGGCCAGGAGTCTCCGGCTTTATTTTCAGTTAAGAGTTGATAGCACGAAATAATTCCCAGATAATAAAAGATAATGACATAGGACAAACCTATTTCTACTTCTCTCAAAACTTTACTCTATGAAATATTAATGAACTTGAACTCGACTTAAAAGAAAAAATCAGAACGCTGAATAGAGAACTGGTTATAGATTTTTTAAAAGTTTGTCAAACGGACCCTAACTTTTTCTCTGTTTTTTTTTTTTATTTCTTCCCCTCATTAATTTTCACCGAAACATATTCAGGCTGTTTTGAAGTGTGATATATCATTAAAATTACAGATCGATTAGATGATCTTTATAATTACTTCAGTGATACGTACCGACCGAAAGACGGAAAATGAATCGCGAACTACAGTAGAACCTCGCCTTTCGGTTTCAGAGTTAATTCAAACGTCAACGTTAAAATAATAAGTATTCTGTTAAAAGTTAGACAATTAATTAAAACACGTTCTTATGGAGTATAAGTATTACTTATCAGGAATAGTTATTACATAAATTGTTGGAGGAAAAACATTTTATTTGCGTGTTAATATGTAGCAGAGGATGTCGGTTTCACGAGAGACCCTTCAATCATTCAAAATTTATAGGATATCCGAAACCGTTTGGTCATTTCATTTATATTATTATTGACATATATATAATAATCAAGTAAAAGTTCATAGATATTGCATAAAGTAAATTTTTGAGCGCTTTTTATGTCAATATTTTTTATAGGGGAATTTTTACATACTGTGGGTGGATATAGATGGAAAGAATATCAATAATATATACTGAAATCATGATATATAAAATAAAAATTAAAGTTCCTATGAATATTTGACAGTTAAACCTGCCAAAGTAATCGTATAGTGCCTTTGATTTCAGGTTTTGAACTCCACACAATATGTAGTAGAAACAGTAGCAATAATAGCATATTTTACAAAATTGTTAATAAATTTATATTTATGGTGATATAACGTGAAGTAGTTCGATGTATATCGTACAATGTAGCTGATTTTTTTTTTTTTAACGTTCCATTTTTTTATGGTTGAATCAGCTATGGTACAAATTTGTAAATATTTGAAAATGTAATTCATAACATCTTAATGTAATACACATCGATCTGCTTTATTTATCGGAAGGACTTAAGCTCCTAAACTACCATTTAGGGATAAAATATCTGTTATGGACACAGTTGTAGTCCTTTTGAATTCTTGAAACATCGAAACGAATGAACTATTGTAACGATTGTGTGCGAATGTGAAATTGTAACGAATGAACGCTTGTACAACTTTTTATAGAAGTCAACTGTCCAAACGAACACTTAATGATAGGTATTACTTTACTTCAAGCAGTTCAAACTAAACCGTTCTTTTACAACAGATGGATTACAGCTCCTTCAATACCTGTTCGGACCCCCAAGCAACTAGCAACTTGGTAAGAGCCAGCTCACCCCAAGCAATAAATAAAGACAATTACTCCAGTGGTATCGGCTCTATAGACAAAAGACGGCCCCCCGAGGAAGCGGAAATGAAGACGATAAGGAAATCCTAGGGGAGCCACCCCAATTAAGGATATCCGCGGACCACCTCCATTACCTTCCATTGCAAATTATTCTATTACCTAATCTCATCCCCCTAGTAATTAGGCCCACACCTCGGTTTATCTATCTTCTACTGCCTATCAACTTGTTGCATGACTAGAAAAAAACAAATACTATGCACATCAAGCTGTAGTAATAGGATACACCACTTAACAATAGTTTTGATTGGCCTGAAGTAAAAGTGAGGACTGTGGAATGCTTCTACAGCAAAGGCTATAAAGGTTAGAGTAGCTTGACTAGTAGGAAGGATGGTCTGAGTGTCAATCCAGTCAGAAAGGACAGGCTTGACTAGTACAAGGTATGGTCTGAAGCATATCAGAAAGATAGTTACTAGTCTACACGAACATTATGTACCGGGAAAGCTTATCAGGAGGTACCGTTATATAAGAAATTCATTGTTAACCTTCTTTCCAATTTTTTGTTCGTTTATTTACATTTACCAAATCGCAATTTAGTACTTAGTTGATGACCAATTGTAGTCATTTTAATATTGTAAATAATAATATCATGCCGTTCCATTCCCTCGCTACATAATTACGCGAAGAACGGGGCGTTCCTTCCCTACCTGTAATCAGTTTTAAATAAGCTTAATTCAGTTCGGGCCTTAAGCTTATTAACAACAGCGGGCCTCCCATCTCCGTGGATACTATTATCCATTGTAGGGATTGAATCCTTCATAAGAACGAGGAGGGGTCGGTAGCACTGTAAAAAGGAGGGGGTGGTTCACAAGAAATTTAATATGAGTTGCTCACCCCCTTGGTCACCATGGCGACGTCACCCCGCGTCATCTCCAAGGAGACGTCAGTGACATCCACCTGCCCCCTTCGTCTTCATTAACCCCCACCCTCCTCCACCGCTCCATCTAAGCTTATACTTAATGTAGGGACATTTATCTGTTGTATTTCTTATGTTGTTTATCCGAGTAGATCTATGGATTAGTGTCCTCCATTCCATTAATTATATCCTAAGTCATAGTGGCAAGTATGAATAATTTCTCAATCATATAAATTGAATAGAGCTGTTATAAGATATTATTACTATATTCTTTTATTCAGCTCTTCCCCCTTATTGTTTCTTTGTGTATGTGAGTGTCTACTCCCAATAGGCCCCGTAACTGTGAATTTAAATTTATGTTTAATACATTTAGGTAGCGTTATAGTAAGTAATGGAGGGTTTATGAAAAAAAAAAAAAAAAGAAAGACTCAACTATTAAATAAAGTTCTTCTCTAAGGTTCCCACTTAAGAGCTCTTTTTTATCCAGAATTAGGCCTTAATTAATTCAATCTAAATTGGCTTAATATTAGGAACCAACATGAATGAAATTTAAAGTATTATTATACAATCCGGTATCGTTAAGTTGTAATTGTAAGTAATCAATTGTGTTTTATGTTTTCTGTTCCTTGGTAGTCAAGAATTAAAACGTCACTTGCTAATTTGAATTTTTTTGTTTTCAGGTATAGGTTATTCATCAATATATAAATGGGACAAAAATTAAATCAAAATGTCATACACCCTAGGCTTGAGGCATTCCTAACTAAGTGATTTTGGGAATTCATGACGAACCAGCGCAAGGGGGAGTATTTTGTTCTGAAAAGTATGCAGTCTTGTTTTTATTGACTAGTAGGTCACAACCGGTATAGCCAATAAGGATCGTCGTCTTGTAAAGTAAAGTCGTACAGATGTGTTGCAGTGACGTGCTGCATGCCTGTTGATGAGATGGTGTCTATTAGCTTGTTGCAGTTAGTTAGATATGTTTGGTCTTCCAAAGTGCCACGTGCCCATATATATTCCAATGTTTGCTATCCTGGTCCTCACTGCCCCAATGTAACTGTTAATTTTAGGGTGTCTTTGATGATACCTGCCTAATGTGGAAAGTTTTGTTTTACGCTTTGAATGATTAGCTTGTAGATTCTATCATTTTAACTAGAAGGATATTTGACCGAGTCATTCCTGGAGCCCTTTGATATATGCTGTAATTTCTCTGCGGCCATAGAAAGGGTCCATGTTTTTGGGCAGGCACTCAAGTTGGTATTAAAAGGTATATATCCTTAAGGGATGCTTAGATTAACTCTCCTTGACGTGATAAACTTAGTATTTACACCGCCATTAAATCGTTTTTATACAAATAACGATTTTATAATGTTACAAAGGTAATTTGGAGGTGTATAACTATGTACAATATGCTATCAATGCCAGACTGTGTTGAATGCTGACGTTAAGGTTGACAGGATGGTTTTAAAAAAGAGCTTTGTAAGGCTAATAATTTGAGGCATTAAATCAATATTATTTTAGCATAACAATATTTACATGCTAAAATAATAAATATGCTAAAGAGGCACAAATTATTCTTAAATGCATAATGGTAAATTAATTTAGTTAGTATTTAAGGAGCATATTTAGTGTTGAGAATAAATTTAAATATTTTTGAAAAATATACTGAGTTTTGTATTCGCATCGTTAAATTTTATTTAAAAATCAGACCTGAAGAATCCTGCTCTCAATGGGGCATGTCTCGATATTGTTGATTATCTTTCTACATTCTTTATTTCGTTTACACATTTTCAATAATTAAATAAAATCTAGTTCATCACTGATGTAAAAAATACGAATAATTCAGTAAATAATGTGGAAAAAAAAAAACGGCGAGGCCACTGATTCATGGATCTATCATTACTAATTCGTAATTAAAATGACGGCTGTGTGGTGATAAAGGTCTGCTATCATTAATACATAAAAAAAAATCCGGCAGTTCCAAGGAGGAGTTTTTGACAAATGTATTTGAAAATTATATTGAAAAATTGATATTTTATTACATTTATTTTTTCCCTACTAATAATAGTATGTTGGATGTCTGCTTTATTTTCCGGTTTCGATACTTGCACTTTATTTATTATCAATTTATCTATTTTATAAATGAATTCTTAGACAACTTTACCCTACAAGAATATGGTATTACATACGACATTGCTAGTCACCTAGAAGGCAATAATAATTATTATTATTCTAATAAAGGCAAAAGACTTCTCCAACCCTGCATGAAGGAGACCTACGTGTTCGACGTTGGATGTTGCAAACTACAAAAAACAAACGGAATAAATAAAATACATAGCTATTCATTTTTATGGTGGTGTGTATGTGAAAAGTGGAAAGCGAGGACGACCGAGTGAAAAGCCCGTGGGGGCTCCGTTAGGCCGGCAGCGATGTCTCCCTGATCTGCTTCGGGGAAATCCCGCTTCGTCGATAATTAGTTTTTTGTCGGCCGGTCGCCGTGAAAAGACCTGGCTAGGAAAAAAAAAAAAAAAAAATCAGAGTCATGGTTTTAATACGAAGAGATGGGGGGGGGGCTTATATAACGGGGGCAGCCCCCACCTCTTCCCCCCAAACTCACCTGCCAATTTTCTTCCTATATTCATTATCGGGACATATTTTTTTATTTCTTCTCCGGAATAGGTGAAAAACCGATTACTCTTTCCTCCGCTCTGCATCACTTCATCCTCATTTGAAACAGTTATAAATAATAGCTTTCTTTGACGGTTTTTTTCAAAAATGAATATTAATAGAAAATTACTTACTTTTCTGGAACTAATGGCGTTAAATCTGAATGTTGATGAATTGCCACTGCGTTTGCGCATATAGAAAAAAGGTGCCATTACATCCTTTCCAGGGATCAACTTCATTTTCTGCTTTATCCGGGTTCACGAATACGAATTGAACGATATCTCGATGTTAAAGCGGTTTGAAAAAACGCCATTCTTGTCACCTGTTCCGTTTTGTCCACCTCTCTTCAAAACTACTAGATACTCCAGCACAGTCCTTATGGCGCGGGTTTAATAAATGCACACCTCTTTCTGGTAAACCCAAAATTTATTTTATATAGATACAAGTGGTTTCGGTGGCGATACCACCAGTCTCAAAAATTAAATTGATAGAATAGGAAATGAAAAAGGAAAGTACAAACAATGTCTCCTAGTCTTACATCTGTTAAACGATTTGATGTCATATTCTGACAAAATTAATTTTTAGGTACTTAAAAATTTTGGTAAAGCTGACCAAAGTGCTTGTATTAGTATACCAAAAAAAAAAAAATAAGAAAAATACACCGGATAGAACAGAGAGAGGTATATTTGTTAATATGAATATCCCACAACCAGTCCTACAACATATTTTTTTCAACCCGGTAGGGAAAAGTGAGACATAAGAAGATGAGCGTGACCAGACATCTGGTAAGTTCAATAAAAACCTAAGTTAGATTAATTTTGGTAAGGTATCATTATACAATTTAATAAACATTGCACATCAAGATTTGATAATATAAAAAAAATAAAAATAAATATGAACAATCATTGACACATTTCTGTGCTGTTATAATTAATACGCGAGGGGCAAATAGTTATATTGCATTTTCCGCATGCTTTCTTAACTATTTTTCCCTCCTTCGTTGAGAGAGTGAGCACTCTCACAAACTATATTTTCGGAAATCGGCTCATCTTCTAGTCCACTTATTCTTTTGGCCCTCATTCCTCGTTCACGTGGGAGATTTGCTAACGAGGAACGTTTATTACTTATGGAAAGATCTAAAACAAAACCGTAATATTATAAATATAGCAAACTGTTTAACTTATCATTTAGCCGATCATTCATAGAGATTCGATTCATTTAATTATGTTCATTATGTATTTCCTAGTTAGATAATGTTATTAATACGAGGAATGCTCGATAACATATTGTATATTAATAAGTAGTAATAGTATGTATTTACTAATATTTCGTTTGATGTAGACAGGAGAGAGGGAGAGGGGGGAGAGAGAGAGACACTGATAGCAATGTTTGTAAACAGGGTTCAACGATGCGTATTTATAAGTGTTTTGATCCCCGGGGATCAGTAGTCGACTGTGAAACATAGTGCTGTCCACATCGGAGCTGGAGGTCTCCCGATTCTCGACTTGTGTCCCGCTCATGTCTGTTGACACTTGAGATGAACTTTCTTCTATTTTTCTCACTTAGCGCCCAATGCTCGTTGCGCTCAAGCTGTGCCATAAATGAAGAACTACCCGACGCGTAAGGTACCGATCAACGACTCTCTCTCTCTCTCTCTCTCATTTGTGAATTAACAATCGATAATCATTTGTTTATTTTCTTATTAATGAAGTATTATTAAGTTTAGTATTAAGTTTACTGAATAAAGATTTATTTGTTTTGCTTTAATATTTGTTTTTTATTCAGTTTCTTCATTTATATTTAAAATTGATTTAGTGTAACAATTTCTATCTGGCATATAGGCTGTAATATCAATTGGAAGTCTGGCCAATATTTTGATGGTTATTTTCAACTGTGATGGCGAGTTCGCAGTTTCTATGAATGATCGGTTTCTCTTTTTTATTTCAGCTCGTCTTCTGCGATTTCTTCCTTATTCATTACTTTCGTTTGCATCCATTATTTTCCTTTTCTGTATTTATTTCCACAATTAGCATTTTGTCGGGGCTGCTGCTGGACGTCTTCAAACTTGCAAAACCATTGAAGCCGGCGAAAACTTTGGAGAATCGAGGATTTCAGGGTCAAATAGCTGACTCTGCTCCGCGTTCTCAACACAAACAAATAAAAAATTCCGGGGCTAACAAAAAAGTGAGCACTCGCTATGAGTCACGGTATGGACCTTTCCCACAAAAATGTTCGGGTGTGAGGACTTTAGACGACAAAGCATATCTTATACGAAGATCTTCCAACCAATCCCGCTTTTGAATTACCAGTAATTTTCTTCAGGCGTGAGAGAAAACCTCACGGTCCGTGTTCTCCTGGGTTAATGGTCAAGGATATGGAAAATTCAGTAGGGCTAATTTAGACGAGCAGTTTTAACGTATAAAATTAGTTTGCACATACCTGTAATATGTATTTAAGAAAAAAAGGTACTGTCCCGTATTTCTCGATATATTTTCATCTTTTTATATTCGGTTTATTTCGTGTGAATACACTTAAAAAATTATTGAAGTAAACACGTTTTATTTGGTGTAGTTGGTAGTTCTATAAACGAACGTTTTCGACTGACTGCACCGTCATCCTGAAGGATCTAAATAAAAACAAACAACAATGAAACGAATACATGTACATAAAATCAACAGTTACAATAAATAAAATAAAATTTAAATTGCAGAAACTGTACAAATATAACAACCGAATAAAATATTTATACGTCCAATACTAAAATGGCATGCCTAAACCAATTATCAACACATTTCGGGTACGTATAATAAAAGTGATCAATTTAACCAATAGTGGTGTATATTGTTTAAAAGCTAATCCTGGAATTGTCCGAAAATACCAAAAATAATAGTGAATCAACTAATCTTTTTTGCCGTTTTATAGCCAAAAGATTGTTGTAGCTAACACCAGCACGAACCTTTGAATATGACGGCTTAGTTCGGCGAAATCATTGTATCGTCGGTTAGAAATCAATAATGCGGTTGAGAGAAACACCGGCACCATTCCATCAATAATGGAGGTAGGATCAGTTTTTTTACAGTATTGCTGAGATTATTGCAAAAGGGTGGATTGGCGGCTATATCCGATGAGACAGATCTAGAAGGGGCACAGAAGACAGACAGCGGACACCGATGACTAGTGAACACGAAGAGGATCAGATAAGATGACTGTCGGGTCCAGATGAGCACGATCGCGCCGGCAGGGATACGGAACCCTTGAAGGACCTCCACAGCCCGTAGATCGTCAGTCGGATAAGGTCTCCGTGCACCGCTATCTCGTCATCTGGTTTTGTGGATCGGTTATCTCCACCATCGCTTCTCACTCCCGGCTCCCTGTATTGAGGGATCTGTTTTTTCGTACGGTTGTTTATTGTTTAATATTTAAATGTGTACAGGGATGAGGTGAATGTGCAGGCTAGAGAACTTCCTGCTTGAAGAGCAAGATTTTATTTCCTCCTTGAAGGCCTAGAAAAGGGTAACCTCAAGACAGCTCTAAATTATTACACTAGTTTTAAGTGATATTTGCAAGGTAATTTATTTATTAGTTTTAAGGACAGTTATACCACAAAAGCCACTGATGTATTTACAAATTACATAAAAAATGATTATTTACAAATTCATAACATACAATTCACTTTTCTATAAATAGAAATTTAAGTAGTATCTTCATCATACCTAACTAGAGCAAACTACCTAACTTAGATACTCTAGTACAATCCACCGATGTTTGCATTTTCATTCACATAGAACAGTCCATACCCTCCTAGTAGCACAAAGCTATCCAAATTACTCCAGTGTTTATGCCTTATTTATTTATTCCGTCACCAGAGACGCGCATTCAACAATATTTGTAAAAAGGAAAAATTGAGCACATTTGACTTTTATTTCCTTTTTTACAATAAATTCTTCACATAAAAGTTAGTGGCTATAACCTAAATAAAAACCTCCTTTTTTTTTTGTTTTATCATTGTAATAGTATCTTCATTCATTATTGAAAAAATATGCTAGAAAAGGCGTTTTTCTCGTGCCCGTGTATCCACGTGCCTCAACCGTTGATACACTTACTCCATCATCTCTTAAAATGAAGAAGCTGTCTTAGTACACGAGGCTGGATAAATCGGTGGATTCTACCGCAAGGGCAGACGGTGTCCAATTTGAATAAAAACCCGGCCCCTACTCAGCCCAATGGCCAAAGAGCCGATAAAAGGTATAGTGGTGGCAGCTACCCCGCACACGTCCTGTGGAGAGGCCGCCGTCGCTGTTGTGGTTTGCTCTGAAGCGGCGCGTGTTGTGGGCGGTAGGCCGCTTGCAGTCGCAGGCCTTCAGACAGTCAGTCCTCAATCGAATCTGACAGCTGAGCTGTTCTTACTTCGGTCTGGCTTACCTGCTTTCCAGCGTAAATCATTCGCCGTTGTGCAGTGTTATCCGACAACAAACGAGTTGATCCAGGAATAACTATTGTAAATAAATAGCGTCCTATTTTACTTAATCGTTATTTACTTATTATTTACTTAATCTAAACCCACGAACAGCTATTCTACTAGCAACATTTATAGTTTCGGAACTTAAAGGAAGGGGTTACTAAATACATTTTATATAAATTCGGTGATTATATTAATTGTAATTTTAAAATAAAGGTAGGAATATTCGCAAAAACGTAAACAGGCCAGTGTAAAATAATTAATGCCCTAGAACCAAAAAAATGGGCTGACTCTTGCAAACCACCTGGGTCAATCTAATGTCATGGTGGTTAGCTACATGACGTATTCCGTTTGTGTGTGTATGCTCCTCCTTATTCTAACTGATTATTCTGATTTGCTGGTTTGGCATATCACAACTGCTATCCCATAAAAGCAGGAGTTCCTCAGAGTAGTGTCCTGAGTCCTATTCTCTATAATGTATACAAGTCTCCTGTACTCACGGGAAACTGCAGTCCTGCCATCCCATCAATACCCCGACGCAACAACCCATAACCTTCAAAGCCACCTTGATGAGATCAACTTTGGTGCATCCAATGCGTCTCAAAAATACTGAATCAAATGTGCACACATTAACTTTACCTTCGGTCGCAAGAGCTGTCCACTAGTTTTTTTTCAATCCCTCTTTCTGTATCCAATACAATATGGTATTTAGGTTTCCATCTTGACTGAAGGCTTACACGAAACCATCACACGATACTAAAACACAAGAACTAAACAGACGCTTTGGACAACTGTAAAGACAGCTTCGAAGTACATCCCATCTTGCAGCTAATTTACAATGTTATTATACTAAAACCACGGAATAGAGCTTTGGGGGACAGCGAAAAGTCGAACATCAACGTATCTAATCCTTTCAATCAAAATTCCTGAGAACAATAGTTAATGCTCCTTATTACGTCAGCATCAACTGCAATAAATATGTGACGTAGGAGAAATGACCATTTTATCCAATCATCTGCTGAGCGTCAGTGGCTCTCGTGATCTTGGTCAGCCACTGGCTCACACCCGGTTATGTGGTTGGCGGAGGAGCGTGGGGTACTTCCCAAGACTCCGCTTTCTCTTCCGCATGCGAGGGAGGTGACAACCCTACGGATTTGGGAGATCTCTTGGCTGTTTGTAAATATTGTATGCATGAGTGAGGGAATGAAGAAGTGTAAATGGTATGTAAGAAATCACCGATCGCAATTACTTACTGGCCAATAAGGCAGATTGTAATTTTATCGCTATAAAGGTTGTGTTATATTAGAATTAAAAGTTAGTGAAACCATACCAAATTTTTCAGGTTTAACTTTTCGTGTTCCTACCGTCATAGCATCTTATCAGCATAATCTACGGGGTTTCAGTATATAGGTTTACAATTTCAACATAAATGTACTTACGAACACTGTTGAAGTGCATTTATCCATGTACAAATCTGTTTCATAGTAAAACTTCCACCTTCGGGATTGAATTTTTTTTCCCATATTTTTTAAGTTTTTAAACGAAACATTCACTGCCCCCTAATGCCGACTCTAAATGCGCGGATGTGGACTCCATCTTGTAAGGTGTCTAGCCATTGTTGAAATTACGACTTCTCCTTTTTATGTGCCAATAAAAGATTTAATTTTTTCATGAAAAGGAATAGGTATTATTAAAAATGTAAATATTAATGCACGCTCTCACGTCTACATTATTAGGTTATTTCGCGTGGCGTGTGATGTTGAGATAATTAGATAGTTTATTTATGGAATAATGCCAATAATAAGGTTTTTTATAATGAGAACGAGATTAATATTTTTTATTCTAATTCAAACTTCCATTACACAGGTCATCTCGTATATAGAAAAACTGTTTTATAAAATTGAATTTGATAGTTCTGTGCAATAGTTTAATACAGTTGCAAGTCACTGTGAAACGTTTCTATTTTGAGTAAGTCGTTCTATCAATTCAAAAGCTCACAAGGAGCTCACACATTTATTTATGTTACATATCCAGTTCCGCCGTGATTGAAAGTGGTATGTGGGGAATTTTTTGTATGTTTATTATTTAAATATCGCACAATTTTGATCAGAAGAACAGATTAAAATTTTTTACATGCATTGTACAGTACGTATACATTTACACTGCAATCTTTTTTTTTACTGTTAATATAATGTCGTGTTAATGATTGTAATCTAACAGCTGGAAAAAAAAAAAAAATCTACATAGTAAAACAAAAATAAAATAATAATAATACTAAGTAAAAATAAGTTAAGTAAGCATAAAATTGATTTAATGTTATTCCAACAGGATATGTTTTGGGATTTTCTGGGTGTATCTTTTGAGGGAATGATTAGTGAAATTGCATATTTGTCTTATTAATCGGTTTTTGGAATTGGAACCTTGAAAAGAAACAGTAATTTTCTGTCTTGCTGTATGAGAGTATGTCGTACTGCTGGATTGTGGGTAATTGTAGATCTGTTAGAATTGTGATCACCTTGGCGTTTGTTAATAATCAGTATGCAGATATTTTGTACGGCTTCCAATTTCTTGTAATTTCAAACGGATGCAGTATGAAATTTTTAAGGTTAAGTGATGGATTAACATTGGTCTATGTTTGGTGAGAACTATTGCCTCTGTTTTTATTCCGTTTGTGCCTGTAATCTATTCGTTACTGTGCTATCCGAATGATCATGTGCTGATTGCTGTGTCGACTGCGCATAACGATCTTTCCACTTCGGTGTGTGGATGAGGTATAGATTACAAAGGGCAGGAGATAGATCATATTTTAAAAACGCTACAATGCCCATGCTCTTTTAACTGAGGCCGAAATATTTTCTAAAAAAAAATTTGAAATCCAGAAGGTTTACTTGATTGCAGAGCTCCTTAGAAATCGGACGTTTGTGCAATGTGGTCGGTGTCAGGTCTATGGCCATACTTAAACCTATTGCATTCAGATGCATACCATGTTGAGGGCAGCGCATTTCAATTGAATGTGGTGAGTCGAAAGACATCAACTTGTTCCAGTCGTGGAGGTGCTCACGCAGCTAAGTACAATGAATTTCAGGTCTATCAGAATCTGCAAAAGGTGAGATGAAATTACCATCGACAACTACGGACGCACTTGGTTCAACCATCAGCTCCACCAGCTGGGACACCAGCCTCCGCCTCCAACCAGGAGCAACACCTGAGTAACCAACAGCAGCCACTCGGAGGACCATATCAGCACATGCTGATACATACCTGTCATGCAGACAGAGGACTATAAACAAGCTCTTCCCCTCTAAATGATCTCATGGAAGATATTAAAAATCTATTCCAACCTTTCCAAACAATGTTTAACAAACACAAGATATAACTGAGACTTTTTGCTTATATGGGCTGTATATGTATTGTTGGCTCAATAACATATATACTTTGGAGTGCTAATGGACTGCAACGACGAAGGAATGAACTGGACTTACTCTTACACCTTTAAGTTTATTCACCGACCTGCATGAGTGTGATACTCTGATTAAAATCATCACTCCGCCATTCGCTAGGTTTTTATCTTTCTGATAGATGACCTAGCCTGGTACAGAAAATGGTCTAGAGCAGATAGTTTCACTAACAGAGAATAAATCTGGCTGATTGTGATGTAAAAACAGTATACGTTTGGTCTGGGCATTCCACGTTAGTTTTATATGTTCGCTAAAAATAAAATAAAAATAAATAAAATTACATTTTAAATAAAATCTAAGTAAAAAAATAGCACGGTGTGGTTTTCATTGAAGTGAATCATTTGTTTTCATTTGACTTGTAATAACAAGTTGGTTTGTTTATAGAGATATATTATTTTAAACAGATTATCCATCAGTACTATGGTGGTCGGAGAGAGTGGATCTGTATAAATTAATTTGTGACAAAATGTTGGTGAGTATATTTCTATTGTGATGTGCCGTGGTGCAAGAGAGTGTTATGATTACCTTATTATTGCCATACCTGAAAGAAGATTTTGTAGTCTAAAGGTTGTGGGTGGGTATGGGTGTAAGTACTAAGTATTATATACAAGGTTAAATAACATTACCAAAATAATTTCAGGTTTCGGTAGTGGAGGGAATTCGCTGAGTTTCGGCTTAAATATACTGCGAGACTCAGGGTTTACAATTTGTCTCTTTTTTCTGAGTTTCATCTCCATGGTTTCTTACATGGACATTGTACAATTAGAGCAATGTACTTCTGGGCAGTTGCTGCATTTTTGTAACTATCCGGCTGACTATTGATTTGTGAAGGCAGTATTTTGTAAAGTGTTCTTCTGAGCGTCTTAAACATTTTGGTTTCAAGTAGCAGTTATGGGCTACTAGACACGGATAGCGTTGAGTTATTGTTGTTGTGTTCTTATATTTCCCCCAAAAAGTAACTGCATTCTTACATAATTTAATATAATATACACAAGTTTCGACAATCGCAGTTTATTTTCGAGGATGACTATCGAAATAGGCAGTTTCTTCTCTATTTCATCTGATTTTATCATGACTGACATTCACTTTAAAAAAGACTTGGTCATTGCACAAGGAAATGAAACGACACACAGCCAGTAACTGGGTCAAACTTTTTAAGCATTTACTTATACCCTAAATTATTGATATTCCCTTCTCATAAATCATACTCTTCATCTTGAATTAAAAATTTCATCATTTAAGACTTCATTATAACATTATTCCGAAACTTTTACGACAAACCTCACGCAACCCCATACCCACCAGGCCTATCTACACCCGAAATACCAGGTAATAGTTAAATAAACTTCTGATATGCACGATTGTCTATTGATAAGAACATGTACATATACCCTTGCAAAAAATACTATCTCTCTCTCCCTCCTCTATCTTAGCGTTATATTATAGTTTAATATTTCATTTTATCGTGTGTTAGCCAAATAAAAGTAAAAAAAAAAGGGTAATTTAACTGAAGACTGAGGAGACAATGGAAGAGAAAAAATGTAGGGTTTAGATAAATTCTATGTTTGTTTTTCTTAAAAAGTTAACTTTAGTTAACTGAATTTAATAAGTTAATTTATTGTTGTCATAATAAAAACATAGTTTATGGCTAATCCGTAATAAGTGTTTGTACTTGTAAGTCCGAAACAGCTGCGATAACAATCCAGCTACACAAAGCAACACTAAAATGAAGCGCTTGGGGGCCGTACTTAACTCAACCAACTGCGGCTGGAGGTGGTCGAAAAACGTAAACCCACTTACCGGATTTTAAATTCAGTTAACTAAATTGTTAGCTGAATACACTCCTTTCAGAAGCGGGCTGGAAAGAAACCGTAATTGTAGGAGGTAGTCGATGAAGGGTCTACAGGGAGAGAAGAAAAACCTCTGTTAGCTTCAACCGGAGAGAACTGATTCTGACTGAGTGGCCATTTCTCAAACACTGATGCCAACTGAATCCATCACTTAATTTTCTTATTTAAACTTTTTTTATTTTTATTTTTTCTCCTGATTTTCCCTCTCGAATCTCTTTTGAACTCCATCGATTTATTTCCATATCATCCGAGATCACAATGGGATTCGAATAAAATTGTAATTTCTCGGATCGAAACGATATAAAGGCACTGATTATCTTATGCATATATATGTATGTATGTATGGTACATTGGTGGTCATAAAAATATTGCACATGATATGTCATAAAAAAATAGGTACCCAGTTTTTAGATCAGCACTATTCAACTGACCTATCAGTTAGTTACTTCAGAATTAGTTATCTACAGGACTTCGCCGAACTCTCCTCAGTTGCAAAATTTAAATCAACTTATTTCCAATGTTTACATAAAAAAAAAAATCTATACCAATATGAAATGCATCTAGTATAAAACAAAAAGCAACATCGCTGCTTAATAACGTAACACTGTTGCGATAATTGATAAAGTTTTGATTGAAGTACCCATTAGTTTCAATACAAATTAAATAAAAAAACGCACACTGATAAATAAAAATCAAAGAAATAATAGATGCTTAAAAAAAGATTTCTTCGTAATATATCGCCTAGCCCCTCGTGTTTAGGGAATTCGTCTATTTTATCAACAATTATGCGATACTCCATAATCTCGCTATGTCTACATTTATCTATCGATTTTGTGGTTAGGGGTTTTAAAATATCCAGACTATAAAATATAAGTTAGTCAGTAATTATATTGCTATGAAGATTATAACAAAAAAAAATCAGCTTTGGATGCATCGTGTAACATAACAATATTAGTGTGTATTGAATTGTCAAATATCATTCATAAAGACTTTAGAAAATTTTAAATTATTTGAAGTTTGCTGAAGGTAGGTTTTTACACAAAGACTTACCAACCGACAAGGCAGACTACAAAACGTACGTTTTATCAGGCGTATTCACGTTACGTTTTCTTTCCAGAATTTCTCATATTTTAAATAAGTAATTTAGTCTGCCCATCAAGCTTGGAATTTTCATTGATTAGCGGGAAAAGTATAGTTGATTGTCCTGGTTGTGCAGTAATGTGGTGAGAAAGTGGGTATGTGGTCTCGATGAACCCGAAGGTAATTTTGTTCTAATTCTTTATTCATAAATACTATTTTATGTCTTCTTTTGATGAAAAATATTGTTTGAGTATTAATGTCAACAGTACGATTTTTTATATTTTCTAGTACCTTCAAGAAGACGTGAACACTGTCGTCAGAGCAGAGGCCCAATTTGACCTCTTTGGTAGGAATGTCATTGATAAAGGTACTAACATTATCGGCGATAAGACGGACCCTAGTGGCCACCCAACCGGCTTTAGCTAACAAACAGATTTATCTTGACTGATACTAACATAAAATGTCCTGTCAGATAAGTACGAGCTTGTTATTTGTACTAAGAGGAAAACCGCAATGAATCATATAAGAAATCTTGTTTCTAACACTCTTGTTAGATTGAATTAATTTATTGGTTTAGTCATGAATATGTTTATTATCATTATTTTTTAGATAACATATAATACATTTAGAACATTTTAAAATCCCAAACATTGAGATAGTAAAATACATCTGCAAAAGATGAGACTAATATAATAGTTCCGTGGCTCCTTCCTAGGGCATAAATGACCATTAAAAGATGATTTATCTATAAATAACAGATTTTATTACCACAGATAGTTATATATCTTAACCGAATATTTTATGCGGTCTTGTCCATGTAAAAAAAAGAAATCGAAAATTTAGAGGTGGACTACTTGTTTAGAATTCGAATATGAGCCACATACTCAAATACCCTCTATCTTCGACTTGAATTGATTAAAGCCAATTTATAGCATTTTTTGTAATAAATGCTTGCCTGTCTTCTTTTGCAGTTCTCTATCCGATGCGGAAGGAGTCTTCTTGGCTAGTAATCTTCAGCCATTCTCTCTAGATGGTTCAGGAGAGTTATTTCGTTTCAATTTCGGGAAGCAATTTATTTATTTGCTGTACCGACCGCACTCCCCAAATAGTTGTGTTTCGCACATGTTGCTTTCTAGAGATACCGCAGCTCTCCTTTCAAAACTCTAAATGTCTATCGCCAGCAGTTTGTTGGCTGCGTAAGTCGTATTCTCTTTCTTAATGCTGCAAAAATGAATGGAATAACTTTATTTATTTTTTGAGCGGAGCAGCTCATGTTCATCCCATAGATACATGTATCTACCCATAGATTAGATTATTCTGTACTGATTTCGATAACTATTAATAACAAGAATTGGTAGACTCTCACTACCTTCCTGACTCCATCCGCCTTCTAGGCATTCCCACACCCCATATCCTTCTCATACATCCTTCAAATAAGGGTCTCCCCTTAGTGAAAGGCACTTTCCAGCCAAAAATAATTTTCCTTATTTTTCCCACATTCCTATTTTTACAAGTTTGAGAGCTTAGAAAAAAAAAAAAAAAAAAAAAAAAAAAAAAAAAAAAAAAAGGGATATGAAGAAAAAAATATATAATAAAAATAGTTGATTTGATTTTGAAAATAAAATAAAGAAAGAAATCGAAAAATTAGAAGTGGACTACTTGTTTAGAATTCGAATATGAGCCACATATTCAAATACCCATACCCTCGACTTGAATTTATTAAAGCCAATTTATAGCATTTTTTGTAATGAAGACTATGTTGTTGCTTAAGAATAGCCAGTTATTGTAGGATCTAGGGCGATTTTCACCACGAAAGTTTAAAGAGCTAAAGAAGGCACCGATAGCTGACCATTTGTACTTAATGAATGAACACACAACGACTTCGTGCGTCACTCGTTATTCCCAAATATGCCAGAATTAATGATAAGTCACAGAAAACGATGAGGAGTCAGTATAATTATCTAGCATTCGAGATCAAATATGCGACATTGTTTTCAACATATTAAATATTAGTTTATTCAAATAATCTGCAATAGAAAGTTCTGATTACAATTTTGCCAATAATATGACAAAGCATTAATAATTGCGAATTATGTGATCATTCGTACTATATATTCAATTCCACTCAATCATATGTACAGCATGCACTAGAACCAACTTAAATTCATTCAATATGCTCGCCGATGATTCCACCCGTTGTGGAAAAATTGAGGGCAAAGCTCCCCCGCCTCACCCAGTGGCCGTTTGGGCATACGGCGAAGGTCAGAGGACCAGAGAGCCAGTTGCTCAGGGCATAAATATGGGATGGTAGCCACTGCTGGTGGTGCTTTAGGCGGCGAGGAATATTGTATGGCTTAGTGTTAGTTTGTGTACTAAGGAGAAATGGCTATAGGATTTGTTTGCGCAGGTAAGTTGTCATCGAATTTGGTAAATCCTGAGGTTGTAAGATCAAGGACTGTATGTAGGTGAATTGAGATCATTATGAATTGGTGCGTTTGTCACGTGTAAGGGAATGGTGACTACAGTTTTAAGTACTTTGGAGTGTTTGAATTCGTTTGATGTTAGAAGGTTTAGATGTACCCCATGGTTTGGTATATGTGTAGTTTCTTTTTAAGAGTGACATTAGTTTATACTAAGCACTTTATAATGTGTTATAGCCCAAAACGTCAGTTTAACTCTGAATTCAAGTAATCATGGACAGAATACTCATAAAATCCTACTTTTTTTTTAATTGATAATAATTTTGACTGGTTTTTAATTAAACTTAATTAATGAGTGCATTAAAGTTAAAAGTTGCATAAGCGCTGTATTTAAGTGAAATTTCTCATAACGTTTGTAAAAATTGGCTATGTATAGAGCAGATAGATAGAGCGTACGAATCGTCCGCTTCATGCCGTGTAATAGGGGCCCTAATTCCGGCGGAGTGCTTCATCAGCTAATGCTGCTTGCCGACTAACCCTCTCTCTCTCTCTCTCGCTCGGTATCTGTAGGCCTTTTAGCGGTATGAACCTCCAAACCTGCTTCTCTTGCTCCACAGCAACGAATTATACAGATGAGTCTCACCTCGGATCCCTAATTCATCGGGCTATATTGAGGATGATATTCGTGTTCAAGTGTAGAAAGTGGCCAGGAATTACCCGTACATCTCAGTGACTAGGCTCTCACTCCGGTGTATAGAGCACTTTCATAATTGTTGACAGAGCTAAATGATCAGCAATCCGTCAGTTTCATACCACATGAAACCAATTCTCTTTTAATTAACTATTATAAGAATATGTCAAGATATTAAGTGGTGTTTATTTACCTTTGGGTGTTATGTATGGTACGTATGAGAAAATGACTGACCCTCCTGGGAAACCAATATGAAGAATACTGAAAATACTTGTAAATGTCGGCTTTATGGGTCTTTACACAAAAAAAGGTACATTTGAACTTCATTTATTTTTATTCACGTAATGCGCTTTGTGAAAATTATGGAAAAAATCAGTAATGTTCTACATTGCATTATTTATGAAACCGGAGAGTCAGCAGCTCACGATCATTGTAGCTGAAATCTATAAGTTTAAACATAGAAATATTTATATAAATAGTAGATTTAAATGTGGTAGTGGATGTGTTAAATGGAAGGATTTATTATTTAGACGATAAAGAACATAACCAATCAAAATTATAAAATGAGCTCATAATCAAAGATAAAAAAAGATCATAGGAAATATTGTAGGAATATAAAGGATTTTCGTCTTTCACGATTTTTCGCTCAATATTAATTAAGTGCACATTTTAAATGACTCCACTGTCGCGTGGCAATAAGGATATTTAGGCAAACTAGAAACTCAATTTTCTCATTACCGGATGATGTTTTTTTTTGTTTCATATTTGTAACAAATATTACGGACTGGGTTGTGTGTCCTGGTCGTGGTTTATGTTTATATTCATTATCAGCAATGTCTGACCACAAGACATTATTATACGCACTAGCGCTTTCAAAAGCTCGCGCTGCCATTCTCTAAGTGCTAATGATCCTGCTAATCAGGAGATCAGAATAGGAGCTCAAACACCGCCCTGATTGGCAGCATCATTAGCTTTTGAGAATGACAGCGTGTACCGTTGAAAGCGTTAGTGGCTATAATAAAATACTCGTGGCCAGACATTGTAGTTGATGAATATAAATAAAGCAGGCAACTAACCATTGAACGCGTTACAATTGTATGTCCATGAAAAGTACATTTTGATGTTTGCCGAGGACATAATTGTAGGAAACTTTTAAATCCAAACCACTCGCAAATTCAAGTGGACCACTTTAAAAAAATCAGATATTATTTGTTTTTTTTACCAGGATAATTAGGGACATAGGGTTTATAAAATGACACCCGAACGAGTGTTGAAATAAACGATGTATTCATTGATAATTAAGAAAAAACAAATTTAAATTCCTTAAAGTCCCGCGTGAAAGAACTTTGTGATTTTTGAAAACACTATATTACTTATTTACTCTGGAATGGGAAAAATCTATTGGTTAGGAAAAGTGATTTATAACATTTTGCCACCTGAGCACCGAATTACAGCTCTAATTACTTATTAATTTAATTTACTTTGACATTGGTACCTCTCCAAACTTCTCTTTAGGTATGTCACTCATGTCACCATTATACATTTGTGCATTATTGAGTAAATGTAATAAGAAACTTTATATAACATTAATTTACTAAGGTATGTTGTACTCATTCTATTTAATTTACAGGCAGTAATGTGATTTTCTCTTTCTCTGTTAAAATTTGCTTACAAAGAAAAATAAAGTTTCTTCGAAATGCATGCTATCATTCTACGTTTATCTGCTGATTGTTAAGTATTAAAGGAAATAAAATCTCCACTTATTTTCATACCGTTATTTTCTCCGTTATGATCTCAATTATTTATTGCCTATTAAGTAAAGGCAGATTGTAATTTCATCATAATAAAGTTGTTATTGAAATTTTAAATCAATAGCTTTCTCAGTGTGGAGTGGAGAAAAAAAGAATAAAAAAAAAAGGGCAAAGCTGACTCGACTGCGAATAATGGAGCATTAAAAGAAAACATGGCACGGTTAAAATAAAAGCACTGTAGGGCAAACAGTCGTTGTAAAGGGCGCACAATGAAGACGAATTATAGCTCATTTCGGAAAAGCAGACGGGGAGGGTTGTGAAAAAAAACAAAAAAACTCGTAGTGTTTAGCCGAGGACCAGCAGAAGTGGGGACGGACAGAATTCTCCGTTAGGGGTGTGGGGGGGGGGCAGACTTGCTGGAAGTGATTGGGGGCCTTGTAATTGTACGTTGGAGGAAACGGAAGCAATTTGGAAAATGAATCTGGCTGGGGCTGCCTCGCGCCCTTCGGGTCAGCTCCCGCCCTGCTCTAGATACAGATACACGGAGAGATCTCGTGAGGCTAATGTACTCACCTCCCTTATTGTTTGTCTACCCCCTCGTAAATGTGACATAATCTACGGATGAGCCACTAGCTTCTATTACTTATGCCACCATATTGTGTTAGTAATTTCATATTGAATCAATTTAGTTCAAAAACTAACATCAACGTTCTTAAAAATGAATAATGTATTCAGTGAATGATGTAACAATGGAAACAACATATGATCGACAGCTAACTTATCATGAGTTGTCGCACTAAGAATGTTATTAATGGTGCTTGCAAAGCTCAAAGGAAAAAGTATATAACAAAACGAAAAAAAATTAAATTTGCATAATTTTCTTGCTGAAGATGTAATTTCCAATTGACTTCGCAAAGAGTAATTTGTAAACTTAGACTTTAATTTATTTCTTGCGATTGAAAATACAGACACTAAAAGCTAATATTTCAAAGATACTACAAATGGAGGTGGTTTTAACGCTGTCCTGGTCAATTTTAATTTTCGGGGTTTTCAAAGAGTTTTTAGTTAAAAAAAAAACACTTTATCCAATACATTGTATTTCTCCACCTCATCTATTAAATAATTTATACCTTTCATATCAAGCATTACTACCAGTGCCTTCTATTTCATGTATCAAATGCAAAATTTTCCTAAACAATCAATATTATTTTAGGGGTAAATGGAAGATAAAGAAATCTCCAAACCGTAGGGAGGTGGGAAAACTTTAATTCGGGAGATGATGGTTGTACTGGAGGCCTCATTACCCTCGCACGTCAGATGTAATCCCATCTAGGGAGCTGTAAAAAGACGGAGCCGCGCACAGCGTCGTGGAGGCTCGCCGCGCGTTTTTAGAGGCGCGTGGAGGGGGCGCGACACGCATGACCCGACCATTTACGATTCGGTCCGCCGCAAATTGCCTCCATATCACGTTATATATTATGGATCCGGGACACACACACACACTCACGCGCTCCTCCCTCCGTCTCTTTTTCACCAGCGCCGCACGTACCCGCTCCTCGCGCTTCGTCACGCTCGCTCTTCGGATCTGCCGCTGCCGACGGAGCAGAGACAAAACTCGACCCGCGGATCTTCTCCCCTGTGATCGAATACTCCAGATGATTAATGTTAGAGTGATCATCACAACACAATAACTTAGCAGATATTATATACTTTGTTACGGTTACATTATTGGAAAAACTTCATACCAGAACTTAATGCTTAAGATTCCGTAATGCATTGTCTTTATAAAATAAAGTCTTGTATCTGAACAAAATGTTTAATCGTTTTGCCGTTTTCGACGAAGATAAACATGCATGCATTTTCAAAGAAATGAACTTTATGCCGTTCAAATATGAATATCCGATGTATGTTTAATACATAATTACTTATGATTGACGCTAAAATGATATATTACATTGAACGGGCATACATGTAAAACCCGTTTAAGAATCGCATTTAAAATAGTAGGAAACTGGTAGCACTAATTTTAATTAATTTGACTGTTCGTTTTGAAATCCATGCCTAGTAGTAGTATTCTGATCGTTTACACACAATGGTTTACGTATCACAATCAAAGAGGTACATTCCTTGATGGCTACTTTTAGTGACCGAGATGTTTTAATAAGTTGAAATGTTTGTGATCAAAATGCCAAGTAGTTTTTTCACGGTCTATATGTTTTCAATGGCTTTTTATAATTTGAGTACTTGAAAGTTCCAAATTATACGACATATGCATTATAATTCTTTATTTTGTTTTATGTTACATGGGCTCAATACATTATTACATTGGCCATGCACCGGAGCCCCACTACACTAAAACTAAAATACATTACATGTTATTAATGATGACCTCAAGATCTTTAATTTGATACCCTGCTAAATATGTTAGGAAACTATTATTTTTTTCATTACAAGTAATGGAATGATTAATGAAGCTTCATTATTTTCCATGGGTTTGCTTTTATATTATCACCGTGGGTATCAAATCGAAGTATTATTCCTAAACAAAAACCTGATGGTATCTCACAAAGACCTAAACTTGCAGACATCCACAGTGGCGAAAACAATTCTGGTTATAAAAAAAACAAAAAACAATAAAAATAGCGAGGTTATTGGTCCCATCCTCTGGTTAGATTCACTGGTTATTTCTTAGTCGATTTCAATTATGCTATGTACATGGATTATTTGTGTTCATGAGATAAAATCAATATTATCGGAGTCACACCTAAATGTTTGGGAATTAAAATAAATACATTTAAAAAATATTTTCGACCACACTAATTAATTATTGCTTAGCGTAAATAACAGTTGGACCAAAGATACATGCCATTGTTCATTATGTACTTATAATAACCTGTAATATACGATAAATTGTTCCAGGTATACCATACATTACTCATACTATTATACATGACAATTATACTGAAGCTATACACATGGAAGGTACAGTATCACATGACAGAGATCCTTTAAGAAGTGACTCAGTTGAGAAGCAAACAGACCGGCCATAGAATATGTGTATTGAAGCAGTCGCTATTGTCAACTCTTCAAAGGGATCGTTTAGCCCAGCCCTCCGCCTTTATTTTGCTTTTTTGCAGCGGTCATATTATTTTGAATAATTGATTGAGTCATAACAGACAAATTAGTAATAACTGCTAGCTCAAAGGATCATCTTTTTCTTTAATTAGCACAGTTTTGGCTGAGTCTATATTGCACATAAAAAGTTATAAAAACAATGAAACCATCAATTTCGAGTGTTTTTCATTTAAATCAAACCGATTACACTGTGGCGCACTTAGACAAATTCAAATATCTGCTTTCTAATACAATTATTTTGGCTTTCAATTATTTTTTAATTAGTATTAAACGTAGTTTAAGGTAACGTGTGATTGCTCTCCAAACAGTGATTTTAGGTAAACCCAATGCATGGGTTGCGTATCTTTGGCTTAAACCGTCTTCCACTAAAGCAACAACCCCAGCAGCAAGTGACCTGTCTTGCGCGACTGACGAAACCATTTTTGAAATTAGAATTAGAAAAATAAAAACCATCTGCTAAATTTTTAGAGATTAGTTACACAAGAAATTTCTGTATAATTTTTTTGGAATATTTATTGGGGGTCCCCTTCATACTTTATTTATAAAAATGTATAAATGAAATTGTTTAATATTTGTTAATAAGTAATTTAAATCCAAAATAATTCTATTAGGAAGCAAATATATCAATTTTTTTAAGTGCGCCACTTTTTTGGGGGTGCAGTGCTTTTTTTTATCATATCAAAGATTAATTTAAAACGTTTGCTTACTAGCTCAGGATCTATCTGGATTTGTAATAAATTTATTTTTGTTAACATTAAAAATATAGTATGTTGCAATAAGCCCGAAATATAAGCAACAACACTAAACTACTTGGTATTTTCGATACTAGTCACTATCGTTTTGGGACTATATAATTGGTAATTTTTTAGGGAATTCTTTTCTACAATTTATAAAGTGTCCTAACAAGGTCTAGTATATATGTCAAAGAAGAAAGGATACCTATTTACACATATTATATATAACATATTTCTAAAAATGATAATCTGAATATATACAGAATTTTTAAGTATGCTCTTGTCAGACGGATTAATTAAGGGTTATTGTAAATTATTTTGTCTTTCTTTGTATTATGTATTGCTCTTCTTAATATGTAAATTCATGTTATGTATCATGTTATGAATTGTATTTATGAACACGAGTGAATAGGTGAAACGTTGACTGAGAATGTTGTATCAATAGAAAAGATACATTGGGATAGACTTTTCTGACATAGGTAAGTACCAACGCACAAGTGTCTGAGGAGTACTAATAGTCCTATAATGTTTTTCTAAAATAAATGTTCATTTATGACTATAATATTATTTTTGTTTTACATCCGCACAATAGGGAGCAGGTATTGGAGTAATACAGTCTACGACTTTCTTTGGTCTGGAGTGGGAACATCTGTTGTATGTGTGTACATGGGGGAGGTCCTTTTCTGCGTGACCACCGATGGAGTGGTGAAATAACCGACAATAGCCTATTGTTAACTGATCCACTGAACTATATTTTATCTCTAGAACTCAAGGTAATCACGTTTGCAAGCATTCGTTCAATATCCTTTTCAAATAAAGGAGTCCACATACCGTTTTCGGATATTGCAGATAATATCTGTAAGTTATCTGTTAGCAGCTTGGTAGTTGGAAAATACTGTGGAGCAGGTGAGGACTCCCTGCCGACAATGAGAACTACCCAGATCTTCCTAATTACCTCCCAGGCACAAGCCTCCACAGTTCTGACGACTTCTATGCACACACAAGGTGACAACAAGTCTCTTATTTCAAAACTCATTACATCTCGTCACAGCGGCGGCATTCTTCCTGTCCCGTCAAACTTATAATTACTTGTTCGTAAACATCGTTACGGAGTTAAGATTGGAAGGTTGTTTGTTAACTCGACTTGGTGAGGGGGGCTTCATCCCCCCAACACCTCCCTCTTCATCGCCAACACCCAGCGCCAGCAACTGAACTTTTCCTTTCCTCTCTGTCTGATTAAGACTCGAATCACAGTTTCCTTCACCTCCAGTTAGTTTCTACTCTTCTGCTTCAATTTCCACTCTTCTTTACCTTACTAGAGTCCGCCTTTATAAAATAATCATCTTTTGAAGGCTTCCACAGTTCGCTACTTCTCTTCAAGTTTCATCTTGTTTTATTTATTTTTTTCACGCTAAGTTGAAATTAACTTCCATCTGCTCAACAGTTTATTTGTTGTTTTCTTTAAAATACACATCAAACATTTTTTTAGTTGATTAGGAATTTAAAGAGGAAATATTTATACTAAGTACAAACCATTGTCAGTCAGAGCCAAAATGTTAAAAGTAGCTGGTTACAATTTGTGTAGGATTGATAAAAGGTAGGGGAATGAACTGAAGATCTAGGTGGCTTACAATAGGTTTCTTATTGGTAATTTAGTAGAGGATGAAATCTGAAGTGTTTATCAAAATTTATTAAAACTAGGAGACAGACTTTACTCATTGTCCGCCTTGTAGGCTATGGGCCATCATAAATCAAAGGGTTTAATTTAACTGTTTCTAACTATTAACATATGCTCTTATCTGACGATAACTAACTTAATTTGTATTATTTATTACCTCTATAAACCTGTTTATCTCTCTAGCCTGGATAAGGTCCACAATTCAAAGAGGGTCATTGATATTTTAAGTGACTTACTTGGTAATGTACCAATACTGGATCTTCCTCAACAATATAGTCGCTCAACCCATTTCCAACTCCCGAGTTTCTTCCATCTACCTCCAAAATTCTTCCCAAAAAAACTGCTCATTTATTACAAAGTTTCTAGTAATATCCTCATACCACTGCTCAACAAGGCCTTCGCGTTGTCGATCACATCTCTTCAGCCCTTGAAACCAAACAGTATTGCACTGCTGCCTTTCTTGATATAGCTCAACCTTTTGACAGGGTTTGGCACGTAGGTTTGCTTCACAAGCTCAGAGGATATTTACCGCAGACCCTATTCTTAATCCTACAGTCCTACCTTTCAAACCGCTTCTTCCTAGTACGCTGTGGTTTAGAATAGTCTAACTACTATCCCATAAAAGCAGGAGTTCCACTTGGAAGTGTCCTGGGTCCCATCTTCTATAATCTATACACCGCTGATGTCCCCTCCACCACCAATACCTTCTTGGCAACATTTGCAGATGACACTGCAGTCCTGTCAACCCATTCAGACACTGATATAGCATCCCAACACCTTCAAAAACTCCTTGATGAGATCGGGTATTGGTGCAACCAATGGCGAATCAAGGTCAATGAAGTAAAATGCTCCCACTTAACCTTTACCCTCTGCCGCAAGTCCTGTCCGCTAGTCTTTTTAAATTTGATTCCTCTCGCTGTGTCTGAGACAGTATGGTATTTAGGCTTCCATCTCGACAAAAGACTGACATGGAACCCACACACGAGGCTAAAAAGACAAGAAGTAAACAGACGCTTTGGGCAACTGTACAGACTACTTCAAAGGACATCCCATCTCTCAATAGAAAATAAACTACTTATTTACAAAGTAGCAAATCTGGACATACGGAATAGAGCTATGGGGGACAGCAAAACAGTCGAAATCAAGCGCATCCAATCCTTTCCATCAAAAGTCCTGAGAACAATAGTAAATGCCCCTTATTACGTCAGCAACAAAACCCTTCACAATGATCTGAATATACCTTGTATCTTGAACTCATCCCTTCCAAGTTCATAAAATTCCATAGTAACCTATCCAACCACCCTAATTCCCTAGCACAGTCAATTCACTGCACCACTCATCCGTATAATGCTCCTCGGAGATTAAAACGGCAGTGGCCTCGTGACCTGCTATAATTAAGCGATAGTGGAAGTCCTGGCAATGGTAAGTTTCACTAATCATGTCCTGAGCGTCTGTGGCTCTCGCGTTCTTGGTCAGCCTCCGTTGGCTCTTACGCGGCTGACGTAGGAGCGTGGGGGACTTCCCAAGACTCCACTTCCTCCTTCGCGCGAGGAAGGTGACAAACATGTGGCCTTAGGGGGCCTCTGGGCTGTTTTTAAATATTGTATGAATGAGCGAGTGAATGATGAATTGTAAATATGGTATGAATAAGAAAATTTATCTCAATTACTTATTGCCCAGTAAGGCAGATTGTAATTTTATCTTAAAAAAAATGCTAAAATAAAAAAAAGAAAAAAAAAAAAAAAAAAAAAGTAATATCCTATCTAAAAATCATCACAGATCGAAAAATGTGGATTACTAACTATTTTACTGAGGTAACAATACGGTTGGATAACGATTGAAAATTATTTAGCCCTAGTTTCTTATTGTAACTAACGTAATTTGAGGGATTGAAAGCACTCCTCCAATGTTGATCACTAACCGCTACCGTACTCAAGATAGTGGAAGAGTCTTGACAAGCAAATAATTCACTATTCATATCATAACCTATTTCAATCGTTAGCGCAATTGCATTCAAATTCTCAATTGATTTACTCTTCCACAAATATAATAGAACAGCGTGAGTTCAGGTAAAATAGTAGTCTATCTGCACCTCCAAAGCCATCTCTTCTGCAAATGATCAACTGAATGCTTCCAGTAGTCATCGATGATCACGAGAAGTCCTACGACCCTGGAAGTCGAAGAGCAGTCCCCGTTTTGCCGGTCGGGTGCTGCCGGAACTACCGCTCCCCTCGCCGGAACTAGGCCTAATGCATCCGGCCGTGCCCGCTCCACTGCCCCCTAGATGTAAGTTGCCTTCTCGACCTCCCTATCCTTACTTCATTACAGCCTCTGTACCCTTTATGTCTATTTGTCTGTCTTATAATCAAAACTTGTCATCGATGATGTTGAAGGATTATAAGTCTCGTTCAATGCCGATATTGACAGTTTACTTCCAGAAGTCAAATTCAATAAGGAAGTAGGACATACATCGAGAACTCCTTGCTGTTACCGAGCATTACAATTTATAATAGAAAACTAAAATCCATTGCCGTACCTCCGGCAAGAGAACGCTAACTAAGGCTGCTATTATGGTAGGCGGTACTAAGGATTAAGGGAGGTTGGCGCTAGGATGGCTACTTATAAACCTTTATTTAGATTACACAAACCAAATTTGTAACTTTATTTTTTAATTAGTCTCTCCCTACTTTCTTGGGTGAGGCTGAGTTGAGATGTCTCCATTTATCATCAATTTCCGGGCATGCTTTTTCAGCCTGGCGAGTCCTCTTTTGGCATTAGAAACGCTGCTTTTTCTAAAATATCACCATTATAACTTTCCGTAAACAATTCCAGCTGTTTAATTAAAAAATAATAATGAAGGAAGAACGGGACCCATGGTGGTGATGACCCGTTATGACAGGAATAAATTAGTGGTATGATCTGTCCTGGCCAATCCTGATTTTATGTTGTTGCAAACCGTTAATTAAAAATAGTACATTTTTTTAAGGCAACATTCCAAAAGTAATACACTTCCGTAATATCTGTAGTATTAAATCATAATTTTCAAAATATCCTAGTAATCTCTCTTATACTATTTATATTCAAAAAATCATATTCAAGCCAAGGTATTCCCTCTTCTCTTGTTTTAATTGCTATTACTCCTTTTTATTATGTAGCATGCACTACTTGAGTTAAGTAATATGTTCTTGATGTTGGAAGGCTGACTAAGAAATGTACATTTCTCTCTGCTCTATATATAATTCTATCCTAAGAGTTGTCTTTAAGAATATGAGGCATTATATAACTTTTCATTTATTTTTTAAACTTTAATCTCGTATTTCTTTAATTTTATTTATATGATACTTGAGAATGGAGGTATTACCGCCGAAACCACTTGTTTCAGTATAAAATAAATTACAAGCAGACCAGAGGGAGGTGTATATATATATATATATATATTAATTCGTTTTTTATTAATTTCTATTAGTCTATTAGAGCAGATTTTTGGACCTTTTCTAGTGGCCATAACTCAAATAACATCTTTTTATTCGGAATATTTCAGTATTGAGAAAAACTGTGGTTGATAGGCTGCTACTGTCTATCCCTCTCTCTCTCTCTCTCTCTCTCTCTAATCCGTGCCCTTGTAGAACACCAGGGGCGGAGGGCTGGAAGTAAGTGTTTCTAACGACACCTGATTACACCCTCGCCAAAAGGGTGACTCACTCGGACCCCGTAATCTGGAGCTAATCAACCGGCATTGTGTGCGTATCCCTCATTTCACTATCTTATCTCAGACGATGCCTCTGTCCTTCCAAGCAGATAAAAGTAAGAGCACCCTCTTTGTCGGCGGTCCGTTACTGATACAGCCTAAGACAGATTGGCGAGGTCACGTCAAATCAATGTAGTTCCAACATTTACACGATAGACATAATCTTCTGCTAATATGTAATGCTTTTGTCTAAAAACACAGAATTTAAAACAACATCGGCCCTCTTGGGTATGAATAAAATCTTGAAAAATAAATTGAAGCTCATAAAAATTCTAATTTAGGAAGAATGTAAATAAACCAAACACAAAAGCAGATAGATAGAAAAGAATTTTATTTGAAAAATTTTATACAGTGACAGAACATTATGATTAAACAAAGAACAAATTTAAAAATAAATTTTTTTCTGTGAAACCAAATTTTGGTTGTTCTTAGCCCAATAGATAGACACATAAAATCTTTACTGTGGTAAAATTACAATCTGCCTTATTGGGCAATAAGGAATTGCAATCAATGTTCTCATTCATACCGTATTAACAATTCTTCATTCTCTCGCTCATTCATACAGTATTTACAAACCAGAGACCTCCCAAATACACATAGTTGTCAACTCCTTGGCATGCGAAAGAAGAAGCGGAGTCTTGGAAAGTGCACACACTCCTCCATCAGCTCCGCCAGCGGATACGAGCCAGTGGAGGCTGACCTAGAGCGTGAGTGCCACAAATGCTCAGGCCATGATTGGAGAAACTGGTCATTGCCAGGACTCCCACTTTCACGTATTTATAGCAGGTCACGAGGACACTGCAACTTTAGTCTCCGAGGAGGATTATAGGGATGTGTGGCGGAGTGTAAAGTAGCCACCCTTTTCGATGGAATTTCAAGGGATGAGTTCAATAGGGATATTAAGATAAGATGAGAACGTAGGGTATATTAAGATGGTAATGAAGGCTTTAGTTGCTGACGTAATAAGTGGCATGGATGCACTTGATGTTCGACTTGTTTGTTGTCCCCTATTGCTCTATTCAGTTTATTCAGATTCTTATCGCAATAAAATCTTATATATAATTATGGAAAAAACCTTGCACCTCCTCAATATAAAACCTATGTTGACAAACATACTATTTATAGTTATCATTAACTTCAAATCTAGTAGAAATAAATTAAAGTACACTCTTTATATTTAAAAAAATATAAGATGCCTGAACTACAATACTGCCGATAAAGTAATTTGTGCTTCCTTCACGAGAACAAATAATTATTTACTTTTTTCTTTCATAAAATTACTTACTACGATTAATCCTCCTACAGTGGACTGATTGGGGAAACCCCTTGGTTCACCAATACCGGACCGACCACTTAAGTTATGCCCAAACAAAAAATCATCACTATGTATAAAATCCTGAAATAAAAATTAAAGTAACAAATTTTGATGTAGGAAAAATATAAATTAAAAAAAGTGAAAATAAATTTTGTAGAAAATATAGAAAAAATTAAAAACTAGATGGTAATAAAAAAACATTTCTTCATAATATATTATGCTCTAAGCCATTATATTTTGATAATTTATACATTTGAACAATATTTTGAAGTAATTGATTCTCACTATTTTTATTTATCTATAAATTTTGTGGTTACAGTTGTTAAAAGTGCGTAGATTATTGTCAGCTATGGGCTCATAGTCTAACTTAAACATTGTAGTCTACCTTGATTTGTCAGATGTTCTCCTAGTACTTACTTTCTTTGGATTATTTGAAGATTGCTGATATTGGTATGGCGGGACTCCAACTAGGTCCTGCTTAAATTAATGAGGTAGCTAACAACAGAATGTAAATAATTTCCGATATCAACAGTTGGACTTCATGTTCAGACCTTTGGGTATTCAAATAATGGCAAGGGTTAAAATACGTGACACGGTACTGTCACATAATGTGTAAAAAAGTTGGTTTATACGCGTGAATGCTATGGGTGTCCAGGTCCTTTGATGAACCATGACAGAATCTGGCGCAGCGATTAATAAGTACTAATTAGAGCTAACACCGTAAAAGTTTACAGTTTTTAAGAGCCTTTACTGCTTTTTTCAGGTGAGAATTCCGCGATTTAGTTTTTCACTTGTCGGTTATTGCCTCCTAACTACACAACCAAAAGAGTTTCAATTTCCGTTCGCACACCGTTTTACAATGGATTAAACCCAAATAATTTATATTTTTATATGATAGTGTTTATGGTATTTTAATATGAAGTCGAATGACATCTCTTCGAAATTTTAAAATGTTTTAACAACTATAATGCAGTGTCATCAATAGAAATACCCGGAACGACGATTTGAAAGTAGTCCGTACGTTTTCGGAAGTAGAGCCCCTCCCCTCCCATTGGGTACCCGATCGGCTGCTGCATGATGGGGGGGGGAGCACATTACCTGATTAGCCGCTACCCGGGCTGCTTGAGGTCGCTGGATCCGCGCCAGAACTGTGCGGAGCAGTAAGCCTCTAATGAGCTGACGATATATCTAGCGGATAATATCCACTTGTTCCTCATCATTAACCAACAACGACCCTAGCCTATCAACAGGTACCCGGTATTCTCCCGTCGGCTTTTTACCAACCGAAGTTTGTATTATGTTCTAAAAGGATCCCCCAATAATTCTTTTCTTGATGGGAGATGCGTGTTCAACCGGGGCTCTAACAAAACCGAAAGATCTATAGTCGTGTTTTGGTCTGTGAGGGGGGTAACCACATGGATTGTTGGTTGTTGGCATACAGATATAATAGTATGGAGGCCTCTAATATTTTTTATTAAATTGCATGATCCTCTAAAATGTTTTTATAGGAATCCTTAAAAATTCGCGTTTTTTTTAAAGTCATGTAAACAAAATATAGGTCGTAGAGCTTGGCCAGGTATGATCTACACGAGTTTCTTAAATCGTTGTGACAAATCGATTTACAATTTATTTGACACAGTAATAAAATATTTCATACCAATAAAATGCAAATACCAGAAATATTCACAAAATATCTATTGAAAATTTAAGAATCGACGTTGAATCATTGTCACAGGGTTCATTGTAGAAACTAAATTTTCATCATTAATCGGTCAACGAAGCAAAATGAATTCTTCCAAAAATGGTAATGTCATCTCTTTTTAGTGAATTCAATTTATGCAGGTCCAATTTACTAGTACCTATTTGAATGGACTAAACCAGATTTAAACTTATGACTTTTTCACCAACTCATTGATTTTTTATTTTTAATAGTTTAAGTACTTGTTCATATATACAATTACCTGATGTTAAAAAAAAAAAAACTCGATTTACCTAGCTTTTACTCACCCTTGTCACCACAAAAATAAGGTATGACTTTTGTTGGCCACAAAAACTTCCAGAAATCGAAACCTCATCAAATCTATAATAGTTATTGTGTCATGATTTCAATCAGTGAAAAGTAGATATGAGATCAAGCTTTTCATTCGTTTTAAATATTTTTAACCCATACATAACTTACACAATGAAAACGAGGGTGTTTTTGAATACATCTTTACAATTTTGATTTTGATACAGGGACTCATTGATTTAAGCAACAAATGTAATGCTGATCATACGAAAAAATCACAGTTGTCAGGCACAATTGTCATATGGCTGCGTCATTAATATTATGCAACTGTAATTTCAGTTTTTGCAAGAATGAATTTATTTAAAAACATTAATGATTTTGTATTTTTTATTTCAATTTTCACAAAATGATTATAACTCAACGAATAAAACTACATTATATCACATTTGATTCAAATGTTTTAAAATTACGTTTTTGAAAATGAGGCAATTCCCTAAAATGTTAAGCGTTTGGAAGCGCTATTAATTCGTATCTTAGGACGTAATAAGGGTACTAAGCTATCCAGGTTTGAGATGGGCAACAGACTTAAGAGTAAATTCCTATTAACACGGTTAACCTCACTCACAAACTCTTTTTGGATATCGGCTCATCTTCAAGTTTCTTTTGGTGCACATTCTTAGTTCGAATGGGAGATTTGGTATGAGGAACATATATAACTTATTATGAAGAGAACCAAGAATAAAAAAATAACCTTAATATTATAAAATAGCGAACAAATAAAACGGGAAAAAAATTAATTGCACTACTAACGAAAACGTGACGTGAGCACGCCCTATGAGAAGAGAATCTTTCACGCTATGGACCTTTTCTACAAAAAATCTGTTATGCGAAGGCTGAAGACAACGAAACATGGACTAAGTGGGATAGTGATGTAAACAATGTCTGTAAACGCAACTAAACGGAAGCCCAATATCCGAAATCTCACGGTGCGACTTCTCCGGGTTAAATCGGAAATGAATAAACTTAAGGTTGTGAGTTAGCTTACGCTATCTTTCACTACTCTGGTCCAGAGGTCGGCTTGGGAGGCATCGTCACCCCATCGTCACCCAAATATCCATAATCATAATCGTTTACCTCAGCATCTCAAAGATCTAATCTAATCCTATCCAAACGCCTCTCCAGAACAGTGTGGCAAAGATCCCGGCATCTTTAATCAGTACTGCCGATTGGTAAAGCGGCGATTGGCATCCTTCCGTTCCGATTCTTTCAATTGCTACCTCTCCTCTCTGTCTACCAGGGATAACTCCTTGTGGAACGTAACCAAAAAAATCCTAAAGTATCAACCTGTTTCACATCCACTCCGTCGTGATGATGGGTCCTGGGCGGCTTCGGATGGGGATAGGTCGGAGGAATTTGCTCTGCATCTTACCCATACTTTCACACCTCACCTTTCTCATCAAAGCCATACTCACAGCATAACTGCGGAAGATTTCCTCACTTCACCTATTCCTCTCTCTCTTCCACCAAAAGCCGTTAATCCCTCTGAGGTCAAATACCTTCTGAAAAACTTACCTTACCGAAAATCCCCTGGATATGATCTCCTTACTCCTCAAATTCTCAAACAAATTCCTCCTAAAGCCATAATCTTCCTAACCTATATATATAATTGCATAATCCGAACGACGCACTTTCCTCTCCTCTGGAAACATTCCATTATTGTCCTATTCGCCAAACCCGGTAAACCACCCAATGACGCCTCATCTTATCGTCCAATTAGCCTACTGCCTATCCTCCCAAAAATATTTGAGAAACTCCTACTAAAACGTCTACTTCCAATTGTTGAATCCAAAAACCTTTTTTCCACACACCAGTTTGGTTTCCGCCAATGGCAATCCACTGCTCAACAAGGTCTTCGCGTTGTTGATCACATCTCCTCAGCCAATCTGGACATACGGAATAGAGCTATTGGGGGCAGCAAAAAAGTCGAACATCAAGCGTATCCAATCCTTTCAATCCAAAGTCCTAAGAACAATAGTAAATGCCCCTCATTATGTCAGCAACAAAACCCTTCATAACGATCTTAATATACCCAACATTCTAGAACTCATCCCTTCCAAGTTTATGAAATTCCACAGTAGCCTTTCCAACCACCCTAATCCTGTAGCACAGTCATTGCACTGCGCCACTCATCCCTATAATCCTCCTCGGAGACTGAAACGGCAGTGGCCTCGTGACCTACTATAAACGCGTGACAGTGGGAGTCCTGGCAATGGCCAGTTTCTCCAATCATGTCCTATTGTATGAATGAGCGAGTGAATGATGCTGTAAATATGGTATGAATGAGATCATTTATCTGTATTATTATTGCCTTATAAAAGCCAGATTGTAATTATTGCACAATAAAGATTGTTAGATTGAAAAAGCTTACGCTACTTGACTCCAGACTACTCTAAAAAGACTGAAAAACGAATGTTAAGCTGGAATGTAAAGCTGACTGCATGGCCTTTGAAATAATCACTACCCAACAACCACAAATAACAGAAGTCATGACTACCTCGTGCTACGTCGAACGTCCCCCAACATGTGGTGCCATACCCTCCAAGATAAGTGACACCTCAAGTGGTCAATAAGCGAATAAGGGATGACAATACGGACTATTATTAATATTCAGAAGCTCTTCTGTCAGGGTAAAGGAGGAGTGGGAAGCCTGTAGGAGGTGGAGTGGGGATTTATTGAAGAAGTTATAGCTGGTGAAAGGGCGAGATAGGCCAGCGCTGCCTTAAGTTTGCAGGGCCAATCAAATCCCTTCTCCCGCCGAAAAGCTGCTCTCCACCACCAGCTACCCCCCTCCTCTTTTTTAAGCAGCAAAAAACTCTTTGTTCCTCGTCTCCTATTCATAAAAGTTATAGCAATTAAATATACTGAAGAACTGCTGCGGAGGGGGTGATGGTGGTGGTGGGGAGGGGGAGAAACTAATTAAGCCAGTAACGAGAAAAACTGAACTAAAGTCGAATTTAACTTTGGCAAAGAGAAGGGCGTTAGTCCTGTTCTAAGAAAAAAAATTCATGTCGCGTATCATTTTTTTTCCCTTCGTTGAGTTTCCTGTGAGGCAAACAAGTAAACAACGGCTAATTAATCTTTTTTCTCCCAAATTCAGTGAAATAGAAATTAGTAGCATCAGTTCTTAAATATATTATTTATTGTAAGGTAGATTATTAGTGTCCAGAATTTATTTACCTCCAAGAGATTTTAAAAATACTGTGTGTAATACCTTTTGTTACCAATTAGGACATTTATGGTTTAAATTATAGCCTTGGATATTATGCATCACTGGAAAATCATATTTCCTAGGCCATTTAATTGTTTTTGTAAATATGTAACCATATTTTTTATTTATGTCAAAGTAAAACCTAGTTCAAAATCTATAAAATATTGAAAGCTAATAACTTTGGAAACACTAAATTTCCTCACATAAATTGATATTATTGATTATTAGTGTTTAGATTAGAAATCACATAAGGCCGATTATTGAGGCATGAAAATACTTGTGATTCTTCGTTGTGTATAGATTTTCTTTCTTAGTAATAAATTTTTATAGTAATAAAGCCTTTTTTTATAATTTGTTGGGCAGTAACTCGAAAACGGTAGCTTCCGGTTTTAGAACCAGTAAGATTGTTTATTAATCTCAATATTAATCTAATATAGTGGATGATTTGATTTGCTTAAGCTGGTAAAAGGGAGTTTTTCGTCAAATCGCTATTAATAAATGCAAAATATGCTTCTTTTAATTTTTATTTTACCTGTTATATTTTTTATAGGTTTGATATGGTTATATTTACATAGACTTTGTAACATCAGAAAATAAATAAAAGTTACTCAACTGCAAGATCAAACAAATAAACGTTTTTATAAATTAAATAGACATATTTACAAAATAAAAAAAAACATTGTTTATAACACATATAGGAACTACGTGGTAAATAATGCATCTTAAAATCACAAAAAATGTAGTGGTACAAATAGAAGTGTCAAGTAATGTACGTTGACTGTATCATCGTTTCTTTTATGATTTCCTATTACCAAAATTAAGGGCCTGTGTGATAAAATTGTATAACTCAAGATTTTTTCTGGTGAGTACTCAACAGTAACAATGAACTCCTTGAATAAGTCCTTTTACTTATTATTCTGCTATACAAAAGGATTAGTAGTTTGCTACTGACAATTATCAGTTCTGTTCTACAGTTTTATTTTTCGTAGTTAATAACATATTCCAAAGTACTGCGCCTGCGTTAAACTTTAACAAACCATATTCGTGTCGCTCTGGAAACTAACTGTTTTCGCTACTGTTCATAGTAAGTGTTTAAGTCGTAGAACTGTTTCAACAGACTATAGGGTGGACTGTTCACGGAAGAGCTATCTACAGGTGAGTAGATTGTGAAGCTGTGGACTGTATTTGCTCAGTGTGTGTTGGTCATTTTATAGAGAAGGCGGCCATATTGAGAGGCTCAGCTGGCCGGCAGAAGCCTCTCAACCTCTGCTGTTGCCTACTGCTAGTGTCGTAGGCTCTTATCTATGATACATGCGTTCAATGCTAGCTTCGATAACTTATTTTTTATTTATAAACAAATATTTAAACATTCTAAAAAATATTGTTGATAATGAGACATGAGTTTCTATCAACAAGTGATGCCAGTAAATAAAAAAAAACAATCAAGGTCTCTGGAACCAACACCTACGCCATCGCCTATCAAACGAAATCCACGACAATCAAACAGAAATGTGCCTGTAAATTCGTCAGCACTCAGCAGCTCAATGGAAGAATTACCACCACCATAACCTACAACCTAGCACATCAAAACAATGTTGTACAAAATGTTGAGTCCCCATTTTTCACGCCCAACAGTTAATAAAAAAATGTTGAAAAATTTTGAAGTAGACACAAAGTCCCACACAGCCTAATTGACCTGCGATATTTGTACATAACATTAGTAATTTTAAATTGCTATGTACCCAAATGAGTAAAATCTTATGGACGGGCAAATACACGCGCCTTAATCGGTCTCGGCACACGAAAATCTCTCCGGATACATATCAAGCAATAGTTGAATACTTGGAAGAAACCAAGGCTGACTTCCATACTTACCAGTTGAAGCAGGAAAGATCGCTACGAGTAGTGAACAGAAATTTTCACTCAACCACATCAGCTGATGAAATTATAGAAGAACTCTCAGATCTCGGTTTCAAAGTCAAATTACAAACGTTTTAGGTGAAGATAGGGAACAAGACGAAGCGATCAAGACACCGCTGCCCTTTTTCTTTGTCCATCTAGAGCGCACACAAGGAGCAGAAAAAGTCTACGAATCAGTACTGCAAATCGGTAAAGTGGATATTGGCATCCTTCCGTTCCGATTCCATCGATTCCCATCTCTCCTCTCTGTCTACCAGGGATAACTCCCTGTGGAATGTAACTAAAAAAAATCCTAAAGTATCATCCTGTTTCACAACCACTCCGTCGTGATTGTGGGTCCTGGGTGGCTTTGGATGGCAAAAGGTCGGAAGAATTCGCACTGCTGCTTTCCCGTACTTTTACTCCTCACCTGACTCTTCAAAACCATACTCACAGCACAACTGTTGAAGATTTCCTCACTTCACCTATACCTTGCTCACTTCCACTTAAAGCCGTTAACCCCTCTGAGGTCAAATACCTTCTGAAAAACTTACCTTACCGAAAATCTCCTTACTCCTCGAATTCTCAAACAACTTCCTCCTAAAGCCATGATCATCCTAACCTACATATATAATTGCATTATCCGAACGTTTGGTTTCCGTCAATGACATTCCACTGCTCACAACGCAAAGGCCTTGTTGATCACATTTTCTCATCCCTTGAACCAAACAGTATTGCCCTGCTCCCTTTCTTGGAATAGCTCAAGCTTTTGACAGGGTTTGGCACACAGGTTTGCTTTACAAGCTCAAAGGATATTTACCACAAAACCTTTTCCTAGTTATACAGTCCTACCTTTCAAACCGCTTTTTCCAAGTCCGCTGTGGTTTAGAATATTCTAACTATTATCCCATAAAAGCAGGAGTTCCACAGGGCAGTGTCCTGGGTCTCATTCTCTATAATCTATACACCGCTGATGTCCCCTCTACTCCCAATACCTTCTTGGCCACATTTGCAGATGACACTGCAGTCTTGTCATCCCACGCAGACCCCGACATAGCATCCCATAACCTTCAAAAACACCTTGACGAGATCGAGTATTGGTGCAATCAATGGCGGATCAAAGTTAATGAAGCAAAATGCTCCCACATTACCTTCACCCTTTGTCGCAAGACTTGTCCACTAGTTTATTTTAATTCAATTCCTCTCCCAGTATCCAAGACAGGCTTCCATCTCGACAAACCACTGACCTGGAACCCATATATGGGGCTAAAAGACAAGAACAGAACAGACGCTTTGGACAACTGTACAGATTACTTCAAAGGACATCCCATCTCTCAAGAGAAAATAAATTACTAATCTACATATTTATACCTAAGCCAATCAGGACATACGGAATAAAGCTTTGGGGGACAGCAAAAAAGTCGAACATCAAGCGTATCCAATCCTTTCAATCAAAAGTCTTGAGAACAATATTAAATTCCCCTTATTGTGTAAGCAACAAAACGTTGTGAAGCGATCTTTACATACCATACATTCTTGAACTTATCCTTTTCAAGTTCTTGAAATTCCATAGTAGCCTATCCAACCACCCTAATCCTGTAGCACAGTCATTGCACTGCACCACTCATCCCTATAATCCTCCTTGGAGACTGAAACGACAGTGGCCTCGTTATCTGCTATAAATGCGTGACTGTGGGAGTCCTGGCAATGGCCAGTTTCTCCAATCATGTCCTGAGCGTCTGTGGCTCTCGCGCTCTTCGTCAGCCTCCACTGGCTTAGATCTGGTGATGCGGCTGACGGTATGAGCTTCCTAAGCCTCCGCTTTTTCTTTCGCATGCGAGGGAGTTGATAATCATGTGGAGTAGGGAGGTCCCTGGGCTGTTTGTAAATATTGTATGAATGAGCGAGTGAATGATGAATTGCAAATATGGTATGAATGAGAACATTTAACACAATTACTAATAAGGCAATCCTTTTTCGCCCTGATTCCTATGCCTCACTGTAAATAAACGGGGATACGGGGGCTCCTAGGTAGGTTTTGTTTGGTAAATGTTGGAATGATTGCGACCTGTGAATATTGAATGAGTGAAATTCTGTAATAGGTACGAATGTGCTCTTAAATCCTAATCATTAATGTTGGATAAGCTAATTGTACTTTGGCAAATAAAGAACTTTCAAAAGAGAAGTATCCTGTCCTGTGGTACATTCTCGTGAGATCGGTGCTCGTCAGTGCCAGGCTTGGCTGCTATGTGGTTATAGGATTCGTGGAACAATACTAGCTGGGACATACGGGCCGACTACCGACTGTAATACAGCGGAGGAGAGGCCAGAGGTATATCGACCAGGGCCAGGCGGGGACCTGACACCGGAGCATTTATCACCTCGGCGGCATCTTTTCATTACCGACCTGTGAAAAATAGAGCGAGGATCATTTGTCTCTGCTGCAGCTGGCAATATCTGCATGCATTAATAATATATGTTGGCCGTCGGCTCCGCGGATATTGAAGGCTGGTCCGTGCCCTACCTGAGCCCGCTCGAGTATTTTTGTCCAGTGCCCGAAGTCAGCCGTTTCAATTTAAATCGAATAAGCGATAATGTTGGTTTTAAGCGCCAGTTCTGCTGTACGGCGCCCCACTATATACTAGCTTGACTTACAATACAGTTAAAGTGTCCAGCAATTCAAAACGGGATCATGAGAAAAGTGGTCATCTCCCTCGAGATAAGGCAAAGAACGCCGACCTACACCCGTTGCTCGGCGTGCCATCGGTGGGTCAGTTCATACTCCGGAGGCACATCAAGTTTTTTTACTCGTAGCAGCGTCTAACAAACCCGGTGTTTAACACTAAGACCCCACCATCGTTCCCGCATCGATGGTAACAGGCTGTCGGGAAAAATTAGGTTATGATTTTGTTGTTAGATGTAAGTTAATTTTAAGTCTCTGATGCATATGGTGACTTTTAAACATGTTTAGAAAAGAAATGTGTAATGTGCATTATTATACTTTTGTTACAAGTACAAATCTCAATGTAAAATTAAAGAAAATTTTTATTAAATATAGCTAAGCTACAGAATTTATAATGTCCTATTGTAAATAGATTCATTTGTGTAGAATCATGGTCAAAACAAAAAAATCATGGTTTTAAGCTACACCAATGTACGTTTCTCTTAATATGTTTCTTTTTAAACGTCAAACGCTTTCAACAGCCTTAGTATGTTAGTAATCAGTAAACGACAATAGCCAATTAGATTTCAGATATGTTCAAACATTTCCGTGGGTCTTCACCTTGATGTTGTATCAGATATTTAGGTGGTATCTTGAAAACAAATAGTCACTACCTACGTAAGAGTGGTCTTCAAGTAGCCTTTACTAATGCAGATACCACCCGAACATATTTTGGTAATTTGAAAGACTCTAGAGACTTTATGGGGTTTACAAGTGGAAGTGCAATTTTTGGGACTTCCGTGGGCCATAGTGGAATTCAATAGTTCGGCAAACGTAAAAAAGAGCTCCTATCAAGTAAATCTTCCAAATATTTGAAACATTTAGCCTCTGAAAATCATAGCAATAAGGACCATCGCTAACTGAAAATTTTGTATAAAAGAGGTTAAGACTTTAAGATGTTGATACTTGATGTAGAGAACTCTAGGTACAACATGCGTTGTTTTATGCGTCGATAAAAATTTTGAATATTAAAACTCATAAGTTCCATGCACTGTGTACTGCCTTGATTGATCAACTTCCACAGAAATTGTAGACATTTTAACCAGTTCTCCATAGATTGTATTAGTGAATATTATTAATATTAGTGAAGGTTGTTTTGATCTTTTACAACATTGGTTTATGTAATCCATGTAATTGATTACGCCTAACATAGTCTAATTTTCTCTAATTTTAATTTATAGCCCATTTAATTATGTTTTTACAGCTGATATTTATATAAGTGTATCTTGTAAATTAGACGGTTTTAATGTTTTTCTTGATTGTATCGTTGTCATAGCCTGAGGATGACGGAAGTGGGCTGTTGAAAGCCTTTACTTGCAATGCAAGAAAGGTCGTAAAGAGAAACAAACAATGGTGTCGTTTAAAACATAAATTACGTCATCTCTTCCAATCGAATACAGTATTGTGTATAAAACGGGAATTGTCTGTCGACTTTCTCATTGTATGAACGGGTGAACTATGGGTAGCTGCCCAAACAAATGGAATCTACCTATATAAATATTTTAAAGACATAATCCGAATCAGAATCGATTAATCTAATCTAATAAAATGCTTATGGTTTGAGAGACCGAAACAGGCACTTCTTCTAAGCAAGATAAATAGACGTGTTTGTTTCCACAATGAACAAAAAAAATTTTACCCATACCTAAAATTAATCAATGGATCAGGTCATGGATCAGAATTAAGCCAATTCTTTGAACTCAGACAGTAACGGGTAGGTAAAATGAAAAGTGACCTCTATTACACATCTGAGTACTTCAGCAACTCTAGTCCTGCGACTTAACGCCAATAGCGCAACGCTAATAGCGTCCTATAAAAATTAACCTCATAAATTGGACGGCATTTTTATTAATAATAGAGTGATTTGTTCAGTTCAAAATGTAATTATCTATATAAATTATTATGCATTCTTAATTCTATTACGTTGTTGTGCTTCGTGTTCTTGGGTTATTTAATTTAATAGGATTCGTCTATTGTTAAAGCTTGTTGACTATTTCACTCACATTATTATCTGTCACAGATGACTTTGATTTCTTTATACCGAAAGATTAATAATACATTGTCAATTCCGCAATGAATTTTCGGAGCCTTGAACCTGCATTCTATTGCTGAAAGTCAAATCTGTTTCAGATAAATATTTTTTTTATAGAATAACTTCAGCAGATTCTTAACCTCACGATACTGCTTATTATAAGGTACTAATACGTAGCCTTTTAAATTCCATACGTTTTTCGTTGCGCTGATTTCACTACGTTCTGCTTTCGTTCTTGGACCCCATTTGACTCGTATCGATGGGCTTCCCAAATGAGTTTAAATATACAATGGGCTTGATGACCTGAGGGTTACGCTTAAATGAAGGCAATCCAATTCAATCTGGATATGTGGAAAAGGCTGTCTTGGGTTGTAGAATAAGGACATTCTACAGTGAACACACAAATGTTTACATCTTCGTTGACTTTAAGCATTTAAGTGATTTTGTGCCAATTAAACATAAAGCAGGTTTGTTTCGGATTCAATTGCGAAACAATCAGATTTTAAAGGTTCCATTCACTTAGTATTTTTTATTTGTTGAAAATACTATAATCCAGTGATCGAGAGAGATTTGTAAAAGAAATGAAATTTGTTCCCGAATTCTAGTAGTGTTCTTGCAAGTTCAAATTTGAAGTTTGAATTTTATTACCTATTGATACTGTTCCTTCACTTTTTACCATGATGGGTTTAATAATTCATTTCATCAATTGGTCTATTTCTAGACGTCTGAATTTCTGGCTCACCCTGTAACCCTTTACAATTTCAACAGTTTATTAAAACCATTGTTTTACAAATACAATTTGTTAAAGCTATGGCGATGGCCGCTCTCCCGGTGGCAAGAAGAGGGCTTATACCGGGAAGTCGGAGCTTGGGGTGAGCGGGAAACATTTATAAAGGAGTGAGAGAGAGTGAGTGTAAGAGACTAAGGGAGAGAGCGAGAGAGAAAGAGCGAGAGAGAGATCGGCGAAGCCAGACGAATGGACGGAGCGGTAATGGGCCACCCCCAGCCGCCCCCATTAAAAAGGGATAAGCCTCCGCTGAGCGGCCGCAATCCCTTCGAAATAATAGTCGGTAGGGATATCATGGCAGCTCGCCTGGAAACAATCCGCCCTTCACGGCTTCTTATGTCCCTCTTATTGGTGTCATGTGGGAGTCACACATGATGCTCATGGAGCAGTCGTATGGAGCATTAGCATGCCCCAGGCAAGATTAACATGCGATGATCGGCAAAAACCGCTCGTGTATACCATCTCCACAACAGTTGATACAATAGTGATAATATATTTATGCCCTTAAGAAACTTAAACTGTACTCTACTATACCTTAAACTATATTATGTGCCCCTTAAGAACCAAATTTTATTTATGGTGAAGAATATAATATAATGAAATAAGAAAAAATATAATAAAAAATATATACACACTTCAATAATTACACAAGAGAGCAATAATCAACAGTGAGGGTAGATGACGATGGAAATATGATTGACTATTACAGAAAAGTAGCAGAGTAAAATGAAATAAAATATATTGCAAATATATATAGTATTATGGGATTGTGTTTCTTGCTATGGCACAAAAAAATAATCCAGAACAAACAAGTCTATTCTATTCTATTTGTGCAGTTTGTTTTCAAGAGGGAGATTATAGTTTTGGTCAAGCGGTGAGGATATATACTGAAGGAGATAGAAAAGTTTTTGGGTTTAGGTGAACGATAGGGTGTTTCCATTCTTGGTTATTTATGATACGATAGGGAGAATCCATTTTTGTTGCGTACAGAAACTTTTGATGTTCCCTCCAAATTATGAACCCACAAAGAATTTTTTTCTGCCTCAAGTGCAATCGCAAAATTCTCAGCCACCCGACTGTAAATATAAAGGTTATCAGGCTTTTCGAGTAGCCAACGATGCTAACTTTCGAAAGAGATAGCGTGGCCGAAATAGAGGAGACAGGATAGAGGAGAAGAGGTGGAATATTTGATAAAGAGAGACAAACATATTAAACAAACGGAGATAAAAGACAGAGGCCAGTATTAGGTATGAATATTGCCCGGGGTGGAGGGAAGACAAAGGCTCTCCTATCTGGCGTACTCCTTTAATAACGTGTGGTCAGCTTATATTCCGCTCCTGATATAGCCCCTAGCTACAATACAAGAATTAGCTGCTCCCTCTCTTTCCCTCACGTGTACTCCCTCTATATCCCTCTCTCTCTCGCTCTCTTTAGGGATCATGCCCCCTCTCTTCGGCAAATAGAATAGATATATCCCCATTTATATTAGTATCCTCAATTACTTGGCTCTGTGCATTGTTTTAAGCTTACCGGAGGATGGTGCCTAAGTCGAAAATTTACTATTATTACTGTACATTCTTATTGCAAGTATATATCATCCGCTCTAGCCAAAACCAAACCTGATGGCAAAGATAATTATAGATCCTCAGGTGAATCTATTTACAAATTATTTTTGTAATTTTGTAGAAACACCTTCTGTCTCTCATTAGCTTTATTAATAACCGAATATATTCGACGGATCTCAAGGGCTTATATACTACTTGCCGACTTGGCTATAGTTACCGTCAACTTGGAGAATGACCTCACAGTCCGTCGAAATCTTTCGGGTAGAAATCTATAAAGCTGAAGTTGAGACTAAGACAGGTTGTGATTTATTCCTTAAATCCAAGATAAAATTTTATTAAATAGGATAGCCCTTCTAGATTGTAATATAAATAAAACTTATTTACCATTTTAGCATTTTCCCCGGCCTCACCATCGGACTCGGATAAGGCAAGCGGCCAAACTAAGGGTGCGCTTAAGAATGACATCATATAATGTTTTCACTCGACATTAATCGATGAATTAGCATATTAAACAAACGATTTACTCGTAAATAAACCATTTGGTGTTCATAACAGTTCGATTTGTGGACTACATTGTGAATTTTTCTGATAAACGTCATGTCTGCTCTGTTCTATAATGTCTGTGTGATTGATAAGTACGCTGTATAGTTAACAAGTCATTGTATTTCACCATCCACGCTTAGGAACTGCTATAATAGAATTATTACCTCCAAAAAATAATAAGATCGAGAAAAAAACGCTCCTTCCTTCTTATAGTAAATCCTATGGAACAACGCTCCATTTTGATAAGTGTAAGCTATATATTTTACTATTATTCAGAGTAACTCATCATTTACCTTTATATTGAAACATACATTGTGTGATAATTTGTCCCACAAAAACCTCCCAAAATATCTTTTATTATTGTTACGATTGGTAAAGCGGCATTTGGCATCCTTCCGTTCCAATTATTTTAATTCCTATCTCTCCTCTCTGTCTACCAGGGATAACTCCTTGTGGAATCTAACCGAGAAAATCCTAAAATATGATCCTGTTTCACAGCCACTCCGTCGTGATGATGGGTCCTGGGCGACTTCGGATGGCGAGAGGGCGGAAGAATTCGCACTCCATCTTTCCCGTACTTTCACTCCTCACCTTACTCCTCAAAACAATACTCATCGCACAACTGTTGAAGATTTCCTCACTTTGCCTATCCCTCTCTCACTACCACTAAAAGCCATTAACCCCTCTGAGGTCAAATATCTTCTGAAAAAATTAATTTACTGAAAATCTCCAGGATATGATCTCCTTACTCCTTGAATCCTCCAACAACTTCCTCCTAAAGCCATAATCTTCCTAACCTACATTTATAATTGCATTATCCGAACGACGCACTTTCCTCTCCTCTGGAAACTCTCCATTATAGTCCTAATCGCCTAACCCAGTCTCTTACCGTCTAATTAGCCCTATCCCCTCAAAAATATTTGAAAAACTCCTATTAAAATGCCTACTTCCAATTGTTGAATCCAAAAATCTTTATCCTACTCACCAGTTTGGTTTCGGCCAACGACATTCCACTGCTCATCAAGGCCTTCGCGTTGTTGATCACATATCCTCAGCCCTTGAAACCAAGCAATACTGCACTGCTGGCTTTCTGGACATAGCTCAAGCCTTTGACAGGGTCTGGCACGCAGGTTTGCTTTGCAAGCTCAAAGGATATTTACCGCAGACCTATTCCTAATCCTACAGTCCTACCTTTCTAACCGCTTCTTCCAAGTCCGCTGAGGTTAAGAATAATCTAACTACTATCCCATGAAAGCAGGAGTTCCACAAGGAAGCGTCCTGGGTCCCATCCTCTATAACCTCCTACCACCAGGTTACAGCAATCATTCGTCGCACCAGAGGCAACAAAGCACCAGGAGTTGATGACATCCAAAACATTCCTCTGAAGTAGCTGCCACGGAAGGGGATATCTCACATAGTGAACATCGTCAACTCTTCTCTGAGACTACACTATTTTCCCCAGACGTGGAAGCACGCCGTCATCGTCCCACTTCTGAAGCCGGCCAAAAGTGGATATGAGCCAGCTCACACAGGTCCATCATCAGTCTGCAGACCCAATTGTCAAAGATCTACGAGAGGATTCTGTACAACCATCTCACCAGAGACTGTGACTCACAAGACATTATCCCACCTCAACAGACCGGCTTCAGTAAAAGATTCAGTTCGGACTGCAATCTGGTGAAACTACAGTAGCACGTCACAACGAACTGCGATGATCTCCCTTAATTACTCGAAAGCATTCGACTCTGTAGATCATCACACACTCCTACGACGCCTGAACGATCACGAATTTCCTGCGCAACTACAGAACATAATGGCTTCCTATCTCGCAGGAAGAACCTTTTCTGTGCGAATAGGAGCCATATCAACTACTAGAAGAAATCTCATCGTCGGAGTACCCCAAGGGTCGGTCCTGGGACCCCTAATCTTCAACATCTACACCGCGCATATCTTAGGAACATCGTACTCCAACTGTGAGGTAGTGGCGTATGTGGACGACATAGGAGTCTACAGCACCAGCCTCGAAAGCTCTAAAGGCTGCAGAGGGCGCCAGTCAGTTAATCACCGACAGGCTACGAGCTGTCCACATTCAGGTAAACCCAGCCAAGACGCAAGGGATCGTTTTCTCGATCCAGCACAGGAAAAGATAGCTTCCACCCAGCTTCAACATAGACCGGACTGATTGCAAACTTTCCAGTAGCATATGCTACCTAGGCATCAACCGAGGCAGACACATGACGTTCTACACACACCTGCAGAAGAAGCTGAAAAGAGTACGTAGGACTTACTACTCTCTCCAGCATCTCACCACAAGCCCGGCTATATCCCTGAGGCTGAAACTTCTCATACATCAGAGCATCCTGAGGCCAGCACTATTTTTTGGAACTCCGCTTTTCCGTTTTCTCCACACCAGCACCATAACTAGACTCCACAGCTTCCAGGACAACATCCTGCGCACGGAACTATGGCATACCCCTTTTCGTGAAATGAAGGCTCCTGAGATCCACGAAAAGTTCAAGGTCCCCACCATCACCGAAGCCATCAGAAGACACATCAAATTAATCGACTCGATGAAACATTGCCAAAACCCCCTATTCCAAGACCTGACACCCCCACCACTACCGGCAAGATGGCCACTCTCTAGATTTGGGAAGCTGACCAAATGGTGGACATTACGGCCCTTGGCCAACCAACAACAAGCCCATCACTGCTATCCAACTGAATGAGCTTGCACTACATGCCTAGAGAGGCTCTATGCTCAACCTTCAGTGGACTCTCACCACTGCATCGTAACATTTCCACCTCTACCGAGGCTTTCCACACTCCTTAATTCCCTCACTCCACCTTCAAACAGGTACCCCTAGTAAAAGGATCCGCTCACCCCAAATAAATTTTTTTATTTTTCTCTTATCCATAATCTTAAAAATTTGAGAGCTAAGAAAAAGGGGGGGGAAACAAAAAAAAAAACCCTTCATAATGATCTGAATATAGCTTACATTCTTGAACTCATCCCTTCCAAGTTTATAAAATTCCATAGTAACCTATCCAACCAACCACCGTAATTCCCTAGCACAGTCATTGCACTTCACCACTCATCCCTATAATCCTCCTCGGAGATTAAAACGGCAGTGGCTCGAATACTGCTATAATTAAGTGACAGTGGGAGTCCTGGCAATGTCCAGTTTCTCCGACAATGTCCTGAGCGTCTGTGGCTCTCGCGCCCTTGGTCAGCCTCTGCTGGCTCTTTTCCGACTCTACTGACTCTATGAAGTAAATGAGTAGAATTTTCTCATAGAAAAATAAAATTGTACGTATTTTAGTTTTGTATATAGGCTCTTGGTCAGCCTCCGCTGGCTCTTATCCAGTGACGCGGCTGACGAAGGAGCGTGAGGGATTTCTTAAGACTCCGCTTCCTCCATCGCACTCGAGGGAGGTGACAACCATGTGGACGTGGGGGGCCTCTGGGCTGTTTGCATATATAGTATGAATGAGTGAGTGAATGAAAATTGGTATGAATGAGATCATTTATCACAATTACTTATAGCCCAATTAGGCAGATTGTAATTTTATAATAATAACGTTGTTGTTAAAAGTATTATTGTTACAAAATAAACCTTTGACATTTCATATATTAAGGTATCCTCAGGACTACAAATCAGACAAAAACATAAATTTACTAACACAGAAGAATACAAGGTCTACCTATTGGTCTATGTTCACCTAATTCAATAATGTTAGTACTTGCACAAAACTGAATTCCTGCCTGATATTTCTCAAGTTAATGAGCTACTATCAAGCAGGGTCGATTTTTTTGAATTTCTGGTCCTACCAAAGACCACTATTCGTTTGATCGTCTTGCTCTTTGTGGTAATAATAATTTGTTTGGAGATTCGGCTATTGTGAGACCACCCCCAGCTACTGCAAGAGTGGTCAGTGGTGGTGTTACCGCAATGACCTCTAGAAAACAGGGCCTCAGGGGAGAGTCCAAACCCTGTTTCGCAAAGACCGACGCGACAGTGCGTTGGCTCACCGGCGCCTGCCGTGACCGCAATCAGAAAGCCATTACAGACCGCGGACAAATTATATTCCGATATTTGGGCTCCATCTATCATATCTCTCCTAAACGGTGTCCGGCTTAGACTTAGCAATTTAAATGGCCCGGTCCTTGCTGGCTCATACATATGTAGTCCGTTTATTTAATACAACTCATTTGGCCCGGCGGTCGTTTGTCACTTCTGCGTCGGATATGTGCGGATCAACGGATCAGAAGGAGAAGCGATGTCCACTCCTCGGACCCTGGGGTGGATTTTCGCTACCGCTTAGGCTTCTTGCTATATTAAAATGAGCGTTGTTATCGTACCAGGCCATCAATCATATTTTCAAATTCTTTTTTTGGTCGTTTTATTTTAGAAATCCTTGTTGAGTATTATAATCTTACTAAATGGTTTAGACCAAATATGCTTAAAGTTGGTGCTTTGAATAAAAATATTTGTTTTAAATAACAACAATGTTCGCATCTCTTCATTTACTTTTATAATTGGCAAGCGCTTTCAACAGCTTACGTCTGTCATCCTCAGGCTGTGACATTCAGTAGAAACGTCAAAATAAACGTCAAGATAAAAACTGTTAGCATTTAAAATAAAACATTTGGTGGTAATTTGTGATCTCTCATTAAAGATTGGAAGAGTAGAAATGTTGGCCTTGAATAACTCATTATTATTACGCCTCATAATTAATCTAATTGGTTTAACACTAGAATAACAGGTTTTCCTTTCGTTTTTATTGGTTTTGTACTTGTGTTTTATTAATTCTTGCGTTTTACACTTTTTTTTTAATTGCTTTAAGTTTTTCTTGGTAGTTTTTATAATTTTTATGTCTTTTTATAGTATTAAGTACGATTTCAATATTTTTTCGACACGTTATAACACTTAGAATGTAAAAGAGGACTCTTCTGATTTCCAGTAATTAAAGTTTTTTCCCCAACTCAAAAAGTTTTTTGAAATAAAATAACAAAAACAGTGGGCTTTGTAATTTGTGTCCTGCGCTTTTCTGACAATACTCACCTGTGTGCTAAATGTACGATTGCTGTTAGATGCTATAAATACGTGACAGGGGGAGACCTGGCAATGGCCAGTTTCTCCAATCATGTCCTAAGCTTCAGTGGCTCTCGCGCTCTTGGTCAGCCTATGGCTCGTATACGGTGACCCTCCTGATGTAGGAGCGCGGGGGTCTTCAAATGACTCCACATTTCGCATGCAAGGGGGGCAACAATCATGGGGATTTAGGAGGTCTCTGGGCTCTTTTTAAATACTGTATGACTGAGCGAGTAAATAAAGAAATAAATATGGTATGGATGAAAACAATTATCACAATTACTTACTGCCCAATAAGGCAGATTGTAATTTTGTCACAATAAAGATTTACTATGAGAAGCAAGTGAAGCAACTTTACTCCGAGTTTGTGGTGAGCATTGTCATTGTTTTTTACAGAAACAGGAAGGGAAATACAAATTGGACACAGATTACTTCCAAGGGTCTTTATAATTATCACCTGTAAGGGCGTTGTGTTGACAATTGCTTAAGGTATGGTATCAGATAAAGTGTGAGTTTGACATTTCTCACCCCGTTTGAAAGTGTGTAGTCATCGGTTTTTCCGACAGCATGCGCTCTCACTGATTAAGCGTAAACATGTCGACGTTGAGTTAGAGACTACACTGGTCATCATCAATTTTTGTTAAAATGCGTACTTATTATGATCACTGTGATGATGATTCTATTGATTAAAACATTATTATATTATTTCTTACATTTTTATATAATTTAGACAAAAATGCCGCCCAAAGCATGTGCTGCCAGGCGTCCCCCGCCCCTTAGGATCGCTATATTATCCAGACAATCTACAATGGCCAGTCCCATTCAATCGATATGTTTTCTAGGCTGGATACTCTCGGGCAAGAAGTTAAGCAAGCAGCTTGCACGTTGGATTTATACGGATAGCCTAATATATCAAAGTAGCCAGTGTCGGATAATGGAGAGGATATATATTTATAGAGATCCCCTTCAACTAATGTAAATCTATTCTAGCGAGGTCCCCATACATATGTATATGGCAGCGGCCGTCCGAACTTTATCTGCCCGCTATTTGTCGGCAGTGTATTAACATCTTTATTTATAGTGCCTGCACTCTGTGGCTACACCCACACAACTTGCTCCTGCCTTCTCTCATGCTCTCTCACTCTAATGCTAAAGTTTTCTACACGATGTACTGTCCGGCAACATAGTGATTTATTTCTTAGCAGATATAACAATAAAATATAATGTCATATTTATAATGTGGGATAATATGTCTTTCAAAAAAAAACTTAAATTCTATCCCAAACTTCATTTGTCGATAATTCATTATCATTCAGAATTACACTTATTCAGGCGTCCTCAGGTCTATAATCCAGGTAAAAAATATAAATTGACATACATTCGAAACATTTCAAATAGTAAGATTAGCAACAGCAACGCCAATGATAGTATTTTTAAATACCTATTAATTCATTGTTATATTTCGAAGTAACTCTGTTAATAAAAAAAACTGTCTGATGAGGTTATTTAAACTTGGGGTGAAATATTACCCCTTACCCCCCCCCCTTCACAAGACGACAAATTGCTAAATTGCTGTTCATATTAAATTTTAGTCCATTTGTAGTCAATCGTCTAGTTAGTTTTGCTGTTACGAAATAGCATGAATTATTTTTTATCAAAACTTAGATAATTATTTATGAAGCTTCTTTTATATTTAAAAAAATAAAACTGAATTGAGGAATGATTTAACAAAAAATTAGTTGGTAAAATTAGAAAAAATCTTTGGACAAGCTAGTTATTAAATTAACTTAAAATCTTGAAGATAAAGTTGGTTTTTTAATTTTAAAATATTTTTTTATCTGCTTGCCGATTCTCATCATAAATTTTCATTGATGCACTTTTTATTCTACATTTTTTTTCATCAGTCTTTAATTACTTAATTATTATTATCAAATAATTGGAACCACATATAATTATTTTCCTGCTAGGACCGCATTAAAAACTATCCTCAGTGTTCCGTCAAAAATTCCCGGTAAAATAATTATTTTTTACTTTGGTTTTAGAGAGTCCGTGAAATGCTGTGTGTGAGGAGTACAGTTAGGTTCAACAACCGGAGCAGCTGTAAGCAGATAAGGATAAGAAGCCTATGCTTTGGCTGGTGATTAACTTATCAACCTTACTGTACCTTTAACTTATCTTGGGTGGTTATCATATTTGGAATTCTTCGAATGATTTTTTTTTTTACATAGTAAAACGATGACTTCATAAAGATTCTATTTCCAAATTCAAATGGTTGTGCAGGCAAGAGTCACCGACTACAAAAAAAAAAGAATTTTATTGTTCCTTAAACTTTGAAACAGGTTTGAACGAAATACATTTTTTAATAATTATAGTAATTCTAAAAATAACCAAATCTTTATTACATTTTTTAACAACTATATATTATTAAGCGTACATACATACTTGCACACATATTACGATAAAACATCTAAATACATTTTTGAATAATGTTTAAAATGTGAAAACTTAGCTTATTATTACTTATAAGCGAATACTTAGCTTAGATCTTTCTAATTATTATTTCTTATAATCTGTTTCTATTTTTTTCTTTCGCGTTCTTCCTGAATAAAAATGGCTTAAATGGTTTTAAAATTTTTATTATTCCCTCCCCCAAGCATCTCGAGCATTCTATTTAATGACGGTTAGGGCGTCCATTATATAAAGGTTTTGTAGGGGAATCCCAAGGACAGTGTGTCTAGGTGGCAGTATTTTTGTGCTAAAATATCCTCAAGTTTACCAACTTGTTGATATACCAAGAACAATATTGTTATTTTGTCTATTGTTTAAAAATATTTAATCGATGTGGTTGATTGCTGAAGTCACTTGGCATAATCATAGGAGTACCAATTCCAATCTGTTATTTCGTTATAATGTTTCATATTGTTTAATACATAAACATAAAGCATTTACTAACTGTATTTATTTTAATAACTGGAATAGCTGGGATTATCATATTTTATTTCATTGTTATCTTATTTGTCTTATTGTCATTGTTTTATTACTATTAGATTATATTCATATTTATAACGTTATTTTATAAGTGTGAAGCCTTTATTTTAGTAATAAAAAAGTTATTTATCTAGATTAAAATAATTTAGTATTGTTAATCAGAACCCTTCATAAATATATACGGAAGTAATCAATATTAAAATTTTTACAGGATGTCATCATTCATTATGTAAGGAGTTGTATTCAGGCTTTCAATTCACTTGGCTTAACAGTACCTGTCGAATAAAAAATTAAATTAATTGGCACAAAAAATAAATTCTCTAATTTTAATACTATTTCGTCTAATATCACGTGTAACAAATGAACGCAATGATAAAATTATTATTATGAACGCCAGTTATTTCCATAGATTTATCAATTTTATTTACGTTGGTTTCGATACTAATGAAAAAAAAACCCTGGAAAAAGTTTATAACTATCGCCCTATAGGATGTTTATCAAACAAATTGCAGAAGTTGCTCAGACAAATTCATTGGCACAATTTAAACTCGACTCAGGGCTACCAGCCATCAGTAGTTGGCCATTTAGGATAATATTTAATTAGCATGGACGGATCTAGGCACCACCAAAATCCCAGGTGCGAGGGGGTCCGAGAATGCGCCAATGTGTTATAAAATACATTCTATCCATTTTTCCCCTTGTATTTTTAAAGCAGCAGTATTGAATTAGAAGGATGTCTAATATAGTATACTAGCAAATTCTAATAACAGTTGGAATAATCAATAACTATGTGGTTTTGATTCTAAACCATTAGGGGCCCAACGTGGCGCGAGCACAACGCACGAGCATTCGGATAGAAAGGTCTTTTCGAATGAAATTGTAAGCCAAGTGCTTAGATAAGGGCTATAGACCATACAGAAGTCTCAGACCTGGACAAACGGAAGTTAGTGCAATGTTTTGCAGAAATGAAAGCAATACCTAAGAAGGTTTTATGTACATAAATAACTTTAACAGTTGAATTCTAATTAGAAGTTAATCTTCAAGTCTATTATGGAATAATGGAAGAAAGGAAAAATAAATTGTTTACTAAGAAAACTTTCTAACACTTTCCTCTAGAGTTTAAGTACCAGAATAATGTAAATGTGATTTCTACGCGTTTACTCTGGCGATAGTGCCCAGAACCCACGGTAGCTCAAGGGGACTATCATGACGTTTCTGCGGACCTACATTTCTCAAAATTAGGTTTTCGATACCTCTTCATATGCTAATAACTACGTGTTATAACAACCCCTAAGGATTTTTAGACATTCCACAGTTTTATTAAGCAGACTATTGACTTGTCGTAAGTATATTTGCATTATTTTCAATTATATTATGTTTTCATCTAAATATTATAAAACATTGTACATTAAAATAGCAGAACTAATAATTTTGATAGTTCATTAACGAAAATTGAAGAATTAGAAGGGCGGTCAATTAATGGAAAAGGTAATTTAATTTCCAATGACGGTTGCAGGATATTCACAACGGAACTTATTTTAAAATCCAATACTGTTTATTAATTAGGTTAATTGTGGAGTATAGTTAAAAACATCTTGCATCAAATCATTGGTCAACTAGAATATGGCAAAGTACCGTTAACTTAATGTAATGAAAAAACAAGAATAAACTTTTTTTTCCTTCACCCCCCTGTCTGAGGATGGACCGCATTAAAAAACAAAACTAAGAATGATAACCGTAAATATATCGATTTGAATATATTTAATTTATATTAAAAAAATGGGAGCCCATTAATTTTTGGCTCAACCAGTTTGTTTAAATCCAGATAGGTTTTTATAAAGCATGTATAGTATTATTCACACGAACATTCAAAGGCAACATGAGATATGAGTAGCGAAGGATTAGTCTCTCCAAGGGACACCCCATCTAAGAATACATAGAACCCAACGACTTTTTTTTTGGCAAAAAAAAAAGGATTATAATTAAAAAACATTACATTTTAATACACTACACCTTAAACTATACAGAACAAACAGTGCTATTAATACCCTCCTGCCTACAGCGTACACTCCTCTTGATCGAAAATACAGTAATAATCTATTTTTCATTGGCGTACCGGCACACCTGGGATCTGCATTGCCTTTAATGCGCTCATTGTCGACGGGGATCGAACCCAGGTGAGTGGACCCTCTAATCCACTTATCTGTGTGTCCACCGCAGGGAGTGTGCCGTCCTCACGGGACAATCCTCATCCGGCTCTATCAAATCCCTATTATTGCCCCCGGACTGGGGTCACTGTTTCACACTAGTGCTAATACTGCAGCTCATCTCCCAGGGCCTGTCCATTCACGGCTTCGGATAGTTTCATATTGGGTCCTTTGTGTTTACTTAAACTAATGCCTGCAATGATGAGTAGGCTAATATGCATAACTTGGTTTGTGTTAAATAATATGATGATAGTTCTTTATTTGTGTGTATAATTTTGCGATGGCCCGTGGACCTTCCGTCCATGAAAGTGTCTGGACTAATAGAATCACAAAAAATGAGTTAATTTTTAACTTCCATAAGACTCAGGAAACTTCAATTCTGGAATAAACATGGAACATATAAATGGATGTAGAGCAAATTTTTTTGCAGAGTTAGAAGAATGTTTGCCAAACTTTTTTTCTTTATAAAAAAAATTGATAAAAAAAAAAACATCAATTTCAAATCACTCTATTTTCACTCCATGGATTTGATGGATATATAATCCTTTGTTGTTCAGAATGATTAAGACCTGAAGTGTAAATTATTGATCTAACTAGAGAAACTGGCCTTGATTAAAGTCGGTTTAAAATAAAATTAATGATTATTGGAAAGAAACAGTACAGGGAGAAGTGTATATTTAGAACTCAGATTTGAACAGCTAAGAAGAAGATCGCTTAACAGGCCAGAGGTTGGCATGGAGACTAAAATGGTAGAAAAAAAATCAGTATTCTCAGCTACTCATCGGAATCAAGGACAACGAAACTAAAAACTTTTAACCCACAGGCGATGGAAATGCGGTTCTTGATAAAAGTGGAAGGGATTAACATGTAACAAATCATACGGTGGTTTGATCACATCCACCCCCGAGCTTAGTAAAAGGTATGTAGGAGTCATTCCGGAATATTTGATCCGGAAGGCTTTGATTTTGACCAGTACCGAGGAATTCACACAGAATGAAAGCTCCTTAGACCGTGTCATGTCTGCAAGGTGGTAGAAGATATAGGTAGAAAAATTGGCAGTTGGTAGAAGAATATGATTGCGGCAAGAACTACCGTGAACGTTGTTTTCGAACCACAGATCAAGGAAGCTGCTCTGCCTCAAAGTGGCCTCAATCCACAATAGTAAACATTAATCAATATCTTGAAATCCGACCATCTATTGATAGCTATATTGTTAAATAGTTTCCTCTAATTGAAGGAAAAAGTTACATTAAGATTAACTTACATGGCGCAATTCCTCACGAAGAGGTCAGGCCGATCGAAGTTCGTTGCCATAGTTGGAAGGTGTCTCTAAGGAGCTAGTGGGTCCGAGGCTGTTACATCTTTATTCAAATACCTTCTCGTTTTTTCCCACTAAGAATGAGATAACACTGAACATACCCATTACTAGAACGGTCCAGTTTCTTTCCGATCGATGCCAAAAATGCTAGGGGGGAAACTTTTCAGTTAGACGTTTGGTGCATAAAATAGTCTATAATTTTTTTAACTTAAAATTTTGCTGGTAAAGGTTTAGAAGAACGTAGTTACACGGAAAATTACAGATTTACAGACTCTTAGAAACGGAGCCTAGTTGAACCTAGTCTGCTGTGCTATCCCATACTCCTAAGGCGGAGGTGCCTACAAAACATACCGCCTCCCACATCTACTCATAAATACTATCAGGGATAAAAACGGCTAGAACAAAGAAGAAACTATTTCTACCGGCCTTGAAATGTAACACCTCCGTGCCAGCGGGACCATTAGCTAGGTGCCTAAGTGGTGCCTAACTCATTAGAGGAGTGCGATTAAGTTAACCCATCGTTAAAGCGTGCAGTAAACCATTTATCACCTGTCTTAGGCCAAGTCATTAACCGATCTGTAGCATTGGAATTATTCGCAGGTAACATTAGGGGAGGGTTTTTGGTTTATTCATTTTTTATCAATTTTCAGCATGACGGTTATAAATAATTGTATTGAATTATTTTAAGAGAGACTTGACATCAATGAGCTCGTTGACAAAAGCTAAGGCAATTGTTAAAAATATATTTTAAGTAAATAATAACTTCTTGGTAGATAAGAATTTGCTTTAAATAAACTGAAAAATATTTGCATATAAGATTTGATAAACATGATGGGGATACAGTCCTACATCAAACATAATGAATGAATTTTGTAGGGACTATAGAGAGAAAATATGGTATTTGTTAACTGGTTGATGTTATTTCTTACCATTTGCTCACACGTCACCCTGAAATTTGTTTTATTGTTATATTGCTATATTTTATAGATATTATTTAATAATTAATGGCTACAGTAGCTAAATTTCCCTAAAATAAATAAATTGAGGTGATAATATGAGAAACTTATATCCATCAATATCCTCCGGTCTTTGAAAGTTAACCTCCAAAGAAAAGGCACAATCATTATTAATTTTATTAAATTGTGAAAGGAATTGCCATATTTTGGAACTGTACTTCGAAAATGATTCTTTTATTTAAACATTACGTATGAAAAGTATATAATCATTTTTCTCATGAATGTAATAAGTAACTTTCAACATTCCATTCAAAGCTTCTATTGGCATACAGTTACTGACAGAATCGTCAACATTTGAATCAAATATCTCAGTAAGCAAATTTTACCTATGAAGATAATAAAAAAAAAGAAAAGAAAAATGAAGTTGAGCAATCACATTTCCAAATTGACTACGATGACAAGTCCGATATTTGTAAAGCATTCAATTTCACCCCCTCTCCGAGCAGGTACTATAATAGCCTGCTAGCCTAGCAGAAACTAGCGTGAATATTTCTTGGTCAAGACGCGCGCTAGATTCAATCACGTCGCGGATTAATCACGTACGGGCGGACGCAGGAGCCTGGACCACGGCCTTTGTAATAGAAGCCGCTCCAACAAAGGGTCCCTATCTAGGAGGCGGCTCCGTCGGTTTATCTTCAAGATTCCCTCACATTCTCGCCTGCTTCTTCGCTGTTTGTAGGTCCAATGGTGGTCGGAAATATGATATGTCCGGAGATCGAGGAACGTAACCGCATTATCCAGGGGTAGGCTACCCGTTACTATTCGTCCAAGAGTACAAAGATCATTGATACAAGGGCTGTTGGAGAGACATTGGAGATTTTGGTGATCCACTTTCTGATGGCGGGGTGCGGAAACCAAAACTATTACCTCCGGTGTAATCATTTCTACATCATTAGTCACTCAACACTACTGGAGAAGGTTGACATGCTTTCTATGATCTCATCTAAGACGGGTATCGGTTAAGACCCTTCTTCATTTCCTATTAAATTATGAAGTTCATCTTTTGAGTTTGCCTTGCCAACCTCCAATCCGATTCTCATCTTTATTCTGTGATTTGCTTAACTTCCATACCAAATTTCTTAATTTCTTTATTAAACCACCCATGGGATGGAAGGTTTCTGGCCAGTTTACGTCCCTTTAATAAAAGTTTATAAAAAGTTTATTTAGTTCTCTGTTGCTACGGTTAGTCACTGGCCAAATATATTTATCGAAAAAAAATATATGGCATAGAAATGTACAAATGTAAATGATATATTATTTATTTATTTCCACTTACCATATATCCCGAGAACCACACCTTTACGCTCAAGTGTAATAATGGAAATATAATTATATTGAATTGATTCCAGATACTAAAAATCTTGTTTAATATTGATCTGTCTTGATTGTTGCCCCAATTAATTCTTTTTAAAAGGTAAATTTCATGTAGATCAATGGAAGGAATTTGGACATCGAAGTTGAATAAAGGCAAACATATATGAATTTACAAAGACAATTGACTTATTTAGATAAAATAAAATAAAATAAAGTGAAGGATATGAGTACATTAGATTTATAAAATAAATAGTATTTCACTTAATTATATTGATGGTGTCTTGAAAACAATATCTATCGAAGGGAGCCTGCGAGCCTCTTTGCGAGTTTCAACTCCAAGCTCTGTCTTTCTTCCCCTCTGCTTCCTCACCGACAAAAAAAACTGCTCTGCCTCTATGCCTACTCTTCGAGGGCTTATGGTATCCTCTAGCCGACCCCGGTATCGTCCTGGAGGGCTATAACTTATATATAATGTTTATGTTATATAAAGGTTATACAATGTTTATGGATATAACCCTCGAAAGCTTAAAACTGCCTTTTCACACTTCCGTGAAGTGTTTCTACCCAAGGTCTCTTATGTTCTGTACTCTCTGGCACCGAAAAAGGTTTTTATGATGCCCCATCCTGTTCTGCCGAAGCTTTGCTCCTACTGTGCAAACAATGTAAACTAATGCGTTTGCAAAGAATCAAGAGGCATTGGTTATTTATTCATCTCAATTCTTCATTTCTGCAAATAATTTATTGTGCGTATTGGGTTTTAGCGACCCATTACCTTTCTACGCCTGTCCCGTGGGCCCGTGTTAGCTCTTGTCAGCATACTTTATTCTCCTCCCTTATTATTAGGCTTCATTCTCCACCCTTACCAACTCTTTGCCCTGCTTTCCATGACCTTAGCTTCCACGACATTTTCATTCTGTTCCTTCTTTGTCATCACACATTTTCTCAACATGAGCAGTGGATTGTCTTAAAACAATCCCTTTTGCAGTGCCTGTAGAATACTATTATGATCAATGAATTGATAATAATATAAAGTAGGGTTTTATGAAGACTTGTCATGAGCACGTTTGCCATTAAACACTGATTCCTACTCCAGTTACTTCATGTTGGCTTATAAGCGTGGCTGTTTTCCTAGACCATGTTTGTTTTCGCTAAAATACGAGTTGCTCAGCTATTTTCAATTTTGGCAGATGTTTCTAAAAATTTGCATAACGAATTTTTTTTCTACTAAATATAGGTTGGTATTGACAGTATTTTTAGAGGTGACAAGTGCACCGATAGTTTAATGGAACGATGCCAAGGGCGCAGCGCCTATTTCCAGCTTGCTAGGGCACCTTGAATCTCACTCAGCTCACCAGCACTTAGCCTAATAGCCAATGTGGTTTTCATAAAAAAAAACCTAACAGGTGTTTCAGCCCATTTCATCATTTTTATTTTTCTTATATCTTTTAACGTATATGCATCTTTAAAAGACCAGTCTTCTTAAACTATGCCTAAACAATGTAATATTCTCTCAGTTATCTCAGTTCGGCCGTTTTAATAAATGTTTTTAGGAGTTTACTCTAAATAATTCTTTATCTCTTTTTTTATGCTCTATGTGCATTATTATTAAAATCTAAACCAACTCACCATATATATTCTGAACCCCATTAATGCGCACAGAAATACGATTTCTTGAATAACATCAAGTTTCTTGAGATTCGCATGACTAACTCTTGCGTGACACAAATAAATAAATTACTTATTTTACTCCTCTCGTGGTATACATAAGCCCCTTATATAGAAGCCCCCTAGTGCTAAAAGCATTAAATACTTGTTTTATTTAGGGAAGTTGAACGGGCTTATATAGTTCATATTTATGAAAGTACATTGTTAAATTTAATGACGAGGGTAAGAATTTGATTATTTTACTGTGATCCTGAATTTTATTTATTTACAGTGGAAATTTGCTTATTTTAGGCACCAAAAATAATTGATCTATTTGACTAATGTGAAACATTTGTTTTTTCAGGTACCAAATAGAATACCACTTCTATTAAAGTAAGTAAACATTTCCATTACTTAAGAATTGATTATTTCTCAGTAATGTAGATTAAAGATTAAGTATTATTTTAAAGGAAAAAAATCGGCATCACATGAGCCTCTTCCCCTGATTATTATGTCCCGTGTCAAAAACTAAATAAATTTTCTGGGATAAGAACATTATTAAATTGAATTTGCTCCCAGAATATAACAGTCTTGATTAGTTTTAATAATTTTTAGGGGGAAAATTAGGCATGGACGTGGCGCGCTTAGTCTCATGTAGGAAAATGGATAATGATGTAGTAAATCCGGTCAAAGTGGTTGCTACTAAGGTGAGGTCATCAATCAATCAATTACGTCGTCAACCTCGGAACATATTTGATGACCTCAGTAACAGCTCATCCTCAATTTGATCTACATTCAAACCGGTACGGACCGATCATCTTGTGTCCTGTGCATTGGCTCTACGATGAAAAGTCTCTGATTAGAAGCTGATTTAAAGGTTAATGGGACATTACAGACGATATCAAAATATGAATTTCAACTACGCCAAGAAAAAAAATGAATATGAATATTTAATTCGTTCTATTTGTGGAAATGACGTTCGTAAGTGACGGAAATGATTATGTAAATAAAATTAATTATTTTTAGAACTAAATACCCAGTACCCTACTTGAAACTTAGCTAATTTTACTTAGCTTGTTTGAAACAATACTTACAATATATATTTTTTTTCAAACGTGGTGGACTTAATTATAATATTCGATAGAGCATAAAGTATATCATTTGGATCAATTTATGACTTATCTTCTTTTCCTTGTTTTCGATAGATATATTTAAACTAGTGCAATTTAGTTTATAATTATTGTAAACAATCTATAGCATTTATCATAAAATTATCACCATGAATTGAGTGCATCCTTCGTTCATTCCTTACAAGGAAATACTTATGGCAGATTTTTGGTGAAACAGTTATATTATGTTTTTTTTCCATTCGATGTCTCAACCAATCATTTATGAGCAGCCTAGTATGCATTGGCTCTAGTTTTACAAGAACCATTCCCATTTTATTGATATAAATAATAAATAAAATTAATCTTGTTTTGTGCTAAGACTTTTTTCTTAAAAATTGACTATCTACGCTTATGTTTATGCTTATAGCTACATTTCGCATCTATTTGTGTATTAAGAGCTTTATAAGCTTTTATTTATAATAGTAAAACTATATGGACTGCACGCCGGCTTTCGACTCAGTGTCCCACGGGATGCTGTGCCCACAGCTTTGTGACTGGGAATGCCCAGAGCAGCTATATACCATGTTGGTTTCGTTCTTGAAGAACAGATCGGTGAGGGTACGGGTGAGTGATTGCCTCTCTAACCCATTCCCTCTGACTTGTGGAGTTCCTCAAGGTGCGGTTCTGTCTCCGGTTCTTTTCAGTATGTACACATCTGAAATTGTTGGGACAAACTATCAGAAAGCTACTGTAATCGCTGTCGCCGATGACATTGCGGTTTACAGCAGCAGCATGAGTGCACAAAGAGCTCTTACACACGCCGAGTCAGTTTGTAACGTTATCAGTGACTGACTGGGTATGTTAAACATCAGCGTAAACGCCGGGAAGACCGACTGCGTAATCTTCTCCTTCCTAAAGGGGAAAAAATCCTTGCCAAAATCGTATAGCATAGGAGGGCGACAGAACTCACCAGCTTTCTCAATGCACTATTTGGGTATAAAAATGGACAGGCATCTCCATTTCTCTACTCATTTTAGTAATAAAATAGAAAAAGTACGACAAAGGCCTTACCGGCTATCGCACATGCTAACTTCACCTAACCTGTCGCTTCGTCTCAAATTGATGATATATAAAGGTGTCCTCTGCTGTCCGGTGCCCCGCTATTTACCCACTTGACTGACATTACAGCCAAATGTCTCCAACACTTCCAGAATGGAATCATGCGAAAAGTGGTCCGACATACCTCTTTCGAAGAACGCTTTCGAGGTTGAAGAACGCTGACCTGCACCCGTTGCTTTGTGTGCCGTCGGTGGGTGAGTTCATCCGCCGGAGACACATTACGTTTTTTCACTCGTTGCAGCACCTGACAAACCCAGTGTTTAACACTATGACCCCACCACCCCTCCCGCATCGATGGCAACAGACTGTCGGGGAAAAATTAGGATAAGAATTAGTATGTAATTTAGTTTATGGTTGATCAAAAAGGTGAGCCCCATCACCTTTATTAGTCAGTTTAGTCCAGTCACGTATAATGTATATCATTATACTTGTTTATTCATTATATAATTTCTATAAAATAACATGCTACAGGAAATACAAAATAATTTGTAAATAGATTCACCTGAGGATCTATAATTATCTGGAAATTTAAAAGGGCTATGTAAAAAAAAAAAGTAAAACTATAACATTATGAAGATTTTTTTATTGATCTGTAAATTAAAATTGAATTTTGCTAATAATAAGACCACGCTTTTGGCATATATTTATGTTCTCAAAGTGTGACTTGTTGCTACTGTTTGGAGAAGAAATCCACTTGTGCAAGAAAAGCACATTGTCACCAAAGAGAACAGTAGATCCCACAGTACCACAACACTCGATTCTTGTTCACTCCACCACTCTCCGGAATTCTCTCACTCTTAATATCCTACCCTTAATAACCTTACATGTTCTTTAAACTATCCCAGCATCTCCTCACCTCGATAAGTGTGCAAACCTAGGATATTCTTTTACAATTATTATAATCTTATTTTATTATTATTTTTAAACCATTTAACTATTTCTTCGACAGCTCTATAGCCGCAAACTTGTAAAGGAGAGCAAGTACTCATTACTTATTAGTCTCCTATTCTTTTTTTAAATTTAATTGAGTATCATTCTTTTTTTTTTTTGGCATTTAAACAAATCATTGTATGATATTTTCTAATTTGAGGTATACCCTACATTTATTATATTTTGTTCGCCAATGTGATGTATTGTTTCCTTCTTGTTAATCAGACATGGCTTTATTTATTTGTTGTGAGTCATACTAAGCATTTTTTCTAGCATCTATCTAAATTAAATACATCTTTGCAAGATTGTGTAAACTTATGTTAAACAAATTAATAAACCCTATTTATCTATATTATGTTTACATTACTACAATATCCCTAGCTAAGATATGTATAGATAAATAAATGGCGACGAAGATACAGACATACAGACAGCCAGCGGTGGCGGCCATGTTGGCCTGTGTGAGATAGATTAATTACTAGTGCCGCCGGTAGGGCTGACGTGCCCCCATTATGTCGGTTGATGAGCCACCCTAATCACCATCCACCATCATTACTTTCTCTCTCTCTCTCTCTCTCTCTCTCTCTCTCTCTCTCTCTCTCTCTCTCTCTCTCTCTCAGAGGTGGTGCCTGGAGCTCCTCACTGGAGCTTTAGCTCTCAGCTCGGTGCTGAGAAAAATACAGCCGGAGAGAGAGGGAGAGTGAGCACGACTGGTGCCGGGTTCAAAGGAGTGTCTCTGCCTGTTTGTTCCTTCTCAGCTCTAGCTAGCTAGCTGCTTATCCTATACTTTGCCCGATGGACTTTTAATTAGTAGGATGTAGCGGTCTTAGTTTCCGGTTAAGCCACGATGTGCTTATGATGACTAATATAAACACCATTATACCGACAACGTGAGAATTTTCATAATTACCCAAGGTCTAGATTGATATTTAAAGACGTTAATATTAGTTTATCTGAAAAACCGTAGCTTTACAGTTTCTCATTAATTATCAAAGATGATTTTTCTAATATCGTTATTATCAAAATTGTATTTACCCAGTAGAAATACGGAAGTGCTACGTTCGGCGGAAGGGGAAAGAATAAAGCTTTATATTTATCTATCTCTTTCTTTATTTATTTAGGGATCTGTCTATCCGAAACACAACTGTATTCGAATACATAAAACTTTAAGACAGTATATAAAGGATGTATCTTTTCTAAGGATCATATATCCGTTTATCTAGTTACCTGCTTTCCCCACAAGCACCACGCTATTATGCTCTAGTTGAGTAATTAGAGTATTTAATTTCTAGGAATCCAATCTAACTATTCAACTACTGACAGCTTTGATTCCTTAATTCGTGAGAGTATTGGATTAGCATAAAGTTGTACAAAATTATAACTTATTCATATATTAAATTCACGCAGAGTTGTTCCCAATTTATTCTAAACCTAAAGTAACCTTCTAAACCTTAATAAATTAACGTGGTGATAAAATGGAAGAAATTTAATGTCACAATAGAATAGTATAGACAAAAAGTTTTATTATCCAAAATAACAAAATATTAAAATGTTTTCACGAAGAAATAACTAAGAAATGATTTTACCTCAAAATGATGAACAGATTACATCTATTATACTAGCTACAAATAAAACTTAAATCTTACTAGTATACAACGATGTCTTCAGTCTGATGTAGAAGCAACCTCAAACTCCCGAGCCAGCACCTTCAGGGAACCTCCGAACTTCAGCGCGACTCAGCCGTGTCTTCGGGACAGAGCTCGTGCGTACTTTAATGATATCAAATGTCTAAATATGGATATGTCCCTCCCTGTCCTGTTCAAGTGAAACGATTTACACTGAATACTCACTATTACCTTGTTGATACCCGAGGTTCGAGCAAAATCCATAAAGGGTGGTCGTTGAATAACGAATACGTCTGTGGTCATAACAAGTCAATACTCAGAATAATGGTATAATGGTTTTCTTGAAGTAAGTGATTCAAATTCTGTACATTTAGCGCTGAAGTTCGGAGGTTCCCTGAAGGTGCTGGCTCGGGAGTTTGAGGTTGCTTCTACATCAGACTGAAGACATCGTTGTATACTAGTAAGATTTAAGTTTTATTTGTAGCTAGTATAATCTGAAATACTGTACATACGCATCGTACTCCAGGAAAGATGTACTACGCAAAAAAAAATAGTTATATTTATTTCATGGGGATAAAATAAAAATGTATGGTTGATTAAATGTGAAAAATGCTTTAATGTTATAGCTTTTTACAGAACATGAAGAGACATTTTACATTTTCGATACTTTTAAAGTAAACATGCAAAATCGGAGAGGAATTTCAACCCAATTTAGATAAATATATAGATACAAGGCACTTAATCCCATAGCTAAATGACATAGTTGTAAAATACCATCGACGTACTAAACTACTATATATAATAATAATATAATATATAAGTACCATACATTAACCTGAGACTAAGTTTTGATAGATGTAATTTGCAATTGTGTTGCACTTGCAAATGGAAGAGCTATTTCTCAGCACAGGGATATCTCGTCGAGAAATCTAGAATGATGGATTTTTTGCATATTTGCTTAGTTTTGTTATAGTATTTTATGTAAATGTATCAATTCAAATACAAACACAACAAGCATAAGGAGTTAATTTCTTCCCCCTCCAACGAGTCCCTTTTTTGTGCAACGTTCGTAAAAGCAGCCGGAAGACAGGAAACTGCCGCCCTTACGAAAACAAAAAAAAAAGCAAGAAAGAGACAAGATATAGTGGAAATAAATGAAGGGAGAAGAAGCAGCCCCTATAAGAGATACTAACGACCCCAAAATATGTGTTTCGGCCACTCCTCTCTAAAAGACAACAACTTATAAATAATGCAGCTGACTCCAGCAGTAGTGCTGATGTGTGCGGTGGCTGATACATAAAATGGGGGGACGTCACGACTTCCCTCCCTTTACACCACGGGGTTTGAGGGTGCACCTGGTGTTGGGAGGGGTACAGATTGGGGGCCACACCACCTTGCCTTATTCAATTTTCTGTTTTGGATTATTATGATTGAATTGAATATTTAGGGCATTTAATTTCACTCTTAGTTGCCGTTTATTTCAATGTGTTAATTACATTTCATTTTTTTCCACGTGACCTGTATGTTTTGGTTTATAAATCGAGGGAAATAGATGGTTTTGATAAACGATCTCATTTAAATCATATTTACAAATTTGCATTTACTTTCTCGTTCATGCCGTATTTACAGCATTCCTTACAACATAGACATGTAAGCCTAGGAATCGCTAGGTACCTATATGTTAATTGCCATAAAAGATTAGCTGTAAAGTAATGTTTTCCTAATGACTTATAATCTAGTTACGTGTGGAAGGTAAAACTGTATATATAATAAGAATGTATAAAATTAACCCAACAAAAGTCAAATTACATATACACCTCGTTAAACCTGAACTACGAACCACTTTTGACATGAAACATATTACAACGTCAAGGATTGCACCTTCCATTAATCAAATTGACAAGAACGCCATAGAAATGTCAGAGTGCGAATCACGCTAAAAACAAACACTGAACAATAAAATTAAAATATATCATACTCTACTACGATGCATCCTAGAAATTGGGGGGAGGGGGGGTTACACTGCTGCCAAATCCAGTGTGTGTCATATAATATAAAGCCTATATCATGGGCTGTGAAGTGTACAATAAAAAAACGGAAACAACATACATCATATCAAACCTACTGGCAATTATGATACGTCGAAATGAAACCAGACGGGTACAGAGCTTTCCACAACAAACAATACGGTCATTTCCATCCCTTCGTATTTCGTACAGACTCAATCCTGATGTTGTTGAATTGATTCAATAATTTACAGTTATTAAATTATAAACAGACATTCGGGGATAAAATTAAACCTAATTTTGTCCATTAATAATAATATCTAATCACTCCTCAAATGCTGTTGTATGCTTTGAAAATTACATATGAACAAATGTACACCTTAGATTCTAAGAACCAGTAGGAGAACAAATGAACCAGTTAAGTCGCTAATAAAATCTTTCGTAAAATTAAAAGAGCCAAACTGTAATTCACAGTAAGATAAAAAGAAAAAAAGGTGACCCATATTGTGACCTTTCCGCTCAAAGTTTTAACGGACATGGATATTTTTGGACGGAGTGGACTCTCATGAATTTCTGGCACATCAAGCTTTAAGCTTTTGTTTGTAGCTTGGAGTTTACTTAAAACAAAACGTCATACTTTTGTCAGAGGATTCCTAGTTATGCTTCAATACGATGGTGCCTTTGCATTTCGTTCGCGTTCATCTTTGGCGGCATTGTATGTAATATATTATAGTTCCAAGTATTATCTATTAAACTAACATGAGCACCTAATGTGTTAATAGTGATTTAGCTAGATCAAAGAGTTAACAAAGTATATTCTAAATCTATTTAAATTTACAAGTAAATAATTACAATCCTATGATAAGTATTTATGTCTGCACATTTTCTACATTGAGATTGATATATTCCATCCTATGAGGAGACAGTGAGTCCGAGCAGTATGGTCAGTAGATGGGAATTGGATAATTTGATTTGGTGGTCTGCCATTGTTGTCGTCGTCACCATGGGAACTACCGCTCCTACCGGAAGTCACGTGACCTCTAATCACTGACCTCTATTTGATTTCCTCCCTCCAGTGCTGCTAACACACGGCTTCAAAGTGCCTTTAATAACCTCACTAAATGGATTCACTGACAATCACATTTGCCCTTATATAAATAAATGTCCTTATATAATTTCTGCGGTGTCATCCATTTTATTGCCCCACGTGAATAAATAATACAAAAGTGTATTTCTGCAAGGCAACTACTTAATAATAATAATAAGCATAAATATAATAAATTTATGTGTAAATTACATTATTTAGTGAGCTTTGGGTCTATAGTGTCTTTTTTGAGATTCATAATATATGAAAATATACATCCAATCTAGAAAATTATATATTAAATGCATCTATCTATCGATACATATATCTTGCCACCTACTTAACCTGAAGAACCATACCTCTATCTATGGGATGCCATTTAATTATTCAAACTACTAGAGTTGATTCCTCTTTCAAACTCTGAGCATGTAGCATTGGCGAAAAGTTATAGCAAAAATAATGTTATTTATAGTTGATTCAACTTAAGCTTGTCCCAATTAATTCAAAGGTATTTCATCAAGCAAATTATCGTGATGTTCAATGGAAGGAAATTAGGTAATCAAAATTACAATAAGTCATGTTTTTATATGATGAATCTAAATGATAGCTGATTATATATTATCTTATAAACTAACTATTAAAACCTATGGTTACAAATACTTGGATGTCTTCATTACAGGGTGGTAGTATCTCGGACACTACCTATCCCCGAGCATTCAGTCAGCGTCCTCCCAAACAAGGAAGCCTTCCTTCCTCTCCCTAGGTCCAGAAATAAGTGACTTCCGTACTCGGCCTCCTCTCCAGAAAGAAGGGAGAGTGAGCTTCCCCCCATGCCTCTTCTTTTAAACAAAAAAGATTCTCACCTAACGACGAACAGTGGTCAAAGAGGTGCCAAAAATCAACTTTTCACATTTTTGAAACTACAAGTCAACTTTGTATTTTAAATACATAACAGTTGAGTAATACATGCCCATGATATGGGAAGGCGGTGATGCTTTTTAAATTATTTGCAAGATAAAAAGATCAAAGAATGAACATTTACAAATGCTTAGTAAACTATAAATATTGAGCTGCATCCTTCTGTGTTTTCATTCTCGTCTGAAAATAGTATTTATACTCTCATCTAAGCGATCTGACGTTTTGAACTGCCCCCCCCCCCTGCCTCTTTTGGTTGTATTTCAATAATACCAACTCAAAGTAATAGAAGAGTGAACTGTTCAAAAGTAACAAAATTCACTAATTCCTCCAGCCAAAAATTTCCTCCAAAAATATGTCCCAGGATGGAAAATTTCAGTACACGTATCACGAAATAGTAGATTTTAGCCAGTGACCCTGATGTTGTGAGTAATGTCCCTGATCTAACACCGGCACTAGAAAACCTGGAAGGTATTTGAAAAAAATATTATTAACTCATTTTAATCATAGCAAATATGACCGCTTACTTAAAAGAAATGAAGATTAGCTGAAGAAGACATGTACAATATGGAATATTGATACATTAGAAGAACTACAAACCCGCTAAAAGAAGGGGACGCCCTGAAAAGCCTTTCGAGAAGTGTGTCGTCCTACGAAGTTAACAAACGATAATTAAGCACCTACAAGAAACCATTTCACAGTGGTTGGTTACATCAGCAGAAACGTCAATACAAACGAGGAAAAACCCTCAAGATTGAGTTCCGAAAAAGCTTTGGCGCTATTGCTGGATGGCTCTCTTTCAAAGATGCATTATAAAATCCACAACAATCAACCGAGGTGCTGCTTTAGACCCATCAAAATTTTGAAATTATGGTCAGGAAACTGCTATTTTATTTGTAAGTTTATCTAAATTATGCAACATGGCTAACACTGTGCACAAGATCTTGTAGTTCGAAAGCACCATAATTTCATCTCCGATGTTGCCAATAGGGATTCGCCCAAAGAGGGACAGGAAGCGTGCAATAAAGATAATGAGTAATATTACAACTCAGCAATTCAAGATGATGAAGTATTATTTTGATGATTAAAGATTACTTACAACGACCCTAAAACCAAAGGCAGATTAGATTTCCATCAACAATTAAAACAATTTTTTTATTATTTTGAAAAAAAACTTCCCACAAATCATATAAAAATGTAAATAATTATTCATGAATTGTACACAAATCTTATAAATCTTTTATATATCAAGGAGACATTACTAAGTATTTATTTATAATTGATCTACGAAAAAGAAAATGTAATAGTTCTGTATTTAATTTTTTTTACAAATCGTTTATTTCGGACTACTGTACGATGTGTGAATTCATCTCACACAAGCGAGCAGTCTTTAGCTTTGATCTATTTTCTCAACTTTGTGTGAGTTTTTTTTATACCTTACTGTTTACGCAGCTCGAGAGGTTCAGTAGAACCTTTCCTCCTTACTAGCGTAGAAAATATGTGGCTCAAAATTGCAACTGGGTACTTAATAATTAGTATAAAGAATAAACATGTAATCGTAACAATTGATATATATTCAAAACAAACAGCAAAGTTAAACAAAATTTTAACTGGAAACGAATTAATAGTTATGAGCAAGCTTGCCTTGAAATAGTAGAAATAATAAATTAATTCAATAATTTTTAACATAATATTTGTTAACACGAGCGGAATCAACAATTTCACACTCCTTTAAGCAATAATAATAAATGAATAAATTCATAATGAATAAATAAATTTATAATGAATAAATAAATAAATTATACATCCATGATAACAATATGTAAGAATTTAAATTTAGTCGTTAGTTTGATTAAATACAACGACATTGTTCAAAATTTACCATTTAACAATTCCGAAACTATTGATCCCTCAATCTTAGAGTAATAAGCATTAAAATACCAGTCTTCTTGAAGATCAATGCCAGTATGATCATTTGATGACAAATCCCCGTTTGTGTGTGAAAATGTTCGAACTCACATAGAGAACTATGACTGAGGAAAGAAATGGCGAAAGGATTCACTAGATGTAACATCGGCGAGAGATGGAATACGACAGCCCGGTGGAGAGAGGGGGGCAAGCCGAGCCTGCAATGTTTACATTTGGCCTGGATTAGGGCTCACAGTTTAACAACACACCTTTTATTTCACTATCGACTTTCCTTATATTTAAAATTTTGTTTTCTTAAACAATTAAGAAGCAAATAAGCAAATACGCAAACTTGAACTAGATGAAATACAAATTAAATGTGCAATGAGCACGTTAAACAAAGTTTTCAAGGTAAAAATAAATCTGTGGCTTCAACACTTACTGAAGAAACTGGATTTTTCGCACCTTTCTTTTTTAATAGCACCATCCGAGCATTTTTACCAAGTTTTTAGAGTCCTCTTTGGTTATGCTACGTTATTTCAACAAAGACAAATCTGTTAAATGCTTCCTCGTCGGTGTTATTTTAATTCAAAGGTATTTTACAAGTTACCGTGACATTGTACTGATTACCTAAATAATTTTTGATGCCGATCATTTCTAACTAATAATGTACTATGCAATGAGTGTACGCTTGTTTTCTACTGATTTCGTTTATTAGATATCACACTCAAACTCTAAATTATTCTTTAAAAAATAAATTGTGGTCAGTTGGCAATTTTTTACAGAACTGATTAAGATTAATGGTTTTATACTTAATTCTAAGTAACGTGTCATTAAGAATTACACATTATCGACTATGTACCAAAAGATGGGGAGAAGAAGAAAATTTGAAAGTGCGAACAAACTCAGATCGGAGGTTAAACTTTCCCTTCAAAGAGGTAACGCTGGCAACTGCCTTCAGATATGGCCAATGACAAAATAATGAAACTTTCAAAAGATGAAAAATGAAAGGCAGGTCTTTCCTGTCGTGGGTTATTAGCAACCACTGGTACAAAGTATTTTTCAAATCGTTTTCGGTTCTGTTCACAGTTGGTGTAGTGGTGAATGGTTCGTTGGTTGTAGTTGTCATTTTCTTTGTCTGCTTGCATCTAATCATGTAATAGATTAACGACAATCTAGAATGTGACAACATTTTTTTAAAGAGATTTTCGCGATTCAATGCTTTAAAAAAACAACTACGTTCCACTGACTTGCATAGCATAGTTTTGTGTTTAACAACCTTATATAACTTTTATGGTCATTAGGCACTCTTAGAGTACCAAAGCGGTAATGGTTTCTTCTCTAACCCTCACATACAGAGGAAGGGGTTCACAGGTTCATGAACTGGCGACGCTGAATATATTTGAAAGGGTTAGGGGTTATAGTTGAGAAATTAAAGAAAAGATTTAGAGATAGTATGTTCCTAGTCTTTAAAGACTTCGGGGGGGGGGGGCTTCGAAAAATACATGAAAATTTAATAAACAAAAGTGCTATTGAAAAAGGTATGTGATTTTCCGATCATTTGGCAAAGTAAGACTCAAAACTAATGATCTGACATTTAAGGTTGAGTTCCTTGACAGCGAACCATCATAAACAGAAATAAAATCTTAAAAATAGATTAACTATTGACAGAAACATAGATGAAAACTCGTTAAGTGTGATCCATCCGATAACTGAGGGTTACACTGCCAATACGGATTTTGTGATTATAGTCTACTAAAATCCAAACAAACAATACACATTATTAATGAGGACATCAGGATGGCTGTATTTTAAAAGTATTCGCTACATAAAAAAGGACCTAAGGGGGGGGGAGCTCATGAAATTGTCCAGAACTGACAGACTGTAAGTTGGACCCACGGATGAAAAACGAAGGGTTTCTAGTTATGAAAAAACGATAAGCAACATAACAACATTCATTGTCATTTTTAATCAAGAATACTTTATTTTATTTCGTTAAACCATTTTATTCACTTCGAACCACTTTATAATAATAATTATAATAAAAAAAAAGTGTAAATGCTTACAGATAATCGTCTAGAGTAGCATTATATACGTGATGTGTTCTGTGGGCTCCGCAAACATTGTTTTTTTATAATATCTTTAAACTTCCTTTTGTACTGTCGTCTTTATTTGCCATCAACCTTGAGAAAAATATATAAGGTTAAATTTTAAACAAGTTCTGAGCAGTGATTATAGAGGGATTGAAAGTCATTGATAAGTTATTGTTTACAGGGCATACTTTTATAATTATAGGTTTTCTGATATTTGCAATTATTATATCTTAGACTAAACATTTCTAGCGTAGCTTGGGATGATCTTGAGCATGCCTTTAAAATTTCGGATCGTTTTGACGTGCGATATCATGAAACATCATAGCCTGATTGTCACCATAGCCAATTGTGGAGACTTGGGTTCGATCCCCGTACCGAAGAATTTTGGACAGGATTGCTTTTATTTAAGAAGCTACTCAGCTTTGTTCGCTATACTAGTTCGAAAATTAATATTTAAGGGTATTGAACCCGTAGTTTTATATTCACATGGTGAAAACTATTTGCGTTCCCTTACCTTACCTTGGGGTGTTACGCCTTGGATTATTTTATTTTATTTTTATCTGGAAACACAGACAGATGAACATATGAACATCCATCCCCTCGTAATTATAGTACACCCAAGCTCGGAGAGTTTTGTCACTGCTACTACCCGAAATGATTTTTCATTCAGTAGTAAGCACTTAAACGGTACTTGTTGTCAAAACGAGTGGAAGCTACTTCTGGCATGGCGATATTCCCATTGAAAAGGACTATGCCGACAGAAGAAGCTACCCTTGAAGTGGGGGGGGGGGGATGAATTAGCCATTCCATATATAATAGTTAAAGAGAGGGACCTGTTGTCAAATGTAAACACGGGACTTGACCGGACTGAATGGGCGCCTAGCACAGCTACAATGGGTCGGTCTCAATGGGAACAGGGCATTGAGGGAGACTTTTTTAAAAAGAGCACCAGATTACAGAATTTGTATGGTACAATACGGCGCGTGCCTTCTCCGTTCTTTGTCACTTGTCATCTAAAGAAATCGTTCACTCCTTAACCTAGTAAATCCTTCTGCAGGCAGTGCTTCTGTGGCTCTCTTCAGCTGTTGATGTCTTCTTGCTGCCCATTGTGAACGAAATATATCCTGCTTTTTTTTCCGTTCCGCACTCTTCAGGCTGACGTAGATCTGATCGTTATACTTACGTATCCTTCAAATTTTGTTTCCAATTCAAAATTTGAATAAAAACATAACTATTTTTATTGGTTTATAAACTCAATTGCACCTCTAAGTATGACAACTTTTCTTGTGTTGAAATCATCGAATTGTGGAAGAAACAAACAACGTAAAAAAAAAAAACGACAACTTGACCTTAGCTCGGAGGCAGCACAAAAAAGATACACGGATGAAAAAATAATTAAAAAAACATTCGGCATCTTTGATCAAGTTTACTTCAGTTTAATTTTTAATTCATTTCGCTCACTGAAAATTAATAGCTACTTAACGCTTCTAGAACAGCATTAAGTATGCCCTGTCATGTTGGGTCCATGAACTATGATTATTGGAATATCTTTAAATTTTCTGGGCTATCCTCTTTATTTTTCATCTAGCATTCAAATAAAGTAACTTTACGCGACTCAATTTCACACACTAAAGACCCGATTCACTTCAAAGATAGATCGGGCATGTATAGAATAGAGTTTGGGGAATAAAATAAATCTTGTGTTGGTAGAACAGATAGAAAATTATCAAACCAAAATACACCACATAGAGTTGCAGGGCTACACCATACAAATTATATAAAATTAATTAGTAGCCTGGAGATTATTCCAATTAAATTAGATTGCCTAATATCGGATGATAGAAATAAAAAAGTATAAATAATAAACACACGTACGCTAAGATACCCACCCCCTCCTTACCCCCTAAAAAAAACCAGTCGTAGGGAGAATACAGAAGAGATTTTAGTTTTTTAGAGTTTAAAGTTTTTATTGATATAAATTATTTTTAATGTTATATATTTTTCACGCCTTAAATTGGGTGAGTAGCCTTGAAAATAGTGAATTGTTGTATTTTTAAATTTTAATTATTTATTACTTATGTGTCGAATGTTTTTTAACTTTACTAAAATGGATGGACCATTTCTGACTAGGGGCGATTTAACACTGTCAACAATTTGAATATGTTTTATTTACTGATTGCTACCATTGTTACAGATTTGTTATAAAATTGGTTTGTCTCCATATGCGCAGTCATGTGACTTTTCATTTTAGCAAACGGAAGATGACAGCAAAGAACTATCGAAAACGTTATTTTGGGGGGAAAAAACGAATGCTGTGTTATTTAATTAAACTTTTTGGAGTAATTAAAAAAAAAAATTAATATATTCGTCATGGAACAGGATTCGTTCAGGAATGTGAAGTTATGAGACATTTACTAATTATGTATCATGATGGCTGAGAATACCGAAATTAGAGAATGATGAGCTGCGGAAAATTGGTTTTGAATATCGGAAAGCATCGCATTTGAAATCTTTGCAGTTAATAAATGCAGTTAATAAAATATTTACGGTGTACTGGAAACAGGGCTTAAGGGAACGAGTGATTTATTACGCTAAACTTATCACCTTCTCAATTAGTCACTTGGAACCAAACTTCAATACCAAACAAAGAAAGTCAGGTAGCTTGGTCTCAACATCAACAAACAACTCCATACTGGACGCTCGTCAGAGGCAAAACTACAGGAACTAATACTTCGAAGCATTGACAACTGCTCGGAAAGGTCACACTATAGTGCGAATGACTTGCAGTGGTTAGTTGATCCGAAAATGACTTAATGACTAAAACATGCTCAACAATTCAAATATTTCAGAATCCCTTGTAATCCTAAATTCTTCAAAAGCTGGTTAACGCCTCATTTTATATTTCAAGTTGTACATTACACAAACCTTTAAATATTTAACCGAATTTAATCAGGTATGCCTGATTTAATGATCCTATTGGGCAATTAATTTAATGTGGATCTGTAATTCCAGACTACAACTTTTTATGATGTCCAAGTCTTAATTACTTAGCCACTCATACTTGGCTTTGTATAGTTCATAAATTATTGCATTTTTATAACAGTAACTACATTGAATGAGCAAAAAAGAAATATAAAGCAATAAAGCTTTTAAAAAACGTTTAAAGACTGAAAGTTACATGGTGAAAAAATAAAATAAATAAAAGGTGATATTCTGTTGGAGCATATTTTTTCAGAAAACCCCACTCTGTTAGGAAGCCCTTTCACACGTGTGACACTTCACATATACTGTGGGCCCCTTGGGCTTTTCCAATTTGAAATATAATTAAGATTAGAAGGAGGTGGGTGCTTTGGCGGTATATATAAGGTCTGTCTAATATAGCTTGCCTGGCAGGGAATTAGCCGGAATGCCACGGGCAGGTCCCCGGTCCCTGGTGATTGCTCTCTTGTAGCTGAAAGCACGCTCTCAAGAGTCACCACCACCCTCAGTGTGCACCCTCCGTCCAAAACCTACTTCATTTCCCCTGTATTTTCCGAAGAGGAGCAGATATTGAGGCATTTTATACGGGGGTGAGAAGAGTCAAAAGGTTCCGTAATCTTACAGCTGAAAAAAAAACGAAAGAAGAGAAGTATTCTTGTTGATTGTTTTCCTCCAAATTGACGATGACATATTCCAGATTTTTGAGTAAAACTAAATTAAACCGGCGCGTGTTCACGCTAAAAAGGATTGGTTTAATTTTTTTTTTTCCATATCCCCTTGTTACTAATTTACAAATTTTAAAGAGATACAACAATAATACAAATCTATTTACAGATTGCACTTCCTGCTAATTATTATTATTATCATTATCTCCTGTAGCGTGCCTACATTTTGTATGATTTTTGAAAAATAATATTGTAACTGGTCCTATGTACACGATCCGTTGTCTATATGAGCCGTTTATTTTTAAAGGGCCCTAAGTCCATTTCTGAAATTTAATATTAAATTTCAAGTTTTACATTTAATTTCTTTAACTTCATTAATTAAACGTACTGATTATTCAACTAATGCAATTGTCCAAAAATTGAGGGTAACTTGTTAAATACTAATTAATTAAAATTACCTTCATCACTGCCTTAATTTAAGTATAACTGGACTTAGGCCACTTTCGAAGTAAACGGCTCATATATTCGGTAAATAAGGCGATGGGGCTAACCATAGAGGTCATAAGAACCAAAAACTAAAACTTAAACCTAAAATGAACAATTTTCCTGTACACCCTCTTACTATCGATGCAGAAAGGGTGGTGGGGTCATAGTGCTAAACACTAGGTTTGTTAGTTGCTGCAACGAGTCAAAAATCTTGATGTGTCTCCGGTGGATGAATCAACTAACCGACGACACGATCTGCTTTCTTTAACCTCTCGAGAGAGGTATGTCTGACCACTTTTCTCATGATACCGTTCTGAAATTGTTGGAGACATTTGGCTGTATTGTCAGTCAAGTGAGTATACGTCGGGACATTGTACAGAGCTGGCTGGAGGAAACATATTATCAGTTTGAGACGCAGCAACAAGTTAACAAGTGCGCAAGACGCTAAGACTAGTTTCGCACTTTCACACCAACTTAGTGAATATAGAATAGTTTATTCTTTTTTTTTCTTTAATTTAAGCACCCTAATTAATTCGTTATTTGTAAATGATTCAATATGTACAATAATATAATAATGAGCTGTATTTGTCTCCATGTACTGCATACCGCACCATGTTAAGCAGTTTCTGTTAACTAACACTCTCATATTACAGTTAAAATACCTGGTTAATTTTTTTTCATATCCCCTTGTTATAAAATCATGCAATTCAAATATAGATTCTATATAGATGAATCTATTTACAATAGGTCCTGGTTTATTTATTTTATTTTTTTATGTTCTAATCCCTTTATTTGTTGAATATACATTTTTTCACTGAAACCAGCCAAGACATTAATAAAGAGATTAGATTTTTTTGAACTACAATGAGTTTTCATGCTAACCTTTTAGGAAGTAATACTTCTTCAGTTAATTACTTACACTAGTTTAAAATAAGCAAAAAATAGTAAAAAAGGTTGATTTAACTTTTTATCGGCATTCATCCGGTTAGAAAATGGTAGTAGTCTGTAAATGATCTAACCTTTGTCTTCTATTTAGGTATATGTAAATAAATCTCAGGATCAGTTGGCTCGTAATTTTTTTACTATTGATTAAAAGATTTTCTCTGGGTGACTAAAATGTTTTTACATAAAATACAAATTAAATTGCATTTTTGAAATACATGTAAACGAAAATAATGACGTAGAGAGTTAAGGAACAATCTAGGGAGGCGAGAGTTTCTTAATGACCAGATTTCGAAAAAATGCTATGTATTTTTGTCCAAAAAATCGTATTTTTGAAAATTGAAAAAGAATGTAAATCAATGAAATAATTGACTCTTAAAGCTGCTAAAACTGGCTTGTGTCAGTTTTCGTTATGGTTTATATGTACTGTATATCATTCACTGTTAGAAAGAATTATTAGGCAAAAAAATAAAGCAATGCTCTTGCAGCTTTGGATTCGAACCTCCCTAATATCCAGCCAGAGGGTCGGCCATCCGATGCTGACAGTTCATTTATTTCCTTGGTAATAATTATTAATCATTTTCATTTAAATTTGATCACAGCTCCCGTTAGTATAACACCGGCGGCCTTGAAAAATTGGATAAGTCAAGCTTTCTGAAAAAATGAGTTAACCGTACCTGAAGTTCTTTTTTGTTCTGTAGAATCGGCTCCCTTCCTTGAGGAAGAATTTCCAAGGTGAAGTTTTTGGTTGCTTAAGTCTGTTCGTTTAATTTCAGTGAATTTGTTTGTTACTGAAAATAAAGTTCTTAAATGTATGATTTCCACATATGTGTTTTTTCACGATCAGATATATTCACCAATACCTAATGAGTGTTTTTCGTGGTACTATAAATAGCGTGGAAATTTATAATTTTACATAAATTGAAAATTTTTGTAAAACATACAGGCAGTCAAATGACGATCACCCCTTATCCAAATGAAAGTTGGGCCTGTCTCTTCGGGCTTGGCCATAACTGTAACAACACATTGGTGCTAAAAATTGTTATATGCTCCTTAGCTATTTCCCTGGCAGTTTAGTTTTGTCACTTTTCCGTATGTAGAACAAAACGAATGATGTCCACTAGCATAGAGTGCAAAATCGAAGTTGAGATTGGTTGCCTCCAGCCTCCCAGATTGACAGCTACCTATTCTCGACCAGGAGCACGTTAATAGCTTGCCCCCCGCGCGGACCACCCCACAGTCAGGGGATTGAAACGTCAACGCGCCGGCAACCGTTTCTTGTCAATCAGCCTATGAGAACTGACACACCCACCGCTTCTCATTCGGTTCTTGGCATCTTGGCTCCATGCACCTCATTTCATAAACCAGGAACAATTATCAATCACTAAACAGTGAATTCCCGATATTGATTACTATGTGTTCAGTCCAAGCGGAAATTATGTATCTAGTATTGAAATTTATTGAATATCCTTCGTGCCTGCAGCCTGGTGGTTTGCATTTTGATTTCTGACTTTGGAATCCCGGATCCAATCACCGTTTTTTCTAAGGGAAATGGATTGACTCGGTCTCGAGAATAAATGAGGATGACTTGAACAAAGAAGTAGTGAATACCGGTAGTATTTCCTGTAAGAAGAAAAAGAAACTGAAGGTTGTGAAAAAACACTTAGTGCTAACCACACTACTTCATCAGGGCTACCTAAGCCAATTACGGAAATAACAGGTAGCCCCATAGAAGAAGCTTTGCCGATGTAATTATCACAGTGGAAGATAGATGGCGTTACCGAAAAATTGTGGATATGCTTCTCCTTATTCAAGTAGATACTCAGTTTTGTTCACTATACTAGAATCAGTTCGAAAAATATTATTTAAGGGTTTGAACCCGTAGTTTTATATTCGCAAGATAAGTGATAACAGTAACTGCAATTAACTAGTCTATCGAAGGACCAATAGCATTGCCACATTGAATGAACTAAATTGCAGTTTTTAAAGTAAATATAAAGCCAGCAAAGTACGATGTACGTGAAGATATCCTTGTGGGACTTAAATATTTTTGTATGTGAATGGCAGTTAGTTGTTTTACAATCAATAAATAAGCATGTAAAAACCTAATATTGTTTGTTTATCTTCTAAGACCTTTATTCCTTAATAAATATTTCTTATTTTCCCAAACTGTGTTCACATTGTTTGGGAATCCCTTTCCAAGTAACTCTACTTCAAATAAGTACAGAATTTTTTAACGCAAATATAAACCGTTTGTAAAATCCCAGATATGTTCTCTTGCGATCAAATCATGCACATTATGTTGACTTGAAAAGTTTGTGGGTATCAGTTTCTTTAAGAGGTGCAGACGAATGAATCTTTTTAAATTATGATCGAAACATTTCAATAAACTATTGTACACATACAGAACACAACATACCTATTTAATAGTAGAGCCGCTTCCTTTGGGTTGGGGAGGAAGTGTTTAAAATACATTCAGGCTGACTCATTTTTATATGTAGTAAATAATGAGTATAAAACTTGTCATTCATGTATTTAAGAGTTATTAGAAGACTACAAATACACGAATTTGATAGATAAGAAGCCTTCTGTCAACTCAACGTACGTAATGAATGTTAAAAAGTTTTGAATAAACTCAGACACACACACACACATAGCTTCGTCCCCTAACACCAGAGCATTGACGTTGGAGCTTGCTGGGTAATTGCACGGGGTCTTTGTTTGGCCTCTCTGTTGGCTCGTAAGGTGGTGGACAAGGAAGCCAACAGTTGTCGGAGCTCCATCAATTAAAGGAGGCTATAATGGTGGATAATGAGGCTTCGAACTACGGGGGGCCTGGGGGTCCCGTGGGGCCCGGCGTTCGGCACCTCCTGTGGGGTGTCACAGATGGGCTGCGTCGTATTTGATCGAGGGTATCGTTTAGCCGTAGGGAACTACTCTTCATGTGTGTACTGCCGCATGTCAAATCGTGTGGTTATTTGTAAATTAGTTTTTCCCACAAATCATCGTTCACTTCAATATTTAGGTAAACAGAACGTCTTCTTAATTATTTTCAATCCTATTTCTCAGCTAGTAATAATCATATTCTCATGCCATAACAATGGGCCAAATTAATAAATGGGAATCTATTGCTTTGGAACGTGCTGTTTGTTAAGGAAATGTAGACGTCTTGAGGAAATCAGTGGTACAAAAAGCTTTCCTGACTATTAGGATTTATAATCTGGTTCTTTCCTTGTGCTGATGCTTTCCAGAGATATTTGGGTTTAAAGAAAGAAATACATAATATGCCCTAAGCATAAGGTTGGTTTTGCCAAAAATACTTTATTCAGGTCTCAGAAACACCCACATGCACTGCTCCAAGATAATAACACCCATGATCATGTAGTCCTGTCCTCAAACTTATCAATTTTTCAAGATGTGATGAATCTCACACCGTCGATAAAATTTTTACAAGACTTCACCAATGACCCAAAGGAATGATGGTGGCACATTAATAATAAATAATCAATTATAAGTTTTTAAGTTGCTTGAAGTTTACTGTGAATCCTTCTGAACGAAATACTTTAAAATAATTTTTACAGGGTTAAAATTAACAATCCTATAATACTATTTAAACAAATTGAAGGTCATTAAACAATAACTTAGATATTTTGACATAGTTTTCCTATGATTGTTCTGGTTAGAGATCCTCCTTACCCTGATGATAACAACGTCCGTGACGTGCTAAGATCACTTCAAACTCTTCTGTTTCGGTCAGAAGACCGTCGGTGTTAAAATTACCCATATTATGCATGCGCTGTTGTTCTGTCTGCATAAGAGCCGTGAAGAGTTGACTTCACGCTAACTTGTACACATTTTGGTGATATGTTATGAATCGAGTGGTGCTGATGATATTGCTGGGTCATTCCATAATGCCTGGGACAAGTGGTGTATTCCAAGGAACTGTTGTTCGTCCATCCGGTGTAGTTGCTGTGTTTGGGTTGGCAAAGCTCTTGACACGTTCCGCCTTTGTTATTCTCTGAGTATGATGTTTCATTACCTTTGTCACTCGAAATCGAACTTCTTGTAGGATGCTTGGTGGGATCCTCCACATTTGGCACACTCCGTCACTGTCGTTTCGCGAGGTTACTAGCTTCCAATAGTGAAGTTTGGTATACCCAAACTCTTATTTAGACGTAACCACGCGAAAAACCTTTCTTACTTTTTGGCGTTGTGGGTCACTTCCAAGGTGACAGGCACAAGGGCTTCGGCCTTGCATCTGTGTTTCTAAGGCAGTTAATGTTCATGATCCTGGTGACATCTCTGAAGGCGTTTCTGAAAGGGTTAATGACTTCTTGTTGATTAAGCCCCATCAGAAGAAATTTCTAGTTTCTACTTCCTACCATAGGTGTGATATGGCAACTTTTGAGTATGAAGGTTTGCCAATACCTTGTTACCCAGTTCTTCTACATGGGCCTCTTTGAGATGTTGCCTGGACGCGAGGTTCTTCGCTGTGCTGGGATGTAATGCATCTCTATTTTCTCCATTTCTTAAGACTTCGTTGATTAGAATATCTTGTCCTTTCTAGTTTAAACTTGGAACTCTTACACTCACAAATAATGCCAATAAAAGGTTTACCAGGTGAGTTTCCTGTGAGGTTACTAGCCACGCTGGTTCATGATGCACTCTTCGCACGGAGCAACACACTAAACTCACTACAACACCTGTTTTTTGGGGAGAATTTTTGTTTTCGTAATACGTGTAAACGTATAAATTATTGTATTTGTAGGTTTATCGGCTTATTTTGATGAAATAAATATGTTCACCAAATAACTAACAGGGGGAGAGGAACCCACTCCTTATTTTTATTGGTATCAATATTATTCTTACTTTTTGGGGTGTACTAATGTATAAACATATCCCATTTATTTCTTGTTATCAGGACCTTATTCAGACATACATATACATAGTGCAGTCTAGATACACATCATATTAAGAACACTCAATTATTGTTATCACTGTAAAATTTGACATTTTTTCTAAAAATATATCGAAACCGGTTCCCTCCGGCTAACCGACAATACGCTGATGAAACTTGTTTTGTTTTTTTCACAGTTTTATCGTTGGTTTTCATGTGTTAGTTACGGTTAAATCGCTATTTTAAATTTTTGACTTGCAACAATGAGCACTTATTAGGAGCTCCGATTGTGAAGACCGTTGTATTCCTCCCGATATTAGATTGTTTAGTCCGGTTCCACCGCAAACGTGGGAGAGTTATCCCACCCCCGACTTCTCCCAAAGACCCTCCCACCCTAAAGTCAAGACGACCTTGGAAGGACGCTTGTTAGCCGAACGTGGGAGTCACCGCGGTAACCCTTCACGCTGACCCTCATTATCCACCCCCGAACTAACTCGTTACTTTTTGCTCAGTCACTTCCCAATATATCACTGTATCCAAGGGCAGGCTAACTTAACAGGTTGCCGCTTAGGGACACAACAGGTTTGCTTGCGATGCTGCCCTGTAGGTGTTTTTTTTTTTAGAGGGGTAGGCGGGAACCATGTCGCTTGATGAGGGTTTGGAACGATCATTTTGAAAATATCAACTCGTAATTTGTCTTTTCCACCAAGCAAAATAACGTAAAACGCCATTCCTCGTGGCTTAAGTTTCTTAAGCCTCTTATTTATTAAGTATATATATACATACATACGTTACCTATATATTCGTTTTCGTTACGAATAGAATTTGATGGATCTCTATTTTCTCAATTTCTTATAACTTCGTTGATTAGAGAGTCTAGTATTTTCTAGTCTAATCTCGGAACCTTTGCACTCATAAAGGGTATGAATAAAAGGTCTACCAGGTGAGTTGTCGTTGGGGTGAGTACTGCTTCTAGTTGTAGCGTGTTTGTGATGCACTCTTCGCTCGGAGCACTAAACTCACTAGAACACTCCCTACCTGTTTTTTTTTTTTTAGGAACTTCTAAACGCTACTATAAACATATAAATGGTTGTATTTGAAGAGTTATCGGCTTGTATCGATTAAATAAACATGTTCATTCAATAGACGACAATTTTAAAATTACGCTAGCCACTTCAAGAGCACTTAACTACTTTCCTCAGATCAATATCATCTAGTCTAATTCAGTGATTTTTTCCAAAGGTCTCAATTTGAAAAATAAAGGAATGGTGAAGCGAATGCTATGCTATACCAGGTTTTATGTTTAATAAACCAGTAAAATCAATTTTAACTATTATTTTATTTGTTTGTTTCTCTTCTCAGCTTATTACTAATATAGCTAGATATACGTTTTTTATGCTCTGCTGCCTATTTTAATAACGTTTGTATTTACGTATATTACGAATATAATATTTTTTTTTCATCAACCGGACCTGAATCCCAACAAAATCAACAGCTCATAATTAATTACATAGGCATGAACCCATAGGTTATGTTCAGGTTTTTTTGAATTGTTTTGTAAATGTTTTCTCCGCACGACCTGTTGAATTTCTCAAACTTATTTGTAGTTTACGTGAGTTTGTACCTGCGATCATTCCCTACACGTAACAGACATATAACGGAAAATTAATAACTGGTAGCTATAATATGTGGACTTGCAAGTTTCCCCACTCGGTGAAATCTCCGTGTGAACAGTCACACTCTGACCTTTAGCTCAGACGGGTCAGAGGTCCCTTCGTCACACAGGTCACGGTGGGCCCGAGCAGTTCGTTAGGAACTAGTAAATGATGTTTCCTAATCATTATAATTAGTGAGATTACATATAACTCTCTTCTACATATCTTCTTCAGTAGAAAAAATGATTATTAGGCTAAATAAATCTAAACTAGTTAGCGTAAAAACCAGGAATATATGTCTGCAAAGTCTGCATATAGTATGGCATATGCATGCATGAACAAAATGCATGAATGGCCAAAAACGACAATATCAATATCATGAGACATGTTTTTTTTAGCTTGGAGCTAGCCGATCTCCGTTTGTTGGCGTATATAATATAATATACTACCCCTCTGATATTTTCGTGTTTTCTAAATCAAGCTGTGCAAATGTAAGTAGTGCAAACAAACGATAATCACCAATCATTTTCAATTGATTGTATTCCTCCAATTCACTTATATATGTGTAGCCATTTAAACTGATAAAACTCCGGTGATACAAATGGGATTTTTGACATAGAATTGTTTGAATGAGGTGTATTAGATCTCAAATTAGCGTTGGCAATATTATAAGAGTTAATTTTTATATTCACTGCCGCGGTGGGAAACAGGATACAATCGTTAAAAATGGCGATAACTTCAGAGTAAAACTAAAAAATCTCTGTGTGATAATAACAAACTATTTCATTCATGAACTGAGTGGATCCATTCTGGCTTAATTTCCACTAAATTATTATTACATTCTCATTATTATTATTTTTTTCAAACACCTTTATTTAATATATACATACTACAGATTCCACAGCCACCAGTGGACTCTCACCTCTGTACCGTAACAATCAACCTCCACCGAGGATTCCCACTCTCCTTACTCCTCTCACACCACCTTCAAGCAGGTCCTCCTAGTACAAGGATCCGATCACCCTAAATATTTTGTATTTATCCCTCATCCGAAAATTCTAACTAGAGAGCTTAGAAAAAAAAAATAAATTTCGAATTTTACATTTTTGATTACATTTACTTAAACGATAAAAAACCTAGTAAAAGGCTGGTACCACCCACAATGCTGAGGTTGGATGATACCACGTGACGGAAATCAAAAGAACAATTAGTTAACTAGTTAGAAGGAGGTATTAAGTAATACAAGTTTAAGCCATAGCAACTTACATTGTTCCAAAAATTCTCCTTGGATTTTTCCTCTTCCAATTCCTGAGTTTATCATTCTCTTGGTTTCTTGACGGCTAAGTCTCGGACGCATATGTAGGGGCACGATAAATGATGTTTTTGTAAGAAGCGTTTTTATGCTTAAGAAGCAGCTCTTGAGAGCTTTCAGGATGGTGAAATATTTGTATTAATGATCTGTCTCTGGACTTCTGGAGCACTTTGGTTATTAATGCAGAAAAGACATCTGAAATAGACAAAACGGTCTACTGCCTCAAAGTTGTAGTTTCAATGGTGCCAGGCTCTACAAGTATTATTATTTCTTACTGAAGTTTTAGGATATTTAGAATATGAAACAAGAGATCTAATTTTATCATCTGTGCTTACAGGTGTTTGCCCTACATTTCAAAAATTCAATTAATAATAATGGTTCAATTAATTACTGACGTATTCAAACGCAGATACCATTTCATGTATTGCGTGCCAGGCTGTAGATCGGAAACACTATTGAAGACAATATCAGAATGTATTCACCCCGGTACAACCATTATATCTGACATGTGGGCATCCTACACCCGCCTTATTAACAAGCCAGGAATGAATTACCAGCATTGTGCTGTGAATCATCCACAAAATTTCGTAGATCCTACCACAGGTAGTCATACACAACGAATCGAATCGTTACGAGCACAAGAAAAGGCAATGAAGAAAAAAGAACATGGTGCAAGAAGAAGTTTGATAGGGTCATATTTGTGTGAATTTTTATGGCGCAGCAGAAATAGCCGTAATAATTTGTTCAATCAATTAATAAATGACATTGTAAATTTATGGCCACCAGAATAAAAAAGATTTCAAACACTAAAACATCTTTTACTAAACACTTTCATCTACAGATAATAGACTAGAGAAATGATTAAAAACAATCAGGGGTTCCTATTCCCAAAAATACCCGAATTCTATTTCTTCAGTGTAATGAGTGCAAATTTGAGTGCAATCGATATATAATTAAAAAGGGTATTATTAATTAGTGAAGCAAACATATAGATGTTATAAAACAGCTTTATTGTCTTTCTGCAACTGATCATTTCTTCTTAGTATCTAGTATCTTTTAATCAGGGCTGTTACTTCCACGCTCCTCACTCTACGACTGCACATAGGCAATTGGAAATAACTGAAGATGGCTTAGATCTGTCGAAATTGCTTTTTTAATAAAGAAGAAACTATTATAACTTATAGAAAGACAAAAAAGCTGGTTTGTAATTATAGCATTTGAGAATCCGGCAGTAATCTTTTAAACTAGTGCTAACATAGTTTTAATATCTATGTGTGTTAATGTAAAACTAAGTCCGTATTGTAAATTACATAAAATAAACCTCATCTTGTTTAGTCCACAAATTGTGTTAATTAAGAATATGTAATGTAAGTTACCAACTCTTCTAATCACACAATACTACTCACATTACAACATTTTTTTTGTTACAGCTATTATTAATATTACTCAGACTAGAAGTTTCAACCCAAAAAATAAATTACATTAAATTTTATAAGAGAATAAATACTAAGGCTAATGTAGCCGATCAAGTCCTTAATTCGTCCCAAATTTGGTGGATCTACCTCTATTACGTTTTTTGGCAGGAACCTTATGTCCGCATTCTTGCCTACTTTATATATTATTAGAACCTAAACTTTATTATGGAGTTGATTCTAAGTCAGTAGATGTGTACTAAAAAAAAAAACTGAATGAACATCCGATAACGTTTCTGCCCACAGCAAAAAAATGTTTAATAGATATTAACCTGACACGAAGGTTTTCAACTGCTATATTGCCGTCTTCCGGTGGCTTTGGTGGTGGCTATTAATAGCTCTTAGGGCCCTAAGCCTCGATGTAATTGTGGCTAGGCACAATTCAGGCCTCTGATTCTTCTATATTAACCCACAAGGGGCTCACATATGGCGAGAGAACGCGGGTTTGAATCACTGGGTGCATAGTGAATATTCTTTTCAGCTGCAAATCGGTGAATGAGTTGTGGGTTGCCCTAGATACCAGAGCCCACCTATGTGTACTACTCACAACCAGTTCCTGTTTTCTAAAGTGTTTTGTCGGTTTTATAAAACTGCAATCCCTTATTTTCTCATATGTGAGCCTCCTGTCCAAATTTATCATTAAGATCCGGTTTCATGCTGATATGACTCTAAGAACTAATGTTGTATAGATTTGACGGGTTCAGTGCCATTAATTAGTCTATATTTCTGCTACAAACTTTATTTATTTATCATATTGAGTAATTGGGTATCAAATCCTATTCAGTGATTAAAACACGTGTTTCGTGTTTATAAAGTCATTAAAGCTGACATTACAAAAGTGTCCACAACTTCGAATCAATCGCAGTTTGATATAGATAGGTCATTGTGCGTTCTGATTTCTCAATGATACTGAAAATGAAAGCGTCTCGATAAAAATAACGGAGATGTTTTGATAAATCACTTGTTGTCTATGTCAAATAAACATAAATATCTCGATGTCCTGATTAATAATATGTATTATTTTTGAGTGCTTTAGTGCGCTACAGTTAAAAAAAGTCATTAAAATTTTTTTCATTGCCATAACAAAGCTCATAGATGTGTGATGCGTCACGTTTGACTTGAATTACTATTGTGCTAACAAAAAATTTATTTACATTTCAAATTTCACAGAAGGAACTACTAGGAATATATTTTTTATTTAGTTTTTCCTTGTTGCACTGGAGAGAGATCATGAGGAGGAAAATAGAGGACTACCGCACGGTACAAGATAAAAGATAAAAGGAAGGAGCAGAGGGGACAGTTGCTACCTGTCATCTTTCCCATTCATATTATAATTGTTATTTTTTTATTCACTGTTGTGTAACGCGCCTTGTCAGATTCACTTAACTAAGGATTTATGTTGTGGGTCTGCATGTCGACGTGTCTTATTGATTTATGGGACCTCCTGTCTTGGGACTCTTCAGGGATGTTCTTCCACGCATTACAAAAGCGTTAATTACCAATCTTCTGGTGGACGAGAGGGCCCTCTGTTGAGTTAAAAAATTGTAATCCTAAAAAAAATTACATTTTCGAAATACGACAGTGTAATGCCGCCTCGTCAAGCTGGACAGGTGAGAATGTCCGAGGCAAGGGGTGTAATGAGGCGACAACCAACCCCTTCTCTCTCACACCCTCAATACACTACTAACGAAGTCTGGAATAATTGATAAGGTACGGTCTGTAGGGGGAGTTCGGGGGGGGGGGGCTCAAAAAGTTATAATAAAATAATTGATAATCCACACACTGCTTCGCCTGATTGCACCATTTGTGGCGGATTTCGAATATACCTATGAACGCTATTACATTTAGTTCAATTTTATACCTCAATTGCTTTTGTTTTCATTATTTTAGAACACTCCTCATATGTACATTTTTAATTCGATAATTGTTATAACCTATCCCTCAGCAATTTACATTAGTTACAAGTATGTATTGCAGTTTAAAAAGCCTTTGTTTTATGATAATGCCCTTATTATCGTTACATTGAATCGACTAAGGGGTTTCGTCTTTAAGTCTGTCTGTATCTAAAATATTAAAGTTATGTTCTGCAATATTTAGACTTTCTATGTTCATATATTGGATATGATATGGTTAGGAAAATGATAAAACCTCAGGAACTCAGCACCGAATTCTTGTGCAATAAGATACCTTTTAACTTAAGGCTCAATACGTCTATAAAAATTAAAGCTAAATGCCAGAGCAAAATGCGTCGATTGTTTGTCCGATTTTAGTAGTTTAACCATACAGTATAGTTTATCAGGAATTCCACAAAAACGTTCTGGTCTTATCTGGACGCATTTTTGATTAAAAGTAATAATAAATTTTAGTTAAGATATCAGCAGTCCAAAAAATATATTTAAAAAAAAGTTAATAATCGATGCCAGAAATCCTAAGATATACTATCTACTAGACATCAACAACGTAAAATCTTAAACGTTATAAAACTAAGGGAATGAAGCACAATGGTATCAAAGTCACAAATTCATTGAGGTGATTCAGCTAGAGGTACAATAAACACATTAAAAACTCACTTCAATTCTTTCCCTTTGACGTTTTTCAGAAGTGATTCCCCTTTAGAGGCTGTTGAGAAGTTTTTAAAAACTTTCAGAGCTTCCAAACGGCACTTCAAATAAAGAGTCGGCTTTTAGATTTGAATGAGCTGTTCGCCTGTTGTTGTGCTGTCGAAGCCTCGTATCTGATCTGGCCCTACGGGGCCATTCCCCCCGCTTTTCAAATACATATAAATGCATATTGTGTCCATATTATACATATCACAATATGTGTATTGTTATGTACGTATTTTTATATATATCCGATAATTATATGTATACTAGTGATTTATTTTATTTATATTGTAACTAATGCTTTATTTTGATATATTCACTGATCATTATATTTTTTCGAGGTTACAAAATAGTTATGAAACAATTACCCCCTTGGATCTTGGAACTTTGAACTTACAAAAGCTTGCAGTAGCATACGTGAGTGGGACAAAAATAACAAGCAGTTCACATGGTGAAGAATGTTTCACACGTAGGAGACTTGTAGGAGTAATATTCACTCAAAGCTCAAAGTATTCCTTAGGAACGCTTAAAAGGGAAAAAATTGTTTTTATAAAACAACATTTTTTATTATGTTTTTCAATTGATTAAATTAAGTTTTGCTTGATACCTCAGTGTACCAATGTAATACAGAACTGTAAATTTTGTGATTTAATAGTTATTGTGTGCTAGCTATTTTATCTTTTATAAATTTCGTCGTTTTATTCAATATTTTATTTATATGTTATCCACAGCTGGCAATCATATTTATTACTGTCATGGTATGTGTGGCTATCAATCCTTAGTAAATATGTATTTTGTTTTATTTCAAAATTTTCTAAACTGAATAGTCTTCTCCATCGACTTTTGGTTGGCGCTGTTCTACTGACTTTGAATACATGAGCTGTATCTCCTAAGAGCTTTTTCCATTGAAGTTATTTAGCCTCACGAAGGAAAATGACTTTCTTTTTAGAAGTTTAGTTTTCAAGTCCGTCGAGACAAAAATATTTTTTCTAGTGTGATGATCCTAGACTTCATAGTTCCCTACCGATCTTTCTTAATCACTTCTAAAGAATTGAAATTAATTTCGAAACCATGTTAAATCCTCTACTAAATTTACTATACGACTAAATTTTTCATACGCTCCAATGCGTAACAGGCCTTTGAGTAGAGGCAGTGTCACTGTAACGATCAAGTGACACAGAGAAGACATGACGTGCCCCTTTGGCCGGTAACAGCCCTTAGTGTAACACACCATCACCAGGATTGTGTAACCATGCTGCATCATCCCCGTGTCATGCAATCCGAATACTATAATAACGTGAACAACACGCCTCGCGTCACTGGTTTCAACCCATCAACGTCATCAGGCTTCTGGAATATAACAGTTCCTTTAATTTTCAATTAGGGCTGTATAAAATAGGTAATTATCTCATATATCCTACAAAGTTTGGAAATAAAAAGAGTGGAAATCTGCTGACAAACCACATTCTCCTTATAAAGGAACTCACAGAACGTCTACTTGAAAATATTGAATTGAAACACCTTATCAGATATAAATTAGTAGTAGGCAGCATGTGGCAGAAACATTTCCTATCACAAAACTAGCTTTGAACGGTCAAAACTCTTATGCCAGCTGCTAACTTAAAGTTGGCGTAATCACCAGCCTACTTACTAGCTTACTTAGCCCATACTACGTATCCGGTAGTAAAGATTGCTAAATTAACCACTGTGACCGGTTCACTTATATATTCATTGTCATTGGTGTAAGGTTTCTTTTAGAAATTGGGTTTTAATTGTGATAATAGATTTTCAAATCGTCCTTGAACGTGTATCACATCGTTTATGTCTCATGAATGTTACAGCACGAACTCTTGAGGATGACGACACAGCCTGTAGAATGTGTTCGGCTAGAAATCAATAATTTTTTATTTATTTATGTAAAGATTCATCTGTGCAATGTGTGCACTCTGTAAATCACTATATTGTATGAAGGGGTTCGAAAGAAACGAAAAAAAAAAGTATTTTATTTTTTAATGTGCACACTCCACTCTGGAAACAACTCTTTAACATGCACTTATTTAGATTTCCATCTGTCAAAAATCTTGTGTTCATACTGAATTAAGTGGCCATCCATTTTTCCAAACTGGGCCGATCACGCTTTTAACTATAATGACCTCATTGGGCACTCAGCAACGGTGGAAGTATCCGATTACATTTGATGGTAACGGCTCTGCATTCATTGGCAGAACTAGGAGTCGGCCAGATGAAGGAGCTCAATGAAACCGTAGACCCCAGGGCAGCAACAATAGGCCGGAAGAGCCAGTTCTCAGCAACTGCACCGCTGCATCGTCTTTCACATATCTTCTTACAAATCTACTTCTTACAGATTACTCACTATTTGTAGGCTGTAATTTTCCCTGTTCCAAAATAGCGAGAAAAAAAATCAAAAACCAATATTTCATTTGTGACGAAACACTGGGGTTGGTGGTTTTTAGTCATTGAGCGTATGTACAATCATTGGCGACACTATAGTGATATGCCAGCAATGCAAGGCCTTTGGCTTTCTGTACGATTATGTTTTCTACGATAGTAGTTGAAAAAATCCTCTTATTGATCTAAAATTTTGAAACTTTGATCGACAATACTAAAGAATGAATCTATTCATATATACATTTCTTTGGCCATTTTAGAACAGTGAAAATGTACACACCCATGAAAAAAAATCTCCACTCTTATATTCAATGCACTAGACTTATTTTCTTTATTTTATTTGGTTAATTTTATTATTATCGCTAACGAGGGATCCTATTTAAGTATTTTTATTATAGTAATTTATCCAAAGATCGTGAAAAACATTTTTGCCGACGGTGGGTTACAGTTCTATTGTAATTTTATTTTATGCGTACTTATATCTCCATTGTTGGAGCTTGAAACATTATTTCTTTGAATATTACTGAATATATTTTTTTTACCGTATTTAACGCATCCTTAACTGTGAGGACAAATCGCAAAATTAAACCAGTACCTTGGGTAATCATAAAATTTAGAGAGAAGCAAGCTTATAAATAGATACAAGAGTGACATATTTCGCAATGAATTATACCCAACGCATACTTGCCGTCATTATATCATAAGCAAAATATGCACCGCTTCATTGATGGGTATTTTGTGATTCACCCTTAAAATTTGAAGATGAATCAGATGTTTTTTTGAACGACTACCGTAGTACATTATTACATGTAAAATATAATATGTAAGAAGGGTATTTAAATATTTCGTTTGTGTATACTTTTCATCAGCCTCCTTATGTACATTGTCTGTATTAAACGAGTTTTATGTTAAACATATATTAATGATTTCCGGGCAATAAAGGAGATACTTAAATTTCAAACAGGAATGATGGCTGGCATTCATATTAAATACAACCGTTTGTACATTTGTAAATACAATCGTCATAAAATTGCATAGATATATTTAACAACAACCACGCTGTGCATGCTAAACATGTTTCGTTAAGAAAAAACCACAATGATCACAAAATCACAGTGCCATATTCCGATATTTGTTATTACAATAAAGACGTTAATGGAAACATGAATACTCAAGAAAATAACATTTTGGAAGTCAGAAATGCAAATCTTCAATTTAATGCAGAGCGGATTTCACTATTGTCTTATGTCAATATGGTAGAGTTGTCTATTTATTTGATCGGTTAAGAAAGCTATTTTTAGTGACCTGAGATAAAAAAAGAATAGAATGAAGTCTTTTGATCAAAATTACCTAGTGTTGTTTTTTACAAGTATTTATGAAACTCACGCAGTAACTCTTGACAGTGTTTCTTCAAAGTTTTGCATTTTGTTTATGTAAATTTTGAAAAATACGATTTAGTTCATAGTTATGCTGAGCCCGGAGATACTTTCCTTTCACTCAGTTATGAGACAAGGACTTTTCGTAGGTCTGTACATCTATTTGTCCGTCTGTCTCTACGTATTTATATAATTTCGTTTTTGAAGGCTGTAGTAATTAAGGCATATTGCTGAGTCAAAATGAACACTACTTTCAATCAGGTACGAGGTTTGTTCTTTCGGCTGTCTGCATTATCTACGGCCGTAAAAATTATTTTTTTTTTTTTTTTGTTTTTCAAACAATTTTATTAAGATAAAATTACAATCTGCCTTTTATTAGGCAATGAGTAATTGAGATAAATGTCATCATTCATACTATATTTACAATTCATCATTCACTCGCTCATTCATACAATATTTACAAACAGCCCAGAGGCCCCCCAAGTCCACAAGGGTCACCTCCCTCACATGCGAAGGAGGAAGCGGAGTCTTGGGGAGTCCCCCAAGCTCCTACGTCAGCCGCGTCACTGGATAAGCCAGCGGAGGCTGACCAAGAGCGCGAGAGCCACAGACGCTCAGGACATGATTAGAGGAACTGGCCATTGCCAGAACTCCCACTATCACTTAGTTATAGCAGGTCACGAGGCCACTGCCGTTTTAATCTCCGAAGAGGATTATAGGGGTGAGTGGTGCAGTGCAATGACTGTGCTAGGGAATTAGGGTGGTTGGATAGGTTACTATGGAATTTTATGAACTTGGAAGGGATGAGTTCAAGAATATAGGGTATATTCAGATCATTGTGAAGGGTTTTGTTGCTGACGTAATAAGGGGCATTTACTATTGTTCTTAGGACTTTTGATTGAAAGGATTGGATGCGCTTGATGTTCGACTTTTTTGCTGTCCCCCATAGCTCTATTCCGTATGTCCAGATTGGCTTAAGTATAACCTTGTAAATAAGTAGTTTGTTTTCTATTGAGAGGTGGGATGTCCTTCGAAGTAGTCTGTACAGTTGTCCAAAGCGTCTGTTTAGTTCTTGTCTTTTTAGCCTCGTGTGTGGGTTCCATGTCAGTCTTTTGTCGAGATGGAAGCCTAAATACCGTACTGTCTTAGACACAGGGAGAGGAATTGAATTTAAAAAGACTGGTGGACAGGACTTGCGGCAGAGGGTAAAGGTTATGTGGGAACATTTTCCTTCATTGACTTTGATTCGCCATTGGTTGCACCAATACTCGATCTCGTCGAGGTGTTTTTGAAGGTTTTGGGATGCTATATTAGGGTCTGGATGGGTTGACAGGACTGCAGTGTCGTCTGCGAATGTTGCCAAGAAGGTATTGGTGGTAGAGGGGACATCAGCGGTGTATAGATTATAGAGGGTGGGACCCAGGACGCTGCCCTGTGGAACTCCTGCTTTAATGGGATAGTAGTTAGAATATTCTAAACCACAGCGGACTTGGAAGAAACGGTTTGAAAGGTAGGATTGTAGGATTAGGAATAGGGTTTGCGGTAAATATCCTTTGAGCTTGTAAAGCAAGCCTGCGTGCCAGACCCTGTCAAAAGCTTGAGCTATGTCCAGAAAGGCAGCAGTGCAATACTGTTTGGTTTCTAGGGCTGAGGATATGTGATCAACAACGCGAAGGCCTTGTTGAGCTGTAGAATGTCGTTGGTGGAAACCAAACTGATGAGTAGGGTAAAGGTTTTTGGATTCAACAATTGGAAGTAGGCGTTTTAATAGGATTTTTTCAAATATTTTTGAGAGGATAGGGAGTAGGCTAATTGGATGGTAAGATGAGGCGTCATTGGGTGGTTTACCGGGTTTGGCGAATAAGACAATAATGGAATGTTTCCAGAGCGCGGAGTGAGGAAAGTGCGTCGTTTGGATAATGCAATTATATATATAGGTTAGGAAGATTATGGCTTTAGGAGGAAGTTGTTGGAGGATTCGAGGAGTAAGGAGATCATATCCTGGAGATTTTCGGTAAGGTAATTTTTTCAGAAGATATTTAACCTCGGAGGGGTTAACGGCTTTTGGTGGTAGTGAGAGAGGGATAGGTGAAGTGAGGAAATCTTCAACAGTTGGACGGTGATTATTGTTTTGAGGAGTAAGATGAGGAGTGAAAGTATGGGAAAGATGCAGTGCAAATTCTTCCGCCCTCTCGCCATCCGAAGCCGCCCAGGACCCATCATCACGACGGAGTGGGTGTGAAACAGGGTGGTATTTTAGGATTTTCTTAGTTAGATTCCATAAGGAGTTGTCCCTGGTAGACAGGGAGGAGAGATAGGAATTGAAAGAATCGGAACGGAAGGATGCCAATTGCCGCTTTACCAGCCTGCAGTACTGATTGTATGAGCGACGATCAGCAGGATGTCGGGATCTTTGCCACACTGTTCTTGAGTGGCGTTTGGATTTGATTAGGTCTTTGAGATACTGAGGTAAAGGATTTTGATTGTGAATTTTTAGGTGACGGTGGGGTGACGATGCCTCCCAGGCCGACCTCTGGATCAGAGTAGTGAAGGAATGCACTGCATCGTCTAGGTCTTGGGATGTTTTCAGAGGTACTTTGAGGTCTACAGAGTCTGTAAGAATCTGGCGGAAGTGGTCCCAGTCCACTGGGCCCCTAATAAATGAAGGAGGAGGCAGTTTGTGAATTGGATTTAGGGAAATGGTTAATAATAAGGGGCTATGGTCGGAGGAGAGGTCATCGAGGCGCTTGAGTGAATAGTTTAGTGTTCCTAAACTATTGTAGAAAAAGAAGTCAAGGAGATCAGGATTTCGGTTGGGATCAGATGGCCAATGTAAAAATTATTAAACTTTAAATTTGTATTGAAATAAAAACTTTAAGGCTTTAAGGTCTTTCCATTTTTTTTTTTTTTTTTTTATTTTTACAGTGTGTCTACGATTTTTCTAATTCAGGCTACCACAACAATTCCTCCGGGGGAAAAAATCAAATGTTAAAAACGTCAGCTTATTTTGCTTACTTTTCTCTTAGCTTACTTGAGTTCTCAAGTTCAAGCTTATCAGCTCAACAGGAAATACTAACCTACCGTAGCATAGTTTTTTTATTTTCTGAAAACCTGATAGTTGGTGACAAAGATGATTAACAATTAAAATTTAAAAAGTCAAGCTAATTCACAGGTATGTAATTGAAAAATTGACACGGAGTCATATAAGAAACAATCAATATGATTTCTAAAATTTCATCGTTCTTCATCTCGTGGTGGTCCTGAAAAACCAGTTGTTTGAAAAATTATTTATTCGATCCTACAGGTCACTTTTGTTATGATTTATGTCGTGTAAAATATGTTCTTGTTCCGTTGCTTGAGGTAGAATTTCTAATGTGAAGTTTAAGGTAGCTTCATTTTGTTTTTGCAATTTCAGTAGCTAGATTTGTCCATTTCTTAACTCAATGAAAACAACTTATCTGCTTTTTTCAAGATCGCCACAGGTATATTTCCATAAACTTATATTTAGTTAGTAATTGACGTAGATTTATATGTGTATATATAAATTTAGTGATTTAAAAGAAATGACGAGGCAAGGACGGACTGATCCAGGATTGTAATTTTTTGCTTTCCTGTAATGTTCATTTATAATTTAACCTTGTCCCTTGTTTGTGCAGTTATAGACAGATTGATTCTCTTTTAAATTCTTGCCTAACAGACTTGGCTCCTGCTTAAGCCCCAGCACACACGTGCATACATGCTGGGATGCGGTAGACACGAGATGTATGTGACTCCGCCCCTGTGCGGCCAGTCCGTGCCCTCGAATACACTGAGGACTACGTGATCTCAGAGGAATCCCCTCATTTAGAAAACATGGCCGCATTCGTTCCGTCCTAGCTATTGCATTTCCTCTATATTGTATATAAATCGTTCTTTTAATGTTCCGTGGCCACTGACTCTCGAGGACGGCTGTAATCTTTACGTGTCTTGCCTGGTATTAATGACTGTCTTAATGACTTTTTAAACATAGAAACTCGTTTTTACACAGTTTGTTTTTAGCAAGACAACAGTACCGTTTGTGTGGTAATACCGCATTTGGGCACCTGTTTTTGTAAATTGGCTCGAACTGCTACCACTAACCTGCTCTAATAAACCACTTAATACGCTTCATGCCTTTGAAAATTCTTTATATTCCACTGCCATATGGTGATGGTGAAATACTAGGTATAAACACTCTTGCTTCTTGTTGTTAAAACTTAATTAATTATGTTTTCCTTGAGAGATATATTCAACAATTATAGGTCGGCAGTTGATTTGCTGTAAAATTTAGTGATAGTTTCAAAGTTTTGAATAGCTTCAATGTTATGAAATGAGCCCGCATTAATCGGTAGCACCAGATAGAGGTGTTACTAGACATCTTCCTACATGCAAGTTAACACTCAACGGTAGATGGTGTAAGGTTCAAAATTAGGCCATCCAAATATCATACAATTCATATTTTCTGTATTCTCTAACTGATAAGTTTTAGTTTCTCAGAAGCTAAATATGTCTCCCAATTCCTTCGTATTGTTTGGCACTACAGCTCTACAGCAAATAGAAATATTTTCATGGAATTACTAAAATAAAATTCCTTTTTGTTACTTTGTAAAGCTATCAGTTCCATTACACTACGTACAAGTGGTTTTACATTTAAAAGCATCGGAGAATGAGCAAACTTAAATTAAATATAGAACATTTAAACGAAGCTCCTTAAATCCATGTAGTGTGCTGAATAAGAACTTTTTTTTTTTTAGTAAAACTCCCTTTGCAATAATTCATTGCTTGAAAAACCATGAACTATTCATTGATTTAGGGTCACAATATGATGGCTATCGGTGGACTCTCGTGGTGCAAATAGACTGGACAAATGGATGGCTCTTAGAAGGTTGGATTCTAGGAAACGTCTTCCTGATGAACTTTAGTACAGTACAGCCTGTACTTCAGAAAGTTAGGCATTCCACGAACCCATAAGGAGCAGGTATTATTTGTCTCCTACCTATCATAGCAGTACTTGTACACACACATACTTTTAATACAGTGATTAAGAAGATGCTGGCAAGAATGGCCTATTTGTCAAATTGTCATGCTATTTCATGGTTCCCCTTTATCTACATCTATTCTGGTGGGCTGAAATCCAAGTATTGGTGGACAAAGGTCGGTTTTCAAGTAAGAAAAAACAAAACAAATTTAATATTTATCACAAAGAGTTGTCTATTAGTTAAGTAAAAATGTTGGAGGTCGACTTTGACCTTTTGACGTGTCAAAAGATAAAATTAGCTATTTGACATAGAGGTTTTTTTTAAACGAAGGAAATAAACATGAATAATGCTGCTAGTTCAGGTAAGTTAATTAATACTTACTAGGCACAAATCGGGTTCTCGTAGCATACACAACATAACTCTTACTTTGTATGACGATTAAATGTGTTGATTAAAACGACCTGACTAGTCGGATTGTTGCTGATCGTAAATAAAATTTACTCAGAACTGTCCGTAATATATCAGGATTGTACACATATGAAAATCAGCTGGATAAACCGACACGAACAATATAAACGACGGTAATTCGTCTAAGAGTTTCTTTGCCAACTTGGGTTTTCGCAAGTGAAATAACTGGTCAGCCATTATTATGATTCATCGATTCTCATTAATACTGCGTACTATACAGCTTTTGGTTGTCCAATGGTTGCAGTTAAGTTTGATGAATAATCATTTACCAGACTTCATACCGATTGGTCAACTATCAGAAGAGGCTTAACACACCATTAATCAGGAAACCACAAAAAAAAAGTGACCCTTTATCCCCTGAAATTATATACCTGCTAAACCAGTACGAGTCCAATGCAGACCACGAAAACGACTCTACCTCTGATACAGAAGAATATTTTGATTAGGATTGTATCATTAATTTTAATCATCGAATGATAACATGCCTTTTCAAACAAGATTATTACAAGATTAGCCTTCAGTATTACTTTTCAACACAAGATATTCTATCATAAATTCTTTCCTAAATAAGTTCCTACATTTATTTGGCTGTAGATTTTTGTGAAAAAAACTCCTTTCACTTTCCTATTTAAAATCGATTCTCGATTCTACGCACTACTTTTTCGTGAACTTCAAATTTGACTTTGCACTGCAAAACATATATAACCCAATTTCGGTATCAATCCGACTTTTACAGAGTCGGAAATAGACACGACTTTTGTCAAACTAGAATTGTGGCTCAACCAGCTGTGCACCGTATCGATTGTACAGGTACATGAGCACTCAAAGTCTTGTGTTGAGAACTACCACCAGTTGATTGGCCCAACAAGACAGGTAGAAGCCACTAGGTCTGCCAATGAGCCAACTGAGGGCTAATTGCCATACTCAGAGGAGGACTGCAGTCAGTTAGTGATGCCGAGAATAGAGTGGCTATTGTAGGTATCTTTTTGTACCTGCGCCTTCAATGAATAGTCTGTTAGCACTGTTCATTCTATTCAATGCCACTCTTATATCATCTGCCCGCTCATTCATAAATCCGCCTTTGGAATCCTTTTTGTAAATATTTTTGGTCACCGAGTCGGACGCATAATCTTTTACACAGTGGATATGAATGGGCTAGGTATTAAGCCCGTGCCCCCACAACAGAAGACATCCGTTTAACACTATAGGGCTTGACGAATATGACATAAAGATCTATGGTTTGTGTTTAAATAGGTACTTTAAAAGGGTGCTCTACAATGCTGATAACCACTTAATATTTACGTCATTGTAATTCATTAACCCGTAAAATGTCCGTTTTGAACTGGTGTATACTATTTAAGGGATTTATATGCGTCTTTCAATAGTTTAATTCCATCCTGTACTAAGTGATAATCTATTGAAGTGCTAATCATGCTAAATTAGTTGCAACCATTCATTGTTCATCTCGCTTTCAATCAAACTGTTGGCTAACATTATATTTGTGAAAACAATGCATAGGATTGATCTATGGTCCCAGGCTTGTTTTAATCATGTTTTACTTTTTTTTGGCAAGAGAAACATTTTATGTAACTCACACGGAAGTATCTACATCCTAATGGTTATTTTCTAGTGCTTCAGCCGTGTCATAGCTGATTGTTCTTCATGCGTTTCCTTTTCCTTGAAGCGGTTCGTTCGGAGATCTCCTGTGACAGATATACGGCGGACCTCGGGGCCGACCCTTGTACATTCGATACGGTCACTCGTAACTAGGTCCGGCCAGTTATCGTCGATGTAGAGTTCACCCCGACCACCCCGACGACCATAAAATGAACTGACATTAGCTGGGGTCCACCGCCTGCGGTGAGGCCGGCCATGAATGGGTTCAGTGTTTTAGCTGTCATTGAGGAGAGCTGTGGACCAGGTGTGCTCAGAAGAATGCGTAGTAAATAAATCGGTGGTGAAGTATGGTGCCGATCGGTCTACCTGGAGAGCCGGCCAGGTATCGCCCAATGTCACCTTCCTGGAACCGTCTCACCTGAGGACAATTATTTAACATTCATCTTTAGGCCTGACATTTAACTCTAAACGCTCTCTTCGGGCCTCTCTTCTTGGGTCGACACCCAAAAAAAATGACATAGGAATTCAGAAAAATCTCGTTCCCTTGAGAAAACCGTCTCTGATTTAGTTGACCAGTCGTAGGGGATTTTGATTCGTATCAGATTCTAGAAGTAATAAAAAAATAACAAACAAAGTTAACATTAGAGTTATTGTTATTAGAGGTATTGTATTCCTCTATAGAATGAAGGGTTAAGGTGGTTCTGTCCCCAAGGGGTTAATTTGCTTTGTAAACCTGTAAATTTAGTGGTTTCTGAAGTGGCAGTATCCTTCCGGATTGTAGCCGTATGAGTTTAAATGACTCAGAGAACTAGATTTTAATTTGTGGTTACGTGATTCCTATTATGGCTAAGAGAGGGACATAGGATTAAGATAGCCTTTTGTTATATTTAAGTGACCTTCTTAGACAAGTTATGTTTAGCTTAGCTTTACGTGGCCCTACAACCCGCAGGTGAGTCTGAACCCCCTCCAGTAGGTTTTGTCACTGTCACTGAACCACATTTGCCCACAGACCGGATTCCGCAGCTTCGATCTTGCCAATCTTTGACGTCCTATAATACTGGCTCAATTAAATTTTCTTCAGATTAGCCTCATCATACATGCTGCCAATGTGCCAGCCTACCTAAGGTTTTCTATATTTAATAGTTCTACTAGGTTAATCATGACCTAGAATTGGATTTTACACCTCTTTCGTATCAACATGTTTTAAAATCCTGTTGAATGATCTTCTTTAGATAGATGAGTCTAAATAGCCGTAATAAGTAAATAAACTAAATACATTCTTCTGAAATATGAAATGAATAGTAAGTAATTATAAGTTAGGGTTATTTCTACCAGCCTTCTCACTTAATAAGTCCTAGTTACGTTTCTTGTCACAGTGGCATAACAGGTGCCAGTTATCTCCACTAGATCCAGATAGATCCACTCACATAATTAGCCTGTAGACTAATTAGGCGAGTTCTTAGTTAGACGATATCTTACGTTTCCGTTTACCGATAGTTCGTTCAATTCGTTTATCATTGAATAGCCACCAAAAAACAAAAAAAAAAACTGTGATTCAAACAGATTTGGGACAATCGTGTTTTGTCAGCTGTTGGACTAATATTCATAATATCATACATGTATGCGCTTAAAATCGAACTAACAAAACAGAGCGAATCCAGGTAATAATTCATTTACCAAGACTCGCTTTTTAAAAGGTGTTACAGTCTGGAGACAGTTACTCAAGTGGAGATTTCTTGCAGATTCCGTGCCATCGGTGGGTGAGTTTATCCACCGGAGATGCATCAAGATTTTTGACTCGTTACAGAATCTAACAAGTCCTGTATTTAACACTATGACCCCAACATCCTTCCCGCATCAATGGCAACAGAAAGTCGGGGAAAATTAGGTTAAGATTTCGTTTTAAGTTAGTTTTAAGTCTATGAAGTGCATTGTACTTATGCAACAGTCCACAAATCGCTATGCAAAATTATTAAAAATTGTATAAAATGTAGCCAAACTACAGGACATGTAATGATTGTAAATAGATTTTATATAGATATTTATGTAGAATCTACACTGATTTCCGTAATTTGTAATAACAAAGGAATTTTAAGGAAAAAAGCAGATAGTATATTAAGAAAGATGTTTACAAGGATATTCAATGTACAATATTTGATGTTGATTACCGCAGATGCAGTCATACTCTTACCGCTCGAGATTAGTACTCGAAGATAGGGAGGATAGCGACTACGTGCGGACTACCGGAGCCTGCCCCTCGCTGGGCACCTAATGATCTGACCCATTGTTCACTAATTAGAAAGTAGTGAAGACAATGCTCTAGACAACAAGTGTTCAGCCGTTCCTTGGATATCTTTTGTAACAGGCCACGATCTGTCGTGGAATTCCAGTCCCTCATACGTACCGACCGGTTCAATCTCCCGTCTTGAGTTCGACCGTCTGATGGACGCCTGTCAGGATGCAACCGAATTTTCGAAACCATTAAGATGGCACATGTGCTAATACCAGCTCACCTCACTTTCAAACTAGATTTAAAGTGATCGTATAAAACTAGTGGAACCCTACCGAACTCCTTTGAAAAAAAACACTGGTGATGATAAAGTTGCGAAAATGTTAACAATAGTTTCAATGAATATTTGTAATTATTGTTATGTTGCGGCATGAAGCCAAATATCCTGTCTATAAGTGTGTTTGCGCAGAGAATGAGGTTTTTTTTTCAAAACCTCATACAAAAAATATGTAACGTACAAAAATAATACAATAATGGAGATACAATTTTCTCCTCTTCCTGCATTTACATGCATTTGGAGGAATGCATAATATAATAGATTTGTGTTGCGGTTAAAAGTACTTAGTCTCATATTCAACACTAGGTGATGAGGCTCACCTTCTATTGGTCACCGACACCAAACACTAAACACTAGGAACAAAACAAAACAAACTAAATCTCTACCTAGAACCTAGGACTAGAGTGTTCCAGCCGCGACAGCGTCCTGCCATCGATGGGGGAACGGAGCGGGGGTTATAGTGTTAAACACCGGGTTTGTTAAATATTGTAATGAGTCGAAAAATTTGATATGTCTACGCTGCATGAATTCATCCACCGTAGGCAGCTTAAATATCTCGTGCAGCTCACTGTTTCTTCGCTGCTCGAATGAAGTACCTCTGACCACTGTCATCAGTATACCGTTTTGGAATTGTTAGAGTATGAGGTTTGTTTAGGAATTTTTAGAGTATGAGGTTTGTTTAGGAAATGTTTGACATTTGGTTAATTTATGCCATAGCACGATTACGAGAAGTACCACATGTCACATTTCTCCTGTCATGTCTTTAATTATTAATACAATCTAGTCAAATGGTGAACCAATGTTTTTACACCTTATGCTGGATTTTTAGTTTGGTCAGTTATACTTTCTATGTTATTTAGGTAAATACAGTGTTTAAAGGTATTCAGTAAGTTCTGCCCTGCCGTGGGTTGACGGTATATATCCCCGGGCTTTGGTGAGTTTCTCTATAATAGATCGCAGCAAATTCGGGTATTTTTAAATTACTCTTCAGTCGAAAACTAATTGAGATAAGTTCATTAGATGGATTACTCAGTAAAATGGCCGTAGAATTGATGATAATTGGTTTGGAATTTTTGAAAATTGTTATTTACAAATTTGTGAAGATCTAGTAAGATACGCACTTAATGGGATAAAAATCTGAACTTTTCTGGCTAGAGCCAGGTGTAAATTAACATTTTACACACAGATTAGTTTTCAGAATTTAAATATTTGAATACTTTTTCCGTAACGGCGTAATTACTACTTCCTTTGGAATAGTGAGAGGTCCTAAAGGTGAGGTGTTCCTAGGTAGGGAGTTTACGGGTACCTCTCATACAAAAAAAAAACATTACAAATAACGTCAAAAGGATTATCAAAATGACTGGTATTTTCCGTAGAAAATGGTTGAATAAATTAAATTTAAAAATTTTGCCCAATTTTCTTTGGTTGGAAATCATCAGTGACCAGATATATTGAATATAAAATACGAGTATTTTATGACCCGAGCTCGCTACCCTTTTCGAGAAAATTATGTAAGTTAATGTAGAAGATTAGGCTCAATAGCTAGACTGCGAAGGTTACTTTTCTCAGCTTACAAATTATACTATTTAATTATTTCTAGGAGACGAAAGTTGTTTAGTCTCTACATTTTGTAGTTTGCCGTAAATTAGTCTAGGGTTAGATTGTTGTACGAATAGCAGTTGATTTTTTACATTTTTTAAAACAATACTGTAGAGCAGTATAAATCGATGTTCAGCGTAAACAATATTCACTGGATTCAAAATCGACATACACTTATTTCAATAATTTTTCACTACCAAAATTGATTCCTGGTGTCTGCTAAGGCGAAAAAGAAAACTTATTTCGACCCGAAAACCAGTAACTTACCATTTATTAACAGAATAGAAACTAATGAAAATAACGGATTACCTATAAATTATATATCCACTTCGGGAAACTTGAGGTTATGAAAATTTCGGTTATTTTTACCTTTAAGCACATTTGAAATCTTTCAAAAAAGCGATTTCCCAAAATGTTGTCATTAAGTCGTACAGACCCAATTTCCATTAATTTTCAAGAAACGAACAATAAGTGGTTTTCAGATCTAAAATTGGATCACTCATATGGCTTTTAGGGATAATTTTAATTTTGATCATCTTGGTACTTACTGCATCTTGGTGGCGAGATTTCTAAATAAAGAGGGGACATTTACCTTCTTTGTGCTAGAGAGCGTTTGGTAGACAAGATATGGTACCAGGTATTGCCAACAGATAGCACTCGGTTCGAAATTGACTTTTACGTTATAATTTAAAAAACAAATCATGTTGAGATCTTTAGCTTGATAACCTATGCACTATAATAGAAGATTTATTTTTTAATAATTAACTAAGGAAAGAACGTAACGCTACTTAACATTTGCAAAAGCTATTGGCTGTATGTAAGACTTTGTTTCGGTTGGGGATTTCCTAATATTCACTTTTGATTGCTAAAACTAATGATTATCTGATTATATTTAATTTATGCAGGCCCCAAAGGGGGGGGGGGATCGTTGTCCACTTAGGCATGGGACAAGCAGACCAAAATCCAACATTAATTTATCTAGAAAAAAAAATTGCTCAAAAAAGCAGCCCCTTAATTATTTAATAATTGATAACGTTAAACGCAGGGTTTTTTTATTTAGAGATTTGATAAATAACCTTCGGAACAATAGTTTTAGGACCAAGGACTGGTACGGTACACAGGGGCAAGCGACCAATTTACTCCAGTTGGCACAGACCTACTTGCAGGTAAAACACTCGTAGTCCTAACCTGTTTTTTATTTTTTAGGTTGTCAACCCATAGAACAAACTCACCCCTATTGTTTGCCCACCACCATCTTTATCCCTTATCTCGTCATATTTCTTTTTTAAAACCACAACCCTTTCGGCCTGTTGAGAACAAAGGTTTACAAGCTCCGCACGGCGGGCCCTGATATATGGTGCTTCCACCCCCTGTGTACCACCTCCCACTTCTGTGATTTAGTCTGCGGAAGGGATGGGAGGAAATGCTCAAAAATGTCCTACCATCCTGTTTCATGATCAACTGCGATATCCAAGGACCAGTCCCTTGTGCTTTTATTTTATTAGTCAATGCTGAAACGCTTAGTTTAATTCTATGAATATGTGTCCGGCTTATATTACTTCAATGATCAACCTTAACTGTTCAATTGATCAATGCAACTGTTAGATTGAACATTAGATTATGCATTTCTTTCTAAATCAATCCAATGTCAATAGGTTTCTGCGGTCAATATTACACGAATGAAAAATCAAACCCCCAAATAATACCACTCAAAAATATAGGAAAAATACCAACATTTTTTTGGGCATCTTGTACATAATTGACCACCTTTGTGCTCGGCATTAATTATGAATGTGTAGGTCAATGTGCTTAATTAAGGGCTAGTTCACATATTGACTAGATTATGCCCACCTAATTATTATTTTTGAACAGCGATTGAAGACAGCAAATGAATTTGAGCAATTTGTTGCTTGTAGAAGATAAAAAGTATTATACTGAAGAATCCAAAGAACTACTCCATTTTTGCACTCAAATGTAATATATATGTAATTTGTTTAAGTGAATCACATTACTGACCTTGAATGCTTGGTTTATCATAATTTGTTTCTAGGGCATGGGGTAATAAACGACTAAGTGGAAATCTGGAAAAGAGATGAGTTCACACATGTGGTTCAGCGGACTTGGTTAGCTTCATTAAACAGTTTTATATTTATTTTGAGAGCATTTGGGCCTTTACACTTTCATCGCGCAACGATGCTCTGGGCTGGGACACTAAGACCCTAGTTAAAGGACTAATCGTACCAAAGGAGTTAATTTTTACCAAAAACAAATATTTCAGAAGTGTTACAGTGTTATGAAACGCTACCCTGAAATTATATCTGTAGTGGTCGTGTAAAAGCAGATAAGTCGAAATTGACTTTTCAGAAGAGCGTTTTCAAGCTTTATAACGATTATAACGATAACGGAATGACATTTAAAATTAGAAAATTTTAATTAGAGAATTTGTAGTGTTACTGTAATTTTGATACTCGGAAAATGAATGAAACAGAACGTGTAAAGAATTTATGATTGCATATTTTAGCATTTGATTATGAATTAAATTTATTCTGCATATGTTGTTTACAATTCTGTTTGTTGTTCTTACTTAAGCACCGAAGCCATAATTATCTTTTACCAAATAAAAACTGGACAATATTAGTTTAGTTTTAGTTATTATTAAGGGCTGGATAGTATAATACAAAAACACTAGCTATCGAAATAAAATACAAAATTGTTCTATTGAAATAAATATTATTGAAAGATATTGTTACTATTATTTTACTAAACAGTCGTCTGGTTCTTCTATCAAATCAGGATCTGTTGGACCTTTTTCAACGACTGACAAATTTTTATAGATTCATGGCATGGACTATCTATCAATGAAATCAAATAATGCGTTTTTAGCCACACTGATTGGGATTTCTGGTATAATCTTCAATCGAGATTGATTGAAATACCTTTTCCTCGACGACGAAAAGAAAGAGTTACAAATTCTTCTTCATTCCTTAAATTACTATGTTAATAATTGATTTTAATGTTTGTCCTTTTTCTTTTTTACTAAGGGTGTGGTCGCTGTCCCACTCCATATGCTTTATCAGCTGTGATGTTTATCTAAAATAAACACATTGCCTTAATTTGTTGAGAAATTCATTTTGCCGTTTTAAAGAAATTTTTCAATAGAAGAAAAATAAGTGTAGTTTAAATTTATAACAGTACTATAACAAGTGTGACTGCCGTATTTCTTCCCCAGCAGATCATAAAATTCAATAATGGCCTGTTTCTACGAGAACATTTATATCTCTTTTCCAAATTATTTAAACAAGTATCTTTATGTATATATATTATTTATAAACTAGTTTCTGTTTTAATTATAGTTCATTTATATTAAATAAATTTACTATATTATAATTTTTAATATTTTACAGTAATCTAGCCCACCCAATTAGATACACACTTATGATGTTGATCATCTCAATATAGACAAATATCTCAAGTTCGTCATTTTATTACGTATTTATTATTCCGACCTTATTATTTAATAAAGTGTATCTAATAACATTCCAAATTATCTTATACCAACTGTTTAAATACAAACAAAGAAAAAGCAGTCAAGATGACTCACCTTATTTTCAATTCGAATAGTATTTGTGAAGAAAAGTGTAATAAGTGGACATACCATCTTTTCAGTACTAAACGATAAAAGGAAAAACTGGACAAATCAAGTAGCTGAAATTTAAGGAACAAAATTATGTTACCATAAATTTCTCATTGGAAATTCTTCCTCATGCAACGGAATCAGACTTTACCAATTTTACACGACATAAAAAGAGACCTGAGGTTCGGTTAGCTCATTGTTCAAATAACTTGAAATCGCTTTTTCACGCCCGACGCAGATATGTTTTTAGACTTAGCAACTTATTATTATCCCGAAACACTGCTTTAATGAACTGAATACAAATTCACAGTTATTGATGTTTTAAGTGTGTCTAACTGCTGAAAAGAAGAGATTATGGTTGAGAAACAGCAATGAATAGTTCTTAGTCAATCATATTTAAGTTGCAAAGGCCTAAAATGATCAAAAGCTTTCCTCCAACTTTCGCAAACAAGAACACGTCGTGATCTGGTGGAGAGATGTTTAAGCGTTAATCTTCCCACTCCAGATGCCAGCCATCAACATCTCAACCTAGAATGAAATGAGTTTCTCAAGTATTCAATATATTATTTACATTCTCAAAATACAGTAAAAATCCAATTTTTCAAAGTGGAGTCCTCTGAATGAATGAAGAGCGTATGGTCACCTATTGAATTAATGGACTCATAATATTTCTCTCTATCTGACATCTGACATTACAAGGGGCCGCTACTGGAGACGGGATGACACAGCTACATTAGGGGGCTGTTCAGGGGGGGGGTGGAAGCCCCCGAAGTAATTATAAGAAGTTGGACGGGTTCCGAAAGAGGTCCTTTGATCTTGCGCCCGAAGGAAACCTTAAAACAACATGGTGGGGCCCAGGTAGGCCCCTGTCAGTCACCCATAATCCTGGCCTTAGCCCTGTTTGTACCTCTAGGTACCGCTAACTACCACCGGTATCTGCCAGGTCCATCTCGGTACAGAGTACCTGTCTTGTCAGAAACCTAAAACCTGGAAGATTCCCTTTAATCCTTGCCGACTTCGGGAAAACTCAGGACCTGCTTAGTGTAGCGTCGTTAATGCAGGCCAGCCTGCTCGGATTTCTGGCCAATCCCTCTTCCAGGCCCTTTTAACCGTAACCGTGGGTTTCCTATATCACTAGGAAGACATAATTTTCATAAAGTTCATAATTTTATTTTTGAAGAATTTTCTTTCAATAGATCGAACGAAGAATTTAACATCCCATAGAGATCTGTGGAATGGTCTTTCGTAGAGAGCTCTTGGAAGTTCAAGTCGAGTGAGGGTCTAAAGATATTTGTTTTTGAGACGCCCATTGGACCAAAATATTTACAAATAATTAATAATGCCGTAGGATTATATATATATGATATATATGTATAGGATATATATATATGTTTTGTCTATTATGGACGTGTACTATAATATTGTCATGATTTGTAAAATAAAAAGCGATTTTGTAATTTTATTGTGTTTTACTGACTTTGATCTAATTTTAACTTAAGGAAAATGGAAACTTATTATGACAACACTTCATATCCAGATATTTTAAGCGGTGACCGTTGAGACATTTAACAATATAATATATTTAGACTTACTTTTGTTTTTTTAATATCAAATCACAATAATTAAGCAAATTGTAACTTTACAAGTAAAGAACTTTCTAAAAACAAAATATCTAATCAACGCTATTTAGGGGTTTCCCACGATTTTCTAAAATTTATTTTACTTTTTATACTGTCAGACGAAATTCAAGTATTTATTTTTTAAAAGATCTTCCCCCTCCCCCCCTTCATATCACCTTGTAATTATAAATTATGGAAATCGGTATAGACTACATAAATGAATCTATTTGCTAATATTTATTTAAATAAATAATACTTACATGTTTCATAAGAGGATCTATAATTATATATAATTATCTGTAAATTTAAAGGGGCTATGAAAGGAAAAAAAAAATGTTTTATTTAACACGTTTTAAAGTTTAGTTTTTATCTATTACATTAAACTAAATGCAAGTAAATTGTTTTATACAATGAATATTATGAGTGGAGGGTGCTCGTATGAGTAAAAAATTCATGCCATGTTATGGGGACATCTGGTGATGAAAAACATTATGTAAAGTAGTTAACGTTTGAGACAGAATATAGATTTCATATCTACTAATCACCCAACCGGCTCCATAATTTAGATAATTTTTTTAAATGTAATTAAAAATTTCATCGATTTCATGTACGTACGGATAGACAACCGTTGTCTGCACAGTTGTTTGTTTTGTAGTAAGCCTTCGAGATCCTCAACAAACTACCCTACCTTATGTTACAGTGTTATTTTGAGTTTTCCTTCACGATACAAATCGTAGAACGGGCCTTGAACAAACCACCCTTATTAGTCCCACCTCTGAGTCAGCCATGGACAGATGACAGCTGGAGATTGAAGTGATTAAAATGTGTGGTTTGCGGGCTAAGAAGACTCCGACCTCGAACGAAGCCATGAGGCAGACAACGGACTCAGAAATACAAATAGCCTTATTAAAGGCGGAGCTGGTGCTGGCTGAGGCGTTGGTTAATAGCCTGGACAAAGGGCCTTGCTAACTCTTCATTTATCTTATCTTCTCGTGCCTCGTGCGTCTTCTTCGTGATCTTTTTCTTGGGTATGCTGGCAAGTTTTTAGGGACTCGATGGTGAGATCTCTTACTATTTTTCGCATTAAATTCTAACAGATAATGAAGCTGTTCTTTGGATTCTTGGGGGATACTCTTTATATATATATATAATGGTTCTTAGGGACGACAGAGAAACAAGGTTGTGTTGCTCTGTAAAACAAAGTTTATTTTCTTTTAATTGATAATTAGTTTACGGGTTTACAAATAAAATCTAAAGTCATACCTGTAAAACAAAGAAACGACATTCAATGTTTATTCTCCTGTCGATTATGTTTGTTTTATAATAACAAATAATTAAAGTCAAATATTAAGTTTAGCTTGCTTTCACTGCTTGCCTAACACTCACGTAACCTCCCTGCTGATAACGCTAGTATCATTCTCTTCAACGCCTGCATTATCTACGTTGGTGCGACGCGCTAATTCAAATTAAAGAAATACATTTTCTTTACATATATATAAAACAATGAATTAATAATAATTAAAAGATAATATTCACAGTTCTCTTGATAACTATATATATTTATTAAATTTAATGTTTAGCATGTTGTTATTGACTTCTATTTGTGTAATGATTTTTTTCTGCACTGGAGCTCAGAGGAGCCCTGAATAGGCGAAACGTACACTTATATTGGACCAATAATAACAAATATATTTTGGCCGAGACTCAAAGGTTTTTTTTTCTAATTGTGCAATAATACTAAAATAAAAATAAACTTTTCGTTCATTAAATCACATTCTTTATAACTATGTTTACTGTGCTGTATGAATAGTCCAAGGATCAGTTGCCTCGCAACGTTTTAAAATAAAAAGTTTAGCTACCTATGTCATAAACAATATTGAATGTTTGGAAAAATATATAAACAAAAGTATATTGTAAATTTTTATGTAAAATTCTTCATTGTATTTGTTTGACACAATCTTCTTCCCTGAAACTAAGCTAGATAATCAGCTAGCATCATTTTCTTTATTTAGACAGAGAGAATTGTTTGATTTCAGTTTTAGTTACATAGGCTTATTACATATAGTTGCTCATTACAATCGGGACTTTTTGTTTATAAATTCCAATTTGGCCTAGAAGGATAATGGATAATTGGGATAAAAGGATCATTCATATTTATTATATGCATTCGTAAAATACAGGCATGTATACATAGCCAAGAGAGCACCCTATTAGCCTGCAGAATTTTCACCTTCCGAATGGGACAAGGATAGGGGAGATCTCCCACGCTACTTCTACAGTCCCAATAGAAATTAATACATAAAACAAAAAATCTATTTATTTTCATGTAGAAAACCCAAAAATAAAAAAACCTACAGCTGAAAGACTAATTGGTAGTGGTTCTTACGTATAAAATGGTGGAGTTAAAAAAAAAAAAAATTGGGACCCTATTTCAACTTTTAAATAAACGATTAATAGTATTGCTGACAATCAAATCTTTAGTTTTTGGCTTTCTGTTAGCGTTACCATATTTTATGAGTGTTTTGTTGCTGTTTCTAAAATAAGTTTGTTTACTAGTAATACACTGCTCAAGTTGCAATGTTTTATGATAGTTTGACTGTTTGAGATTATGGTTTCGCGATGAAAACGAAAGGATTGCTGATCTGATAATCTTAAAAGTTTTTAAAAGCAAAATTGCCCCGATTGTTTTTTTTTTCAAATGTCTTTCATTGATTTCCCATTATTGTATTTCAACCAAAAACGGAGTTTATGAGTATTTATTACTTATTAAATTATAAGATACGAAACATTCTGTTTTGAAGTAGACCTTTTCCCCTTATTTATTTAGAACTGTTGGTGATCTATTATAAACTATATTTTGGGGCATGTTTATAAGTTGTTTTTTAGGGTGATTCACAGTAGAAAGCTGGACTTTTCGCTGACATATTTTATCTCTGGTTAGCTCCTAAACGCTTGTTGAATGACAAATTCTTGCCATATTAATAAATTGGTAAATAAATAATGAAATTATTCCTGGAAGTAGTAGTACTCAAACAGATACACTTGTATATTGATAATTTTGTATGTGTGCAAAACAGCTTGGATTCTCTCTCTCACGATGCATCTTTTGTATTGATCACGATCCTCAATCGACGTTCCACCTATCGAGCCATCATCAGCACTACAGTTTAGAACAGAACACAGAATTTACATATTTAGAAGAACAATAACATTTAACTTAATAAGTTATAAGTTTGACTACATTAAAAAGGGAGCATCTTATTATTTATTCGATTAAGTGATATTGTGTTGTATTATTATTCTTCTAAATATATAACTTTATGTATCTTGTTCTAAATTGTGGTCCTGAGGATGCCTGAAAAGGTGAAAACGTCGACTGAGGATGGTATATCAATAAAAAAGATGTATCTAGAGATACTTCGTATTATTTTTCCGACATATAAATAATGAGAAATATATATAATATATGTACGTCATAAGATTGACATTTTATTCAGCCTATGTGAACTAATGGGAGAATTAGAGAGTCGTCTGGGTTTTTGTCGGAGCCGTGGTGTACAGGAGCTAAACAAATAATTACATGACACAAAGGGAAGAGGCTGGGAGGCAGAGAGGTGAGCCCAGGCGTGAAGGGCCGGAGCGAATCCTAAATTACAGGTGATTACCTGGGCCCAATTATTATCTCGGGGTTCAGGGTCCACGATAAACAGTAAACATCATCAACATCCCCTGGCTTTTCTCTTTCAATATAGTGTAATTATATGTGGGAGTGGATGGAGGGGGAGGGTAGTTATGGGGAATAGCCTCCTTATTAGTGGGCACTGGGGATGCATCGTATTCACTGGACATCTGGGCAAAGTGTCAGTGCCTGGTGATTACCCTCGATGGTTGGCTCATTGACCGCACATGCCGTCCTCAAACCTCTCCCCCGTTGGCAGAAATTTCTGCTTTAAAATTACTTTTAGCAAAATTATATTTTTGAATCAACGTTGGATTAGAAAAACAGTTCAAACTCGAATATAAATAGTTAATATAAACTAGAATATAAACACATAGTTCGATGAGTTTTGGATGAGTCAAAGGTACAAAGGACTATTTTGTATGGAAGCAGAGCATCTTCTTTTTTTGATTACGAAAACTGTTGTTGATCTATTGGAAAATATATTTTGTTACATGCAAATAAATTTGTTTTGCATTGTGGTTCAAATTAGTGAGTTGGACTTTCCTCTGACATATTTGTCGATATTGCCCTGGCTAGATTATTAACAATGATAAATGACCGATATTTAATAATTATCGTTCAATTACAATGGGTTCGAACAACTGTGATAAAAAGAACTTCATGCAGAGTAATATTACTTATGTGGATTATAACCCATAAAAATCCAAACATACAGTATACACTAATACGAATCATGAGAAACTCATTAATTTGATACCCTACTAAATATGTTAAAAACATATTCATGATTAATTAATGTTTTTTTATGTTTTTCATTCTAGTGCTTTTAATACTGGTGTAATTGAAGCACCAAATGGAATTACCACACAAAACGACAAGCATACGTTTCAACAAAGAGTTTGTTTTGAGTTTACGGTTTTGCGACAGTTTTTTAATGACTCTATGTACTTATACATTAGTCCTCAAAATCAATTAGATAAGCCTCAAAATATCTTACATATGAGTTAGAACGTCCAGCTATGTTGATACCCTACTCAAAATCATAAATAAATTAAAAATATTTTTTTGTGTTTATCACGAAGTAATTTAGCCGATTGACGGCATGTTCCGTGAAATCTTATTTTTAGGAAAAGAAACTACCATGCAAAATAGCATGCCTCCGAAAAAACCCCCAAAAAATCACGGGTTGAGATTTTTAATTGTGTTCCTCATAAGTTAGAACTTAGAAAAAATATTATTAATAAGGCGTCCTTAAAGACATTGTACGAAGTTACGATAGTATTTTCCGTGTCGTCTTATATCCAAATGGAACCTGATGTTGTGAAGGGTGCATAATATTTCTTGGACGGACATGCAGAATCATGGGTTAAATCAAGTCCCTAAAAAACCCCCACAAAAATGAAAAAATATTACATTAGAATCCCATGTACATATTGATATTGTACCTTCTTATTAAGAGCTTAAAGACCTTTCATTTTGTACTCTGTCACTATTTTATCAATCATCGTTTGTTTGATCAATCAATAAAACGATCCATACTGATCTTAACAAACCCTAAGTTGCACTCACTTTAATTCACCGAATTCCGTAAAAATTAGTCCAAGAACCATCACCCACAATGGCCTTCGGATGTCCCGTAATAGATACTTTATTGGTATAACAGTTTTCTCCTCACAAGTCTGTAGCGTCTGTGCCTTTTTAACTTTTCGTACTGAAGTACCAAATTTTGATTTTTTGTGATAATTCTACAGACCGAAACTAACTAGGATGGTCGCATCCTCGAACTAGTTTATAAGCATACGAATGTTTTCAGCACATTTACTACTGCAGAGGTTCGCTGTAGCGAACTCTTATGGTTTCAAGTACTCGACGAGTGTGTCAGGGCCGTAATATTAAAGCCTTTTATTGGAGCAGAACCGAACGAGTAAATCAGATTGAGCTGTGCTGGGGCAATATTTGTTTTGGTGGTCCGTTCTCTCGACGACGGGACCCCCTATGGTGGTTTTCCCATTTCCCGAAGTACCCCGACGAGGGCATGACAAATGCCGGCGTAGGAAGCGGCGGGTACTCCCTTTGGACTGGTGGCTCTCCGGGGAGTGTGAGCAGATACACTGGAATCCGGAGGAGACTTTCACACCGACATCATGACCAATTGGATTTGCTTGGCTGTCTCGGGAGCAGGGCTGCTCCGAGGATGGGAACCCACCAAGCGAACATCACCGCGCTCCTCTTCGTCTCTCTCACTCTATCATCACTCACACATACAAACCGGCAAGGGGAGCGACCGTTCAGGGTTTTTTTTCTACGCTCATAGCACCACGGGCTAGAAAAGTAAAATTACGAGCGATTTCTAACAATTACTCAACCAACTGGTCTGCAAAAATCCTTCTCTAGGAAAAACACTGCGATCCTGGATGATATTAGCATATGTTACAGCCACTTGATGTTCGAGAAACAACAAATGAACTAAAATGATACGAAGACTGCTACTTATTTGTAGAAACTTTATGTAATGGCATTATATACCTACTTAGTTATTATGTACAGATGTTCAGATCATCTAAAAAGTCTAAATTTCAAACGATTAAATGTTTATTATAGGATTGGAAAGAGGTGCCGGTGAGCCCGCGTCGTTCCATCACTGTATTCAATAGTCAATACAGTTTGTGCCTGTCAGCAATTTATGTTGATTACGATTAAAATTATGCTAAAATATATATCTTTCAGTTATATGAATTGCGTTATCCTTATAGAACACGTTATATCAATACCTGTTTATGTGGGCAATAAGCTAAAATCACCGATGTGAACATTTTTTCGATTCACTGAAGGTTATTTTCTGCTGATTTGCATAACCTAGGCAGAATTGGCTTAGAAGCGTTATTGAAATAATGTGAAATTCAATCGCAATACATCTGTGATCAGGAAAACGTCTTGTACTATACAATATAACATTTCTTCCGTTTGAAAGTGATTATCTAAATATTCATTAATTTAACTCAAAACGATTATGATGTTGCCCTTTCCTGTAATTACTGAACAAGGGGTTTTAAAACCCAGGTGCGCAGACCCAAGTGATTTCGCCCGTAACAATGGTAGGTTTATAACAGGGTAGCATAGCGTTACTGGCCACCAATAGAAGGCTGCTGTTTAATCTAAATTTCCCACTCAAAATGTTTACTAATTAACATTATTCACAAAAATAAAAGTAATCGTCTTCTTAGTGAAAGGCACTCATTAGCCCAAAATAATTTTTCTTTATTTTTCCCACATCCTATTTTTATAAGTTTAAGAGCTAAGAGAAAAAAAAAAAAAAAAAAAAAAAAAAAAAAAAGTACATGATGATTATCACAAGCCCGGCTATATCCCTTCGGCTGAAACTGTTAATATATAAGAGCGTCCTGAGGCCAGCTCTACTGTTTGGGACACCACTCTTCCGATTCCTACACACTAGCACAATAACTCGACTCCAGAGCTTCCAGAACAAAATCTTGAACACGGCACTATCGCATACCCCTTTTCGTGATATGAAGGCTCCCGACATCCACGAAAAGTTCGAGGTCCCCACCATCACCGAAGAAGATACATCAAGTTCTTTGACTCAATAAAACATAGCCAAAACCCTCTGTTCCGAGACATGACACCCCGACCGCTACCGGCAAGATGGCAACCCTCAAGATCTGGTAAAGCAGACCAAATGGTGGACATCACGGCGCTTGGCCCACCAACAACAAGCCTCTAACGGGCACCCAACACTGCTATCCGACTAAATAAGACTGCACTACATGCCTAGAGAGACTCTAGGCCCAGCCACCAGTGGACTCTCACCACTGTACCGCACCATCAACCTCTACCGAGGCATCCCACACTCCTTAATTCCCTCACACCACCTTCAAGCAGGATACAAGGATCCGCTCAACCCAAATATTCCTTTATTTTTCCCTCATCCTTAATCTTATGATTAGAGTGTTAAGAAAAAAAAAAAAGTACATGATGAAAATTATTAGTCAGTTTAGTCCAGTCACGTATAATGTGTATCATTATCCTTGTTTATTCATTATATAATTATTATAAAATAACAAAACCTGTATATAATGTAGCGATGCTACAGGAAATACAAAAATAATTTGTAAATAGATTCGCCTGAGGATCTATAATTATATAAAATTATCTGTAAATTTAAAGAGGCTATTAAAGAAAAAAAAAGTAAAACATCACTCCCTGGAATGTGCTGATGTGAATGTTAATAAGTGTAGCATGGTGGAGAAGAGGATTATAGAGAAGAGAATGAGATCATGCGAAAAGTGGTCCGAGATACCTCTCTCGAGAGAGGCTCAAGAACGCCGACCTCCACCCGTTGTTGGTGCGCCATTAGTGAATGAGTTGATCCACCGGAGACACAAGTTTTTTCACTCGTTGCAGCACCTAACCAACTCAGTATTTAACACTATGAATCCACCACCATCTAGGTCAATATCTAGCTTAAGATTTTTTTTTGTTGGATGTAAGTTAGTTTTAAGCTTTATGATTCATAAGGTGAGTCCCATCACTTTTTAAACAGGTGTAGACAATCAATGTATAATGTACATTATACTTTTGTAACAATCGCAAATCACAGTGTGGAATTGTTAGAAATTGTATAAAACGTAGCCAAGCTACAGGACACATATAATGTTGACCTGTTGTAAATAGACTCATTTATATAGAATCTATATTGAATTCCATAATTTTTAATAACAAGTGGATATAAAGGAGGGGGAAACAAAAACAACAAAAGAAATACGTATGAACTAAATATGCATTCAATATATATTCAAGAAAAGCCATCCCACCCACGTATAGGTGACTCCGCAGACACCGCCAGCAGAGTCGCCATAATCCGCTAACTGACAGCAACTATTACGGACGTGTACGAACTTGAGGGAGAGATTGCTCCTGTGGCGGCAGAGCAGAAAAAAAAGACTTGTGTATCGCCTTTGAACTGTCTGGTGTAAACAGGGCTTTTTTCCGGCACGAGCTGCCTCTGTTCCGGTCCGGTGGAACTCCTTCTTAGTCGGCTGTCCGTTGGTGGTCTTATTGACATCACTGTCGTCCGCAGGTTATTATTTAATCTTATTGTGTTATCAATTGGTTGCTTGGAGCCAGTTTTCTTCCATCAATGCTGCTAGAGCTCATGAACATAATTTACATTCTTCAGAAGATAATAGTAATAGGTTTTATGCTAAAGCTCAAACAACTCCAAACTAGTTAGAGGCTGAATGAAATCGAGTTACAGTTAAAAGCGGTGATAACGTTTGGCGATTTTTTACATCAAATTGTTTTCAAGTGATAAGGGGTGTGGATGGACCAATCAACGAAGAGACTTAAAAAGAAAATAAGGAATGGAAAGAAATTTATTAATATGATGAATTCAATACAGAAGAACCCCATGCAAAGAATAATAAACCGATGTGATAGATCAGAATCGGATATCATGAAAGGAAAACGCAACAATTATTGACATTGGAGAGTTTAAGCGCATCTTAACCCGAAAATGAGAGGGGAGAGAAGGATCATAATATTCTTCATTCGGTAAACAACTGAGATAAGGTGGAAAAAGGTTTAACTATGAACATGACAAAACGTGTAAAGTTGGTGCACAATACAACTTTGGAATGATAGAATGTTTTAGGGAAGGAAGGTTGACAAGTAACGTATTTGAAATGCGAGATAAATAAGATCGGTTGCCTCCTAATTAGAATAAAGACTTTTTTTTACATCAATTTTATGCTCTATTGATAACAAACGTAAAAAATAAAGGAGCAATTTACTGGAATCAGAGAAACGTGTCCACACCATTTATTTGTAAAGCGTATTAAAGGATTATGAAATGGCTACTTAAAGTTATAAAAAAAAAATACTTCACTTTATTTGATAAATTATCTTGGTTACTTAAAATATTTACGGTATTTAGGCTTCCATCTCAACAAAAGGCTGACATGGAACCCACATACGGGGCTAATAAGACAAGAACTAAACAGACGCTTAGGACAACTGTACAGACTACTTCGAAGTACATCCCATCCCTCAATAGAAAACAAATAACTAATTTACAAAGTTATACTTAAACCAATCTGGACATAACAATCCTTTCAATCAAAAGTCCTGAGAACAATAGTAAATGCCCCTTATTACCTCAGCAACAAAACCCTTCATAATGATCTTAATATACCCTATATTCTTGAACTGATTCCTTCCAAGTTCATGTAATTCCACAGTAACCTATCCAACCACCCTAATTTCCTAGCACAGTCAATTACACTGCGCCACTCATTCCTATAATCCTCCTCGGAGACTAAAACGGCAGTGGCCTCATGACCTGTTATAAATGCGTGACAGTGGGAGTCCTGGCAATGGCCAGTTTCTCCAATCATGGCCTGGGCGTTTATGGCTCTCGCGCTGTTGGTCAGCCTCCACTGGCTCTTATCCAGTGACGCGGCTGACGGAGGAGCGTGGGGGACTTCCCAAGACTCCGCTTCCTCTTCCGATTGCGTTGGAGGTGACAACCGCGTGGACTTGGGAGGTCTCTTGACGGTTTGTAAATAATGTATAAATGAGCGAGTGCATGAATATTGTAAATATGGTATGAATAAGAACATTAATCACAATTAGTTATTGCCCAATAAGGCAAATTGTAATTTTATCATAATAAAGTTTTTATATATTATTATTATTAATAGATAAATATAAGTATACTAACGTAGCACAGGGATCCCCCTATTCATCCGAAGAATTGTCCCCTTCCTATTTATGGAGAAGGGTACAGGATTGGTGAGATCCACCACGTTTCTCGAGATCAACACCTTTTTCCTCCTGCAGCCACATCCCCTCTGCGTAGCAGCAGAGGCTGAAGGAGGGCTAGAGTCCACAGACACTCAGGACGTGAGGGGAGAAAACAGACCTGTCTTATAACTTCCAGTAACTAAATTTACTAAAGATCACGAGGCCACTTCCGCTTCAAACACAGAGGAGTGTTGTCATGATAGCAGTTACTTGTGATCTCGCCACCGGATTTTGCTGGTCAAATAATTTCTGGTAAAATTTCGATAATTTTAAGAAAATTTTATCTTGGACAGTAGAAATTTTAAAGTTTTAACGGAGGGTTTCATTAGTGACATAAAAAGGTGCAATAACTGATCTTCTTTGGAGTCAATATTGCAATGATAGGATGTGATTGATGCTAGTGTTTTGATGATCCTCTTGATTTAAGTCCGTAGGTCCATTGCTTTTTATCGCTTTATATATGAGTATTTTAGTGCCTCCTAAATACTAAGAGAGTTAGACGGTCGAAGGGCTGCTAGCTGGGGAGAGTAGAAAGGAGGTATGTCGAAGAACTCAAGCGGGCATTAGTATGTGGCCCACAGCGAGACCGGGGTGAATGCCAGTTGATTTCTATTGTCTCACCGCGACTGAGGAATTAGTGCCACAGTTTTTCTCTTTCTCCCCGAGTTCGGCTCTGTGTCTCTGCGGGAAGGGAGATCGACTTCACACCTGCTCTTGACCACTTTTACTCCCTTTACATTTGTCTGTGCCTGGAGCGGCGTCGTCTCCTTTCATGTTCGAGACAGGTGAGCTAATCTGAACTGTTTCTTATGAATTGTAAAAGGATTCGATATGATACTTGAGCCGTAGGTCATCATTACCTGACTGTATATTAATTGACAAGGTTATTTAAAATTACTATGGAAAGACAATGTCAATCACTGTGAATAGACATTTAGTTCTCAAACAATACACCCATATTGCAAACAATACCTGTAGCCTGAGGGTCCAGCCTTTGAATATATTGCTTGAGTTAAGGAGTTTGTGTTTTTTTACTGAGTAAGTATATTTTTCATTAATGCTAGTTATGAGTCCAAAAGTAGCTTAAACTTGACAGGGAACGAAATGTTTAAATCTGAGCAGTGTTCTGACCTGGAACTTTTTCCGCTTTGACCGAAGCATAGCTTATTCCTCAGTGCCCAATTTACTTAGATAAAGTTAATTTACTTGGCGATTTACTACGTATTATTAGAAAATCGAAATACTTTTTGAAACATATTTTTTAACCAATGAACCTTAAAATATTTTTGTGAGAAAAAATCAGAAACAAAATTTGTTTAATTAAAATCGGTACTCATGGAGAAGCTTCTATAAACTACGGAAACAAAATAAAATAATGAAAACTTAGAAAGAATAATGCTATGCAAATATTAAACCCTTTATATCCATCCTATACAAGCATTATAAGATTCATAATTGCTAGAAAAAAAACTGGCCAGTTAATTTCTGTTGACATATTTAATCTGTTTTTTGTGATGATGATATCCAATCCATTGAAACCTGTTTCATTCAAACGAAGAATATTATGCAGTAGCCTTTCTGGAAGTCGAAAAAGTTTTTGTCAATGGCATTGGCATTAAGGACAGTTTTACGCTGTACCTTTTGATCGAGAAATTATATAGTATTTGTCATTCCACTTTTTATCATTAACGGTAATTATTCTTAGATATTTAAGGATTTCAAGTACATTTAAATGTACGCTCAGTACATTTAAACTTCAGGCATGTCGTATGAAATATCGTTTATCCACTGTGACATGTTTTTATGGGGTTTCGGGAACACATAAATTCAAGCTTTGTTAAATTCTGGTTGTAAATGGTGGTCAGTACATAAGGAAAGATGGGTACATATAGAGCTTCTGGAATACCTAACATAAGAACTGAGGAAGGACAGAAGGGTGGAGTGAAGAGTAATGAATTAGCCTGGGGAGAGGGTAGAGGGGGGTGGAGATGATGACAGGTATCGGGTCACGAAGACGCGCCATTCACTATCCTGATAGGACAAGGCCCGCCATTTCCTGGCCTGTCCGCGGGCTATCTGGTTTCCTCTGCCACCGATACCGTTCCCGCCCTTTTCACAGCCTCCCTGTGTCCTGCCTTCTAAATATTGCGCCTCCACCTCTGCCACTATCATCTAGCTGCCACACCTTGGCTACTCTTGCCTCCTCCGTTCTGCTTTAGCTTTAAAAAAACATTTTTTCTTTTTTTAAATCGACGTTGATGAAATAATACAATGAAGATACGCTACAGTAATTTACGATTATTCTAAATAAGACAAAGTATTTAATTTCAAACTTCATATTGTAATTTTAAAAATATTTTTCATTTTAATTAATAGAAAAAGTTGTTAGGGGACAGGGATTTGAATCAAGGACCTGCTGATCTCCAGTTATGAGCCATCCCTGACATATTCCTTGGTCAGGTGCTCTGCCAATCATTTTGAATTGAATTGAACCATCACTGCTTTATTTGATAAACCACCCCGGTCAATGAAAATATTTTGAACAACCTATAGCCAATTTCTATTGTTAAATTTCAAAGTTCATTTGAATAATTTTTCGTTAACTTCTTCAAACCTCCGAGTACATGGTGCACCGTTGTGGCCAGAGAATAAATGAGTTCCGCTTAAATGAAAAAGAACTGAATCCAATAAAGAAAAAAGAATTTATCGGTTGAGAGGTGACACCTAGTACTGATCACACTGCGCTCCTCAGTGTCGCCTACCACCCACACCAACAACTATTGTGAGACAGGGAGCCCTACCGAAGCCTTGCCGACGAAGATGCCACAGTGGATGATAGATTGCGGTACTGAGGAATTTTCGAACGATTTCACATTCATCCAAGCAGTATTGTTGTAGGCAATACTAGAATCTCTTCAAAAATTATTACTCAAGAGTATTGTACCATATCTTTTCATGCGCTGTTACAACATGACTTTATTCGTAAAGTCCCAGAGTACGAAACACAAAAACAGGTGAGTACACCCCACCCTCCTTGTTCTTTTGATAAGTGCAGTGAGTTTTTTTAATCTATTACCGAGCCAATCTTGACGATAATAATCTAGAAATACTTTCCCGAAGGCTTGGGTCTAATTACATGTAATATAATTAAGAGAGGAGGTGGCCCGTGAAAGCTCGGCTGGATGTGCCCTGACTCAGCAGACGTGCCGGGCCGCGGTAGAAAGTGGCCGACAATAAAGGAGATAGCGGCTACCCATTCCGCGTCGCCTCTTCTTCGATACACGCACTTCGGTGCTGCGTTTCCCCGTTCCAGGGGAAAGTTCCCTCCTTGGAGACTTTAATATCAGCACGGGTCTCTCTTCACCAGTTAGAACAGCGATATTGGAGGATTGAAACAGTGTATCATATGATTTTGCCTTACTACAAGATTATGATCGATCGCCTTACAACAAGACGAGAAACTTCTATGGTTATATTGCTTGTAGTAGAGTTTAAGGAAAAACATCACAACAGGCGCGTGCTCACTCTGGTTCATTTTCTTTTCAATAATAATTTTATTTTTTTAAATTCGCAATAATATAGAAGTATTTTTTTTCACACGTGGTAGTTGCAAATAAATACACAATAAAGTTATACATTGTAATACACGTGTGAACTATATTTATATGTATATGAGACTGAAAACACTGCGTGATGTGCACAATGTAATTAAAAGCAAGTAGAAAGATAAGAAAATACTAAAGAAGGAAATCAGTGGAAACGAGGTAAGCAGGGAAGTAGATAAATAGCTTGGTTATTGCGATTGCATGAATTCGAAGTGCATGAGTGTTCGATTTTGAATTCCATGAAGTGGGTTTTAGATGGTTTTGTATGGGGTGGTTTATTTATATTTTTAATATAAAAATATTAAATCAATTTCAAAATTCGATTTGTAGTCTGGGTTTTTTTATTATTTTTTTTTTGTTAACCCCCATTTATTTGCTCATTAAAAATTAAATAGATACACATAATACATATTGAGCTGGCCTGGGCTCCTTCTACATGCATTTTAAGCTGTTCTTACATACTAACAAAAATCGGTTTACGGTTAAAACAGAACTAAAAATGCTTTCATGACCAGGTGATTGGGACCTTTAGATTACAATGAGTGACCTAAAGCTATCTTAAGGCTAACTCACAAACGATAAGGGAACGGTGGTGATATAGTGTTAGCAATTGCAGCCAGTCAATCAATTTGATATGTCTACGGCGAATGAATTCATCAACCACAAGCAGTCGACAAGTACGCTACTTATCATCACTTATTCATTGGAAAAGATAACACATGCACTGTAAATTTGTTATCTTATAAACCTGATAATGATATGACTCCTGGTGGTAAAAAATAGAACTGCTAAAGAAAGTAATCTTAAAAGGGCCGCTTGTTTTAAGAGAATCGTTATTATTTGTTCATTGTAATACTTATATAAATAAAGAGGTTTTGAAAGGAAAAAAAAAAAAAAGAGAATTGTTACAATGACGAAACTAGATGTAATGCCTTATAAACTTTGTGTACAATCAGCTTAAACAAAGTAAAGAAACATTTTTATTTATGTTCAGAATTTGTTAATAGGGGTACAAACTTGGCCCCGTCCCAGGTGCCAAAAGATGTAGGTACACTACTGAGTTCATCTAAAGTACGGTAATGTATCTGTCCCTCAGATCAATAAGTTATATTTGTAAATTGTAAATTATATTTTTGATCATTTAATCCTCCGCTTAAATCGATGAAAGGTAGTCGATTCCGTGCCCAGTTATGGAATATTGAGCGCGGTTAGACGGTTGAAGTTGGGTTTAAATATCGCCATGAAGCTAATCTGCTGGGAACGAGTGAGGGCCACAATGGGCTAAGCTCGAGCCCACGACCCGCAGTACTTCACCAGCTCAGCCTGTCTAATTACGCAATAATTGCTCTAGGATTTATTCAGCTCTCTGTGCCCTTTATCGCGGCAATTACTTAACTCTTGGCTTCCTCATTGTCTACACTGTCGCATTTGACGGCTTATCTACATTACCCGAACTGTCCTCTTTTTCCATCTACATTGATTCCATTTTTTAAAAATTGAAAAAAAAAACCAGCCACTCGCCTTTAGTCTGTGGTTCATGAGTCAATTTGAATCAGCGTCTTTAACAATTTTAAGGAAATTCCGCCAGTTTATTCACTTTTACCTCACGACACAATATCTTGGATTCCATTTGGGCAAAAGACTGACTTGGAACACGAGACTTAAAAGACAACAGCTCTATTAAATTTATAGACCGTTAAACAGAAAATCTTACCTTTAAATATAAAATAAAATACTGATTTAGAAAGCCATCTTAAAACCAATCTGGACTTGCCTTGACCTCTAGTAATGCACTCAACGTCACCTATAAAACCCTCCGTATTGACGTTCACACGTCCTAATCCAACTGCAAGATTCCTACGCTACTATACATCCCCACAATAATCATCCAGCTATCCTACAATTACCTTGACAGGAATTATATAACAAATTTTATTTGAAGACCTGGCACTAAACTTCCCTCATTTTCCGAACGTCTGCGGCTCTCGCGCTCTCTCTCTCTCTGTACTAACACTACCTAGCAGTTATGTGACTGCATATACAAATGGATAGGCATCTTAATTTCTCTACTCATTGGTAATTTAAGTGGGCACAGATACCTCTCTCCAGAACGCCGAACTGCACCCGTTGCTTGATGTGCCATCGGTGGGGGTGTTCATCCTCATCATCAAGTTTTTTGACTTGTTGCAGCATCTCACAAACCCATCTCATCACACCACACTATGAACCCACCACCCTTCCCGCATCGATGGCAACAGTCGGGGAAAATTAGGTTAAGATTTAGTTTAAGTTTTCTTGATTGATGTAAGTTAGTTTTAAGTCTATGATAAATAAGGTCAGCCGTACTTATCATATTATCGCTTTTAATGAATTCAGGCCATCAATGTATAATGTACATCATGCTTACTGTAAATTTTATCACTATTTGTAGATAACATAATTTGTATAAAATGTAGTCAACCTGTAGGAAATATAATGAAGCAATTGTAAATAGAATCTATATTTTGATCTTTGCAATTTTGTAACAAGAAAATATGGGGGGGAAAAAAGGGAGCATGGGTGTATCACCTTCTTTCTTCTTCTTTGCTAGAGACTGTGACTTTCCGCAGGTGATTTTGTGGTGCTCAAGGGCTTGATCACCGTATGAATAATGTGCTATGATCATGTGACTAATTTGCATATGTCCGAGTGTGCATCGTTTTGTTGCCAAGCCACTAGGGAGAGGATCTACTTCCATTCAGGTCCACGGGGATCGCCAGTCGTAAAACAATTAAAATATTGATGTCAGCGGGAACGTTGGATCAAATTGGGCCGTTAATTATTAAGGGAGTAGCATAAATGTTTTTCTTATGAAATAATCTGTATCATGAACCCACTAGCATAATGTAAATCCTCTAAAATACCGCTTTTTAATGAAAAATGTCTAAGACAAATGAAGGCTTGGCAGTAAAAAATATAGATGAAAACTCCAGTGTCACTAACATTATAAATTTGAAAAAATATGCCTGCATGATATAAACAAAAGTAGTGGAAGCATTACTTGCAAAAGTACTTTTGAAAAAAATGTTTTTTTTTTCCTTCCGGTCAATGCATCTGTTTTGGGGTTTGATTTATATTTTTCTAGAGGCCGATTTTTTTTCTAATAACCTTCTTATCTGAATACATGTTGGTAGCTCGAGTCATTATGTTTTTTCATTAGTTCAAACAAATGTTACATTTCAATGAGACAATTAAAAGGTAATTTCATAAATCGATTCGATAGTCCATCCTATATCGAAATGTCATATATTTTTTTATAAAATCAGGAAAAAGCAAGCAGGTACTGTTGTGATATTTTAGATATTGCCTAGTTTCCACATGACTATCTATCGATACCTATCTCCTAATTTAAAAAGATATGGCTACTTTCTCACATTCCGTAAGTGATTTATAGCTCTGTTAATGGGACGGTAGCAGATGGGATTACTTACTATCTACTGCTTATCTTCAAAAGGGTCTCCTGTGTAGAGAAAGTCAGAACGTCAGGTTAGGTGCTTACAACCTGGGTCACTCAGGTCACAAATGAGTCATGCATGGAAAATGACAAACCGAACTGCCCAACCCAAAGGAAGAGGCCGAAATGGAAAGTTTGTTAAATAGTAATTAACATATAAGTAATAGACATATAGCACGTTCACACTTAAGTCAATATTTTCACGTCTCCTATGACGCGATAATTTTTGGGCGTTGATCTAGTTCTCCGTCCGGGACCTGAATGGAAGTAGAGCCTCTCCCTTGTGACTTGGCAACAAAACGATGCACACTCGGACATATACAAATTAGTCACATGCTCATAGCACATGATTCATACGGTGATGAAGCCCTTGCGTCACGATGAACATGCATCAAAAGGGTTTAAGCCCTGACATGACGTATTAATAGTAGACCGTTTGATAATTCTGATATGATAGGTTATCTAAATAGGTAATAGCAATTACTGCAGTTACATTATATTTTGTCCCTATAAAGATTTGCGTCTTCAATGTTATCATTTGAATGGCTTCGGTCTGGAGATGTTTTCTGAGGTTTATGAGTGCTCTGGCTAAATAAAGATATCTGCTAAAGGTTAACAATTAAAATTATATCATATGTGTTAACCTTTAGTAAAATAGTTATAAAGCCAATGTTATAGACTATTAAACAACGCTTATCGCCATGGAAAGATCAGCATACTACAACACTACAGAACGGCTGGAAAAAATCTTTAAGTTTGGCTAAATCTAGCACGCCAGTTCAAAGAGGCTGAAAAAGTTTTAAAATTAACCTTTTTACTGCTGACAATTTTGTCGTATTTTACCTCCAAGCTCTCAAGTATAAGTGTTTTACAGTATTTTTCATTTTAAGCAAAATGTTCATTTCAAACTGGTCCCTATTGCAATGATATTTAGAGATCAAATCCTGAAAAAATTTGTAACAGTTACTGGATAGATGCTTTTATTTACGAATGCGAACCTTCGCCCCGTTAAACCCCGCGTCATAAACATTGCACCTCTAACTGTAAAGCGCCGAGAAGTCCGTAGGGTCTTTCAAATTACTCAATTATGTTCAGGTGGTATTTTCATTAGTAAAAGCTATCTTACCACCGAACCACTCTTAATTAGGCTGAGTCTAATTTTTTCCGAGATACTCCCCAAATATCTGGCCCAACACAACGATGAAGCAGACCTTCAGAAATGTTTGAACGTATGCGAAATCAATTTGGCTTTTATCCGTTCATTGATTAGCTTATTAATAATTCCCAGATCAAAACTATTCTTTCCGATGTTGTGACTAGTTAATTTCCTTATTGTAATGTTGCACATTTGAGGTATGTTTAGAAGTTTGCCAATATTGTTGGTATATGCATCGTTGTCCATTGTCTATAAATATGATTCGGTGCCCGTTTCAGTGTGTTTCTTGTTGTTGTTTGTGATATTTATTTCATGATCTCTCTGTATCGGTCTCTAATATAAATGCTATATGTTAATAATAGTTGTTAAAATATTGGTTTGAAATTTGGTTATTTCATAAACTTTCCAAATGGAATTACATTCAATGATTTCTACATGTGTTTACCAGAACTTGATTTTCTCGTAGTGTGGGTTTCGTTAGCTCAACAGATAATATACTGTTTTTTTTTTTGTCGTAGATACCGAATAGGCAACGCATGGTTTTTATCTGACCACCAGACATCAAAATTACAAAGACGGAATGACTACAAGTAGACAGTCAGACAAACAGACAAACAAAGAGACAGGAGCAACTGGTACTCAGAGAGCAGAAGCAGTAATTCAGGGGGGCTGCAGGATTAGCATAGCTACCGTTCTCCTCTTTTATTTTATTTGTGTTCCCTCCCCCCCACCATTTGTTATACTTATGTATCCTACCGCAGCACCCTCGCTCGCGGATCTTTTATTTCCTTTTACCGCCTATTTTACCAGTATGTGTCCTTTATTGCCGGCTTCCAGTCTTATTACTTTGTAAATAGTCTGCCTGTCTGTCTGCCATATCCTCCGGCTTTATGCGGCACTCACTTCACGGCTCTTTCCCCCTACAGGCGATAAAAGTTTTTTTTTTCTCTATCTTGCTTATTGTGAAGAGCTGTATGTTTCACTCTCATGCAGAGTGTTCAAAACCCTTACTAGATTTATATTGTAAAGTAATTGTAAATATTAACCGGACAAGCTAGAACAATAATTCATAATACAGTGGTCCTAAAAAAATATAATTGTAGATACATTGCATTGTAGATTGATTTTTTTTTCTAAGAAAATCTTTATTTTGAAATAAAATTACTATATACCGTATTGGGCAATAAGTAATTGTAATTAATAATCTCATTCATTCTTCATATTTACGTTCAGCGTACTCTATATCTCATTCATACGATATGTACAAATACACACAGGCCAGTGACGTCCTAACTCCGCGTGACACTCGTCTGCAAAAGGCGAGATCACCTACTCTCCTCCATTAGCCTCATCAGCAGCTTGACCGTGCTGGAGTAGACAATGACCAAAAGCTTGATAACAACAGACTCCCATGAAATGATCAGAGAAACTGGAAAAAAAAAAAAATAATTAATACATGGCAGTGTGAATCCTGGCCCACAGTCGTGAATCTTCGAGTAGAATTACAGGGATATGTAGCTGTGTACTAACTGAGCTGGGGGATCAGGGAATTGGGAAAGTATCAGTGAAATTTCGTGAAGAAATGAGATTAGCAATGTTAAGGTATATTGATATCGTTATGACGGGTTCTATTGCGGACGTAATGTGGTTTTAACTATTCCCAGGCCTTTTGATTGTAAGCTTGGAGGCCTTGGATGTGCTTGATATTTGACTGTCCCATAACTCTAGTTCACATTTCCAGATTAGTTATAATATGACTTTGAAATTAGTAGTTTAATGCTATTGAGAGATGGGACAATTTTTGTAGCTATAGAGTTGTCCAAAGAACCTGTGTTAGTATTTTTTCAAGATGGAAGCCTAGATACCGTACTGTATACAAAAAGAGGGATGAATTATTTATTAATAAAGAAAGTCCCAAAAAAAAAAACACATTTAAAACGGAAAAAACTAAGATTGAACCAAAAACTACCATAATCAGCTAATAGACATTAAAAACATCTCATAAGACCAATAGCAATAAAACTGTACCAAAGAAACAATACTTAAGAGTCTGCATATATTCCTTGTCCAAATCCGATGTCGCCCAAACTTATAATACATGTTCCCAGTAATAAGTATTGACCAGTTTATTGTTTATGATTTTTCAAATATTAGAAACGATGGTCTGCGAGATCGTGGTCGGTATGGAGGTAAAAGTAATGATGGCATTAAAACCTTGAGTGTGCGACCGTTTTATGCTATGATGCAGTATGGTAATTTGCATTTGTTAAGACGTCGTAAAATACTTTATTATGAGTTATGTGGTCCTTGTTTTTATAAAATTAATGCATGACTGTCAATATTATGCTGGAAAAGTTGAAAAAATATTCAAAGTTAGGTGTTTAAAATAGTATTTGATTCCCTTTGAAAATATAAAATAGTTGTTGGGCAAAGAGTTGGGAAACTGATTCACGAGAAAAAAGAAAACTTTCATTATTTCTTCAGCAAAGATTATATTCTGTTAGCATTGAAACAATTTAAACCCCAGTATTTGATATTCACCACGAATTGATATTGATATTCGATTGCAAAGGCAAGCAGTTTCTGTTACGATCTTATAAATGCTTTTTATTATAAACTTATTATTGTGAAATTATTAGAGCACCTAAATAGTTAGGTTGGCAGCAATACAATTATTGAATCTTTTTGTTACAGGTTGGACATAACTTGAGCTACATCATATATGAAGCTGTAAGTATTTATTATTTTTGGTTATCATTAACGTATGTATAACAAATACGTGTCATTTATAAAACACATTGATACTCATTCAGTTACATCTTGCAGTTGTGATAATCGTAATGTATGTTTCAAACTTTTTTTATAATTTTCTATTAGCAATGAATCGGGCTTAAGGAATAAGCGACATTTGTTACATAAGGTGGGTCAGTGACTATAATTCATTAATTCAGAGTCAGGTGTAGTGACTACCGAGTACATTATTACTCATTTTCCTATAACTAATATTTATTATGTACTTACCAGTCGTGATAATTAAGCTTACTAACGATTTATTTTATAACCTATCATACAGCGATGTTAAAGCTAACTAGGAGAAGCCTCTCAAACTCACGCTTCACGCTTGTTTGATAAGGATGTAATATCGATATCATAATATGTAAGGGGTAATGTGTAAATCACCAGAAAGGATATACAATAAGAATAACAACAAATAAAAATTACTCATAAAGACTCATAAAATATTATAGTATTCTGTGCCTTGTATTATGAACTGTATCTCAACTAAAAAATAGACTCTCGTGGCAGGTGAATCTCATATCCGTGACAGACCGTTTAAGTCACAGTAATAAATTTTTAAATCAGAAAAATACTTATGACGAAAAAAGTTCTGTTGTGTTTTTTTATAATTAGTTTTGTGATCAATAATCCACAGGTAAAATTTACTAAATTCCCTCCTTTTGCGCTAAGGCTTGACGAGATTTTTTTACGTTCAAAGCCACGTGACATGAAAACGTGATTTAATTTCGAAATTTTGTCTACAGCATTGTCTCCCAGAAAAAAAAATTCAACATTTCGTTCAACTATTTTTTTTTGTGTGTTGGGGGGTCCCAAATTAGCGTTTTGGGAGGATTTAAAAGACGGTGAGTTGTTTTATCTTTTTTAAAAAATAACTCCAGCACTCAGATCACTCTGTAAGCGTATCGTTGTTTGAAATCTCGATATGTTTCAAAAAGGTAATGTTAAGTACTCTTGGCCAAAACTAATGCTATATTGCTTGGTTTGTGGTGTCGGCTTGGATGTTAAACATCACCGCCGAACAGAAAGCCCTTAACCAAATCTTGTTGCGGGGCTTTATTGACAGGACACACAATGAGGCAAGTTGCCTGCAAGAGGTAGAGTGGATATTGGTGCGCACTACACACTACACATTACACCCTATTGCTGAAGCAGACTCCAGAACCGGCCTCTCGTGGCCCTCGCTGGCCGCAGTGGATCCGTGCATTATGTAGCCACTTGCACGCACCGCTCCTTTGTACACTCCTGGCCTCTCAAGTAATAAATTATTTACGGCAGTCTGTAAACAGAATTAATGGGGGGGCCCGATAACCCTCCCCTGCTCTTGTTTGCTTTTAATAAATTTCTGATGCGGTGAAATTGAGCGGCTCGCTGATGAATGCCTTACCAGCCAGCCTCTCTGTATTAAAACGACTTGACCGTACCAGCAGTCCCCCAGCTGCCAATGTTTCCAGTATTTTTAAATTTGAATTTATGTTAGTATAATTTTTTTTAGTATTATTTGTAATATTTTATTTTTAATATTGCTACATATCTTAAAATGTTTTTTATTTATTTATAATAAAAAAGTTACTCATCATAAAAAGAAAAATCCACTATTGATGTATATTAAAAAAAAAAAAATTAGCTTTGTTACCTACCTAATCTACAAAATATACTTAATAAGAAAGAAATAATAGAGTACAGTAAAATAAACACATTAAAAGCTTTCATGAATGACTTAAAGTTGGCGACAACTCAAAAGAAATCATAAGTAACCTCATTCCATCGTTCATACACAAAAAATATCTTCAGATTACTTCAACACAAACACAAGTATTAGCAGGATTCGGACACGCAGCTCTAAATTTTTATATTTTAATGTTGGTATAATTTCAATTTTCCTTTCGTTGTAAACTCACTACAATACTCATCTTCCTATATATCAGTTAAAGAAACGTAAACAGAAATCTATCAGTAGTAGTTTGTGAAGGAATAAAAATGTTACCACTTTGTCTGTGCAATATGAGCAATAAACATCTTTTATTGATGTATAGGCACTGAGCGCACATTAGAATTGTTTAACCGAAAATTATGTATTCTAATAAAAACCCCCTTTTTATAAAATAAAAATAATTAATAACAGAAGGAAATGTGTTCTAAATTATCGGTGGTGAACAGCTTCATCTTCTCTGATTCATCATATCATCATTGTGCCTGATGTCAAGGTCTACACACCCTAGGTAGTTGTCTGTTTGAATAGAGATATTGCATAAAGTTATTTGTGTATTATTACTTATAGGCAGATTGTAATTATTGCACAATAAAGGAATTTAACTAACTAAAAAAAAAAAAAAAAAATTATTACTTATATTGTAATATTTAATCCATCTATATATAAACTACACCAATACTACTTTGAGCTCCTTTTCTTCTACAAGTAAATATTATAATTAAAAACAGATACGTTTGTTTTATTAATAACTTTTTTTTGAGACAACGCATATTTACAAGCGATGGCCAGGACGAGTATAATATCATAATACATACAAATATATAATACATATTTGCAATATAAACTTAAATGACTTGGTTTATCACAATTTACAAAATTCTGAATAATAAACTTTTTCTTTGTCTTAAAATAAATTATTTAATTCACAATACACCTGAAGTCAAGTACTCTTAACTAATCACAAGAGAATAAAAATAAAAATGAAAGGAACTCAAATATCATAGACTATATTTTTTACAGAGAAAGAAGCATTTTACGAATGGTCTTATGTTGATTTTAAATACATTTTCGTTTAGGAGAAACGAAGCAATGACCTGGGAATCTCTAGTGATTAGCTATCGTCACTGTTGGGAGTTAAAGATGCCAAGGGGGCTTCTAGATCAAATCCAGCGTGTCACTGTTTTGATCCGAAACCATAAACTGTTCAAAGTGCAAAGTGTGAATATTTGACAATAATTGTAGACAAGAACATCTGTAAAGCGGGTCAGGAACAAGAATGCAGCTATCATTTGGCGACTCATTGCCTAATAAAAGACTCTTCAAGGTCGCCAGATGTTCCACCGCATCAAAACATCAGCATGGATCGTGTTGAATCAGAACAAGGAGTTTGCACCAGCTAGCCGGCCCTTTGAGGTGCTAATGCTCATCGTCCGAGATCAAGAGACACGCAGCTTAGTCCGCCTTTGTCTCTCCGTACCCAAGCTTGGATAGAGACATTAACAGTTGGCATGAACTCGCTTTTTCATTCCAGGTCCGATTCCTCTCGTTCGGACTTTCCTTTTTTGCGCTTTCCTGCCGCCTCTCCCCCCCCCCCCCCTCTCGCCGTCGGTCGTTGGGGGGAGGAGGGACGAGGGCGGTAAATAGGGACGTGAGAGGTTGATTTCACGCCGCCGGCGTGACGGCAGCTAACGCGGCGTGAATATTGGCTCACACACACATACACTTGTCCTCAACAGTCTTCCACATAGGCCTAGGCCACGTATCTCTTCTCCTCTGTCGATAACTATTTTTCAAACCTGTGGTAAAAATACGTTCGGTACCAGACGAATCTTGGCGAATCGCGAGCACAAAGTGATTTTGTGAGGGCGTTGCCCCGTGAAATACACACCTAATAGTTCAATGCTCAGATGGTTTACCGGATCTTATTACTAAGCCCGCCCTTGACAGTTTGCTTTTAACAGTTACAGAGCCGTCATCTTTCCTTTGGTGTCTGTATTCTTAAAGGAAATCACTTAACCTGAAAATGTGTTGGTTAAAAAATAATATTAAATCCCAGTTTGCTAACTGTTTTAATGTTTTATACAACTCAGCTTCTAACTAAGCTAATTTCACATGCAAATCGTACGATCGGATCTGAACGAGGTAAGATGACAGGTTTAGAATGTGCGTGGTGGCTTGGCGATCATTCTCTTAAGTTTGTCTTACCTATAAACGCGTCATAGTTCGAGGTGATTTGTGGTGGCTTGTCCTTTTCTGTGAAATGTCGGTAAATGCTTCTGAAATCAAAGGCTTGTATATCCGGGAGGTGTCCAGCCTAGACGGCTCGTTTACCCGTTCCTACCGTGATTAAGTTTGTAGAATAATTTTCAAGTAGGTCATTATGATGTTTTAATAGAGTTTTTCGATTTGAGCGAGGGAGGGCACGCTATATGAAATCTACAACATCAAGGACACAAAGATAGGTGTGTGATGGCTACTTTCAGGAATTCACCTTCTCCGACTTTTATTCAATGACACCACCCACCAATGCCTTTGCGTTTCACCTTTTACTTCTTCAAAAGTTCACCACTCAACCACCGCTACATCACATTTTACTTTCTCGTCATTGCCCGATTAACAACCTCATTCATAAGGAACGAAACAAATGAAACCAGGCCATGGTATGTTGACAAGAAGGGAACCACTTGAGATTTTTCAAAGCACGCACCGGGAGCGTCTCAATGTTTGTCACACCACACGTCGTGGAAATGAGGCTTCAGTGTTCGGGAGGTTACAGACTCGTTGCGATCCGACTAGACGCGCTGATTTCGATCCGATGACAAGTACCATTCGTTATAGTTAGAACGGGATTTGGCCCAATAAGAAAGTCAAACGCAAATTTGACGACTTCAATCAGAGGTTAATAGCTTTTAGGTGATTTTGGTCAGGCTCTACCAATTATTTCCTTTTTCACAGGTACTAGGATAAATCAGTTCAATTTTATTCGATTAGTATCCTGGGTTATTTATTCTTCAAAATACTTTTTGAACCTACATAAACTTATAAGTTATATTTTTTTTCTTAAGGCCTTTAATTAGTTTTATACCTAAGGGAATAATTGTTTCTGAGATTACATTTTAAAGAAACAGGGATTCTTCTGTACTCACGTTATGGTATGCTAATTTACTGTCCAGAGATATGTGGAATAAAGGTTTAATATTTAAGATCAATTAATCGTTTTAAGTCCACTATTGTTGTAAAGGAATACAGATTTTTATTTGTAACCTTCGAAACTCGATTTTTAAACAGTTTTTTTAGTTTCGCAACAGTTGGAAAAGTTGAACTTCCTTCTCCTTTCTGCAAGCCCTTCAATTATTTACGATTTAAGCATAGAACGCCAATAGGATCTTTAGAATAAATAGTATTCATATCTCATTCTCAATTTCTGTGTGGACGTCTGCACCTGTTGTATTGTAGATTCCCCCGTTCGTACCAAAATCCGAAAACTCTCCTAATAAAGTTAAATTCGGTGTAAGGGGAATCTTTTCCTCTCTCTTACCCCCAATCTAACTTTTTACTTGTTTTTCATTCCACACTCAATTTAGGATTAGGGCTGGAGGGGTCGGTAGAGTACTATAATTTCACAGTCAATTTCCCGTGCTCTCGGTGCAGCACCACCTTCACTGCATCCACTGAGGCGGCAAACCTTGACGTCTGGTCGGGTCTAATTGTAATTGTTGACATTCTGCTGCCCTTTAGAAGTCAGCGTAGAATAACGGGCTTTGATTATTCATTGATGGCAATATTCAATTACATTTAAATTATATGTTTTTGGGGATTTCACATAGTGTTCTGGTTAGATCAAGGGTCCCTTTCTGCATCTACATCCCGAAGCGTCGTTCAAACGGCGAACGCCAGTCATTTGTCAAAGATAAATTTATAGTTGGACACTGTATAATACGACTGAAATATTTAATTTCAAAAATATAATTTTACCATAAAAAATTATTATTTATATCCTTATTTAGCACAAATAATTAGTTAATAACACACACAAGTATACTTAGTATGAAAATTCTTTACAAAAAATATAAATCTTTAAGTAAATGTGTGTTTTGGCCGTTGATTCATAATTAGGAGAATATGACATCATATTCAATCATAAAGGTCATAAGCAACCATCAAGGTAGAATATGTCGAGTATTGTACTTTAATGTTACAATATTCAAAATGCGGAATTGAAAAATGATATTATTTTGTATGTTACTTTTTTTCAAGAATGGAATTTCGTTTCTTTCAACTATATTCCAAAAGTACTCATTTGATGCATAAGATTTTAGGACAATGTTTTTATTTTATTATGACAATGAATATATTTCATTTACGTTTACTTGGCAAGTAAAATTATTAATAAAAAAATATGACGATTGGCTCGTTTTTAAACTCTTGAGATCGCTTTTGAAACCGGTATTGAAGTTCTTAAAGGTTGATGAATAATTATTCCCTAAGAATTATCATAATATTTATTTTATTTTAATTACTGACTAGAAAAAAATAGCATACCTAAAACGGCCCGTGGGCGTCGTGGTGCTGCTGTCCGTTAGAAAACCATGGGGCAGAGAAACCTTTACTTGATATGAAAGTTGAAAATCTAAGTTTTTGTACGATCAACACAATCATTCGTGTAAAGATATCCACTCGATTATATGATGACTTTTTTAAATTATATTTAATTAAAGTGACGACAGGTAATAAATATCACTGATTCGATAAGCCACGAGTGCCATAAAATTTTTTATTTATATATCTTGAAAGGAGAACTTTTGTGCATATAGAACATAATTGACTGAAATATAGTTAGACGGAAAAACATCATATGTTGTATGAAAAACAGAAGGGTTTCTTGTTTCAAAACACGAACAAAACCCTGAAGATCGTCATCTAAGATCTGCTTCCGGCAAATAACAGTATTTTTGCAAATAAAAAAAAAAAAAATAACGTTAAAGAAAAGCTGGATTTGAAGGTTCAACTTACACACGTAAAATGAATAATCTATTCCGTTACATATGCTAAAGAAATCTTCGGTAAAACTTAATTTATTGAAAAATGGGGAGATTCCGTTAGAGGGACGGCGGCACGTTGGTTGATTGCCTTTGTCCGCTCTAACGAACAATTTTACGGCAAAAAGATTCCAGTTTTTTTTTGTTTTGTCTGCGTCTCGTCTAATGGATGTCAACATACTTTTGAAGTGTGTCCGAGATTTTGAATGTGAACCTTTCTAACGGCAAGAAACAAAATATACATTTATTGCTCTTTAGACTCAATAATATTTCTGGCCGGGCCAAGAACAAATTATCTATAACCTACTGTGCTCCTGCCCAAGCAGAATTAATATCGATGAATTAGTACCAAGCGTCTTCGTTTCACTAAATTTTAAGATTCATCAAATCATAGTTTGATATTAAAGACGTCTTAGGTATACTAAAGAGTAACTTTTTGAGGGACAACAATTGGTATTGGGTACTTAATTGCGGTCAATTTCAATAAGATTTTTTTTAATTTGATGTTTCATATTTGTGTTTTTTTAATCATAACAACAATCTTTATTGTGCAATAATTACAATCTGCCTTTTATAAGGCAATAATAATACAGATAAATGATCTCATTCATACTATATTTACAGTCATCATTCACTCGCTCATTCATACAATAGGACATGATTGGAGAAACTGGTCATTGCCAGGACTCCCACTGTCACGCGATTATAGCAGGTCACGAGGCCAGTGCCGTTTCAGTCTCCGAGGAGGATTATAGGGATGAGTGGCGCAGTGCAAAGACTGTGCTACAGGATTAGGGTGGTTGGAAAGGCTACTGTGGAATTTCATAAACTTGGAAGGGATGAGTTCTAGAATGTAGGGTATATTAAGGTCGTTATGAACGTTTTTGTTGCTGACATAATAAGGGGCATTTACTATTGTTCTCAGGACTTTGGATTGAAAGGATTGGATACGCTTGATGTTCGATTTTTTTTTAATGGATCAAAAGGTGATATTTAGTGATTGAAATGGTTTAGCAAATAAAAAAAATATAATCAACACTCAACACCCAAAACGATATTACTTGATTTCATGGTAGATGGGAATGTTTTTTTTCATCACGATTTGTAAAAAAAAATTCTTTATACATATTGGGATTGATAAATTATATTAGAAGAATGAGTGTAAAAAATATTTTGCCATGCATAGTCTTGGGAAAGCCAGAATAGGCGAAGCACAAAAATAAAGATTTGGATAGAAAGTAAAGGCTTCTTTTGAAAAACATGTGTATTTGTAGTGTTATTTCGAAAATAAAAATGTTATTAAAACATATTCCAATGCTCATAATCATTGAACAAGTTTGCGTGTTCCGTGAATATTTTTGTTTTTATTTTTTAATTTTCTATTTATTTCAATTCAATTCAAAATTATATAAAAAAAAAAAATATTCACTAAAGTAAATAGTAAAAAAAACAGGTTTTAAGTGATCAACATATATGTTGAAACTGCAGCTCTAACGAGCCTATCCATGGATCTGCTCGTTATATTTATGTGACATTTAAATGATCTGTGGGATCTAATGTCAAGCATTCGTCATAATTCTGTGCTCTGAAGAACATCTGGTACGCACAGGTGGAAAAACAATGGAGTAACGTTGCTTGTCACTTCGGCGGGGTTTGTTGAGAATGACATGAGAATTCTCACATAAAATATCCTGGTGTTTTGTGGTCTTATTATGCCAAGACATTTAGAGCATATTTTTACCTGTGGAATCTCTATCATTATTGTGAGGCCCTAGTGGTGGTATCAAATTTAATTGATTTTGTCTTTTTATGGTGTACAAGATGCTTTAAGTTTTATTTGAATTGTAACAATTACTATACCCTAAGTAATAGTAATAATATTCGTATTTGGGTTGGAGATGCTCTATTTCACTAGATAAATCTAAAACTTCAAATGTCTAGATTGCTATTTCACAACGTCCAATATTTTCCTGATATAGTATGTTAATTTGATCTCCACTCCAAAAGTTTTTTTGTTTTTTTTCTAAGCTCTCTAGTTAGAATTTTAGGATGAGGGAGAAATATAAAATATTTAGGGTGATCGGATCCTTGTACTAGTAAGACCTGCTTGAAGGTGGTGTGAGAGGAGTAAGGAGTGTGGGAATCCTCGGTGGAGGTTGATTGTTACGGTACAGTGGTGAGAGTTCACTGGTGGCTGGGCCTAGAGTCTTCTCTAGGCATGTAGTGCAGTCGTAGTTAGTCTGATATCAGTGAGGGTACTCCAAAAGTATACTCATACAACTACTATTAACTAAAATGGAAAAGGTTAATTAATTGGGAGCAGACTATGAGCAAAATAATTATTGTTGAGATAAGGGAACTTTACATATTACTATTATGTTAGGCATATGCAATTGTGTCGCTCCTGCTGGATCCATAACTCTTCCTTGGTTCTTGTGCACTGCTTCCTTCATGTACCTTATGGCCAACTACCTAGTTTGGACCTTGTCGATTCCATTCTAGGATTATTTTTTCAACGGGTCTTTTTGTCTTCCTCACATTATTCCCAAATCATTTCTGGTCACATTATGCCATGAATCTGTCGCTGAGTCTAGAAGAGAGGAAGTGACCTCGTTGCCTACTTTTCATGTTTGACATAACCTTCGTTATTATAGCTTTTACGCTTTGAAAATGAGAAACTTGATACTTCCAGAGATGGTGCTGCTTTTCCTCTATTTCAGAGGAAAAGCTTCTTTTTTCTTCGTTTTATATCATTTAACGTATTTACGTAGTACCCTCGTAATTTGTTAATTTATCTAGTTTCTATTCATTAATTTATAACCTCCCCCAACACAGTATTACTCGATTCCATGATAGATGGAAATGTTTTTTTCCATCACAGTATGTAAAAGTAAATTTTTTTCTACTTATTGAGAGTGTAAAAACTCTATATAGAATTATGATGAGTTTGGACCATATCTTTTCATTCGCAGTCTAAATAGGCAAAACGGTTTGGATAGACTTTAAGCCTTCTTTTGAATTTTCATATAGCGTTATTTCGAAATGTACGTTTCTCTATACAGAATGTTGATAAGTTGAAATATTAGTCACAACATTTGTGAGCGAAGTGAGCCAACTCGCCCTAAATCTAAGCATATATTAAGTTGGAATTATATTAATCCTATTTTACGGGAGTTAATGACTCAGAGTATTGTCCACTACACTTGTACTTAAGAGACTTTTGGCTTTGGTAGACAAGTAATCTTCCCCATTTTTCTGGCTACTCTTTCCCGTCCTAACTACTTATTTTAATACCTGGGAACTCTCTGTCCTTTGTTTTCTCTTAGCGTAGCTCTCTGACTGACAACATTTTCAGGTGAGATACCTGAGAGTAGGCCTAGGACAGCACTGATCTTGTTATCCGTGACTGGGCACAATGAGCTTGACCAAGTGGCCAGCAATTAGTATGTCTGACTGCTGTGGGACGGTGATAATCCGAGTGCGCTGAGGGACGGCTACTCCCTACCTCCATGGGAGGGCTGTGCATATTCATCGCCCCGTGATCTACCGCTGCCAGTTGCACATACGTACTGCAGACATATGTCATCGTCCTGCCACTTACAGGTCCTGGTTGCTCCGTCTGTCTTGTCTGCTGGTGCAAGGAGGGATTGCTCTAGGGATCATAACTCATACAGGGATATCTTTAATAGGTAATGGTGCCTCAACTGTATGAGGTTATTTCGGAGGAGTTATATCGTTGAGTACACCAAGAGCCAAATGCTTTACGCAGAATTATGAAAAAAGTTTAAATGTCCATTAAAAAATACTTTGTTGATCGATTCCCTATTTTCTTTCATAAACTGAAATTCCATACAAAAATTCATATCTTAAACGATTAATTGTAATTTATAAGAAAAAAAATGTGGAGTGTCTCCCAATACATCTGTTTAACTGATATACTGCCCTCAGGCAAGGTTTCTCCTCCACAGGACTAAAATTCACTTTACTGTAAAAGTAAATTAAAATTTCATTATATGAATTCATATTGCATTAAAAAATCCATTCGAATAAAACCCCTATAAAAACTTTTAAAAGGATTTCGTTGAATTTTTTTCATAAAAAATATTTCAAGAAAATTTTAGTGATAACTGATTTTTGTGATTATGATTTTTATGACAGGTTTTGTTTGTCATCTAACTTTAGTAATATCAGGGTTAATATTAATTCCTAAGTTACATGATTTCCCCCAACACAATAAGAGTTTTTGCTGTAAAATATGCAAAGTATGTTTTCCATTTTGAATTATTTAAGTTTTTCATGTAGCTCAGATGTTTAAATTGTTTTAACAGATTATTAAAATGGTTTGAGTTACTTATTGCAATATTTATTTACTATTTTAAAATTTTCATTTATTTTTGCAGCGTGGTTACCATTATCAGGTGAGTTTATGTGAACTTTTTATTTTGTCCAATCTTATTATTTTTTTTGATAAAGTGTGTTGTATGTAATCGTTCTTCTTAATATGTAAATTTATGTACATTTTTCTAAATTGCAGTGCCTGAATAAAGGTATAAAGGTGAGGTTGGTAGTTTTTCAATAAAAATATACAAATTTTGAAAGATTCCATACTTTTTTTTTCTAACATTAAACAAATTAAGGAATATAAAAAAGGAGCATTTTCAATAGGTTGCTAAGTGCCAGGTTCGTCTGCCTGCGATTGGACATCGTCACTTATTATGTGGTTCGTAGAATTTTCAAAAGCTCTTCTTTTGCATCCTGACTTATTAAAGAATACGATTTTTCTTTGATGATTTTTAGGCCAACTTCACGAATGCACACAAATGTTTTTCGTGTTTTCAAGTTGTTGAAAATTACTCGCCATATTAATCCGTTAACCTAAATCTGGCAGGAGCCTTCGATTATTTTTCCTTGGACGAAATAAGTAGGATGGGTGAGCCAAGGAAGGTTTAGATCAAGGGGTAGGGTACCGGCGTATAAACAAAATACTTAATTCATCCTCATGTGCATATAGTAGTTACTAATGTGGTTACATACATGCTTCTATGTTAAGTATACAGCGTTTTTATCCTTAGTAGTACTGGTCCATTTATTCAAAATCTTTTGCTTTGGTCAATATATTATTTTTTTCTTGAATAAATCACTTGCAAAAAAATTCTTACCATCGATATCTTCTTAACCATTGACTCAAAGAATAAAAATGATTATAGCCAATTTTTATAGGATATTTTATATATTTTAATTTTGTGCATGAAGTACTTTTTTCTAAAATAGCTTGTTTGCGAAAAACCGAAAAAAATTCTTTCACCTACTCCCCCCGCTCACGACTTTTAGTAGGTTGGAAAGGACCCCTCAATAACTGTACCAAATTTCCGAACTACGTATTTTTTTTTTCTAATCGTCATATTTTATATAGGCCTCCGTTGCCTTAACTAACTGGGGGAATTATCAGGGGTAAAAAGGCTCCTGGACATACATTGTATGAATGTTGGTATGATTGTGTACTGCACACACTGAGTGAGTGGAATTGTTTAAGAGTATATACAATTCGAATGTAAGGTATGAATCACAATTATTAGTGAAGAATAATTAAACTCTACTTTGTTTTTTGACAGTTCAAAGTGTTGTGACTCAATTGATTTCTTGACAATTAGAATAATACTGCCCATGAAATAAAATGAGTTAATTTACAGAACTAAGTGCTTAACCAGTCTAATCGAAACTCATTAATTAAAATAAACGTATTCAAACGTTTAGTTGGCTATGTACATAAAGTCTGAGCATTGATGGAAATCCGCAAATAAAAGTGGACTAATACACCATTGGACTGTGAAGCATTGAATCAGGGAAGAAACACTACGAACCGCTACAAAGTAACCTTGACTGTATATTTCTCCAATGTCGATCTTACAACCTCGTTTAGGGCGTTCAGTGGAGCGTTTCCTCTTCGAGACCATGGATTACAGCATCTTCCAGTGCAGCCAACCATTTCAAAAAGTTTAATTTCCACGGGACTAATTCAACTCTGAAAAATAACGGATAAACATAATATAAACTGTTAGCACATTTTTTTTTAAAGAGAAGGGGGTTATGCCCCAATGTATTTTAACTAGGGCGGGAACTATGGAATAGCCAATCGGGATTATTCTGTGATATCCAATTTTGAAACTTATTTTCAATTGTTTACATTTCAGTTGTTACATTTTTGTAAATTTTGTGGTAATTTGTTTGACAATTTTTTTGGAATACTTGAGCACAACAAGTTAGGGTTTGTAATTTGAAAATCTTAGTCATTTTAAATATAAATGGAGTACAACTTATGTGATGAGCTTGTTAGTAAAAATCTGTAGTTGAATTTTTTAAAACAATAGAATAGCCTAAAAGTTAATGTGTTTTTCTTAACGCTAGCACACAACGTTCGGTTCACTAGCTTTAATGGAATCGATTTAACGTTACATTTCTTATATGTATTATGAAAAGTATATCGTGTGGTCTAATTATTTTGTCTTTCAACTAGTGTGCTTGAGACGAATACCAAATGTGTTTGATGTAACTGTTTGATGCAAAGTGTTCTGGTATCAACATAACATATCCGTCTAGGATACTACTTCCAGAGAATTTTTCACTATAATTTAACGCAGAAAACTGAATCTTGTTTAAGATGTTAATTGTCTGTTCTCGGGGGCATAGATGATGAGAGGTTTATTCAGGTTTCTATCTTCCTAAGCCCCCTATCTTCTAAGCAAATTCTGTGATAGAAAAAAATTAACTTTCTTGTCGGTTAAAAAAGGTTGTATGGACTTCCATTTAAAGAAATGAGACGATTATTTCGAGGCAAGACAATACAGTAGCATCTGGCGACACGGGACAACCCAGGAGCTAGCGCAAGGTGAAGAAGCATTAGCTCATCGGTTAATGGATATTCCAGGTCAAATATAAATCTTTGTCTGCTCTGGCAGTGTAGCTACGTAGAGCTAAGTGAGGGAGTTAAAAGTTGATCCCGAAGCCGGAGTATTGTTGGCTGTTTGCCTTTGAAACGGCACGGCTACACGTTTGCCGCATTAACTAAGTGGGCCCGCTCTCACAAAAGCTACTCCTCTCTCTCACTCTCTCTCTCTCTCTTCGCCTAGATGGAAATCTTCTACTAATTGCTTCATAGGATTCCTGCCGCTCGCCAGTTTTCAGCAAGATTGCTCCCGGTATTTCATTTAACAAATGCACATCCCGCTGGGTCCCCCTTCCCATGGTGAGCCAGTGACGTTTTAATACCGGAAAAGTGTTCTGCAATGAACTGAATACTTTTCTACCCCCCGCACCGTGCTCAGGGCTTGAATTATCATCAACCTCTTTTCAAACCCTTTTAAAAAATATTAAAACAACCTCTATCTCCTTAACCTTTTTTTCAAATAAGTTTTTTTCATTATTCAGTTCATATTGCTTTTCAATAGAGACTCGACTCATCATATTTTTTTTTTTTTTTTACACCCACACAAGCCCGAATTAATTAGCGACTTCCATTGGCATCCATAAAAACATGAGAGTCAAACAAGGAAACAATCTACTACAACACACTCCTCTTCGTTCACCTGCGTGGATAATATTTGGACAACATTTACCTGCATTTTAAGAGCTTGGCCGTCAGAACATATCCAGTTGCTGTGCAGCTATTGCAAGAATTCCAGTACACGAAGAACTTTAGCGGAGTGTACACCTATTATACGGGTACATTAACAGCAGAGAGGAAGGTATAAAACATAACTCGAGGATATGTGAGCTTTGCCTCCGCAATGAAGTTGGTAACAGGCTATAAGTCTATGAAGTATACTACCAGGTCTGTAACATGATATTCGGCAGAGGGAACATCCTATTTTTGAAAATGGTCAAAGATTCGGCGAAATCCACTTGAGCAAGCAGCACACACAGACGAGATACGGAGGATGGCCAGGAATATCTGCCTAGAGTTTGCGAAAAGCCTTGGAAGATATGGACGTAGGATATTAGAAAAATGAGAAACCTTGCTAAAGATGAAATAATTCGACGTACAGGAGCACCTATCCAAATTAGTTCCTGATTGTGTTTTTATTTGATAAGTGTGACTTATTATCAAACATTCTAGATTTTATGTTAGTAAGAATATCAACTCTATGAGCTTTTCAACGTTATCTAGATTGAGAAGTGGAGCTGCTGGTAACTTTCTTGAATGAAGGATACAATTTTGATAAAATATTTTTAAGCTTCACTTTAATCGCACGAGACTTAAATGCGGTGTATTAGTTTTAAATATTATTGATGAGATGTTTTATGTTGTTACTTTAATCCAAATGAGATCAATAAAAGGTATATAAATAGTTAAGAGCAAATTGATCAATTAATGATGGCGATCTTGGACTGTTACGATAGTCTTTTTGTGACATATATATTATATTTAATTTATTATAAACTATTCATAATTTCCATATCTTTATAAGTTAATTATAAGAATAATAATAAACTTTCAAAACATCCACGCATTTTTGTTATGAAGTAATTTAGTCAAGAAAATTTTTCCAATTTAGATATATTTGAGCCCGAATGAACTCTACTTCCTAACCGGTAAAATACATTCTGCTGTCAACAGGATGATCTATATAAATTGTTAAAATGATTCAATCGATCGGAAAGTTATAAGGCATAAATAACAACATATCGAAATAGATTGTTGGTTTAAATACCACAGGAAATATCAGAAAAAAAAAAATTTTATACCCACCAACATGTGAATCAATTAAAAATTTAAGGCCTGATGTACACGTCCGGTTTGTAAACGAGCCGTATTGTAATCATGGAGTGAAGTACAATGGATATAGTGTGGTAGTGTACAGAGAGCTCCGGCGGTGCCATACGCCCATCTTACGGTTATTGGTTTTAATCAATTTCATTAATGGATGAACCCAGTGTTGTCTATTTTATTATAAATTATATTATTGTACACTAGGTAAACAGGCACAATCCATTTGCTTCGATAGGCATCCACCATTGGCATCTCATCTCATCTCAATTCACGGTCATGAAACACCCTCGGCTCCGCTGCGGCAGAACTGTAGGTGGACCGTGCCTATAGACTCTGATGTGTCTACTTCCGGTTAAGGAGAGATTGAAGACCGTTAAATAAAATATTCAATAATAATCTCAAAAATGTTGTTTTGAGAACAAACGGTAGAAATACCGTATTTACTACTACCCCGAACATGGTCTAATAGTTTTGTATTTTAATATTTTAGAAATTTACATTTTTTATTCATTTATTGGAAAACGAGTTTACTCATTCTTGTTATTTTATAGCTATGGATCTATTGATTAAATAGTAACATTTCTTCATAAATTAATCTTTAGATTTTACTTTTATTCTTCCCACATCCTATTTTTTATAAGTTTGAGAGCTAAGAAAAAAAATAAAATAAATAAATCATAAATTATTAATACAAAAATAATTTGTAAAGAGATTCGCCTGAGAATCTATAATTATACATAATTATCTGTAAATTTAAAGGGGCTATGAAAGAAAAGAAACCATAAATTAATAGAACATTATTTGTATTGTGCTAATAGAAATAATATTGTCACTTGACTGATAGGTCTTGTGACAATATATTCTAACCAATAAACGAATTTCTTTTTTCTCTCTCTAATATTCAGGTTAGTAACTTTTCATAACATTATTATTGCTTTATAACTTTTAACTGATTATAATAATAGCGTAGGTTATTTATATTATACCAATATTTTCACTTATTGGTAACTCTTATACTTTTTCTTGTAAGTAATATTCTTAAGCTACTTGAAACATATCTGTTCTAGTTATCATATACTCACATGAGAGGAGAAATGTATGGTTTGTTGAAACATGCTTCTTTCATATAGTTAATAAGCCTCTTTACCACTCAGATGGGTGCTAGGAATTATATATTAATTTTGACTAATATTAATATTTTATTTGTTATTATTTTGTATTATGTGTGATCATTACCATTTAACTTGTCTGTTTATTAATCCATCGCTTCAACCTTATAAAGGTACTTAATATTACCACTAATATTTGTATATTTGATTTTTGTATTCTAAAAAGAGATAACATTTTAAATAAAAGGCTAAGTGAAAAATAAAAGTTTCAACAAACTGGTTTTAGAGTCTCTCCAAAAATCTTTTGTTCACTATATTACCAGTCGACGTTTCACATATTCAGAAATCTTCAGGGCCATGATTGATATTTTTTGTCAAAATCATTAATCCACTTATCTATTATTGCATACTTCTGCAATATTGCACCAATATTCTCCATCTCACAAGATAACAGGCGATACTACAGTTATCAGTACCTGCACTGCTCAATCAACAGAATTAATAATAATAGGTAGAATGGTTATGTAAAAGTGAAAAAAAGATTTTCGGATAGACTCTTGAGCCCTTATTTGAAAAATTTGTTTATCATATAGTGTAAATATTATATTTTATTATTATTGTGGTATTATGCCTCTTGTGTTTTATACGTTTGGTTTGTGTTTAAACAAATTCATGAATAATATATTCGGAGCCATAAATAATGAATATAGCCATAAAAAGGTAAAACCCGATTTGGATTTATTTATTTGTACTACGTTGTCATTCGAAAGGGAAATATTCTCAGAATAAGGATTTGTCCAGCTAAGTATCTATATCCCAATGAATACATCAATGGAATACATATTTTCTCCCACTCGGGAAGGGAGATGAGGCCGCCGGACTCCCGACAGCTGGCCGCCATGGCAGCACCGAAGTAGGTATGTGGCTCACGTCTCACTAATACACGGACTGTATTCACCGCTCCCACGCACTCCCGTACCTGTTTGTTCTATAGCTCATCAGTTATGCCTCCTCGTCTTTCGCCTACTCTCCTCCTGTCCTCTCTATCATTTATCAACGTCTTCTTTTTTCATCTATCCCTCTCTCTCTCTCTTTCCGATCCTCAGGGTATGTCACCATTTACCGACTTTTTTATTTCTTATTTTCGTCTCTCTCCCCGGGACGGGATTAGTGCTGCCAACGGGTTTGAAGGTTGTGGTAATAAATTAAATTTATTCGTCATCGCTGCTCTTTGTCAAAGTCAACCATTCATAGGACGCCCTTTCTTCGTCAGATCGCCACCGATCCGTCCGTCTTTCACGTCTCCGGGCCGACTGAGGGAGACATATCGAGTGTCGTCTCGTGGCAGGAAAAAAGCTGTGCGGAGTATCCAGTCTCCTATACGGTCATCAGTCCTCAGATTTTTCAAGATTATTTCCAGTGCCTTTTACATCCTTTGGGGTAGTTGTTTTTTATTTTCACATCTTAATAAATGACTTCATCGTGGCTCTTTTAATCCATTTTTTTGTGGTCGGGCCCGGGTGGTTTCTTTGAAAAATAAACTGCCGTTTTATATCCATTCAAGTTTTTGACCTCAAAGAATGCGTACAATTAAATATTAATACAGTCACTAATTTATTCATGAGCTCTACAATTTTTTCCTTTTATGTTTTTTTAATTAATTTTCTTCTAAATCACTATTTTTCTACAGTTCATTAGTAATTAATATTCAAATGAATTGGAAGAAAAACACACGAACTCAAAACGAAACAACATTGTGGCCATTCTCATTAGGTTTGCATTTAAACGTTTAACTACGCAGCATGTTTTTAACAAGGCCTACTTTGGTTGTGATAACTCGCGTCCGGATCACTGTCTTCTTGATATTCCCTAAGTCCTACAACTGCAAGCTGGTATGGCAAGACAGCTTATTTCCCGATATTATGGACATTATCCAGTTACCAGCTTACTTTCCTCAAGGTGTGGTAGATGTTCTACTTCGTGAACACCTCTTTACTCAAGAGGGGTTTCAATATATATATATATATATCCGTTTTAATAGAATATCAAGGATATAGGGACGTGGACAGCACTTTGTCGAAAAGGCTATTTCAATTTCTAAAGTACTCTAAGTTGATGTGTAAATTTTAAGCTAGTAACTTGGACATCGATGACGCTAGTGGGTGAACTGTATGAAAACTAATAAATAAATAGAAGATATCGTCGTTGTCACAAGAATGGGTTTCTAAGAGTTACGTTGGCGTTAAGAGTTTTTCTTATGATGACGACGATATGCCACAAGTAGTCTTTTTTTCCTCACTGATAACATGGTAAATATGATACTCTTTAGAGATATATAGCTCCCAGTTGCCTATTAAAAAGTTTTAACCATGTTCTTATACCATTGATATCATCTACTGAGGTTATGGAAAATACTTCCTATTTATAGTTTTTTAACGAGCAATTGTCGTTTAATAACCACCTGGAGGCTGCAAAAAAGTTAAACAAGTTCATCAATCAAAAACGGGCTGATGTTTTTATGCCTCTTATTAATACGCGCCCTGTCTCTAGTAAAGCTGTTGGCCAAGAAACAGTGATACAAATATTGTTCTATTGAGATTTTATGCACTATTGAGAGTTTCGTTGTCTATGTTGACCTGACTGGACCTCAGGACGATCACACGAGCGGTTCGGTCAAATCAAGTCCAGGAGAATTCCGGTCGAAGTTCAATCATCTTGTTCTCCTGCGTTACGTGATTTTGTTCTTCACCCTGACGACCTGATCTGACTCGTCCTTAACTTTCGCTTGCGTGAGAGCGACTGGCTTGTTCTCACGGCCAAGTCCTGGATTGAGACCTAATGTTTTGCAATAGATTATCGCTCCTTGCTTGGCCACACGTGCTACTGTTGTAGAATTGGAGAATTTTGAGGCTGAACAGAATATTATATGAAAGCACTCTAGCAGGCCTCAACTAGACCGATCATCTGAGGAGGACAAAATGTTCCTTATTATTCCCAAAAATGTCTGCAGTAGACAAAATAAATTTTAGATTTAATGCGATGATACTCATCGAAGCAAACGAATCGAATAAAGTAATGGAAAACCAGAGGTGTATTTTCTATTGCACAGACACCACCGATTTAATGATCATTTCAGAGGAAGAGTTTTAACCTGCCACACAAAATCGAGATTCTTCTTTCTTCCAGGAAGTTCCAGGAAATTTTTTTTTTTTTCTGGTATAAATGAAATCTTTTAAATATTTACTGTTCAAAGAATAGATTCTAGTAGAAATATTGTAATTATTAGTATACAATTGAGTTTTGTACCTTAATATTTCTGGTACACTTGGTGATGCGATAATTACTAAAACAAATTTAAATAAACTGTCTTTTAATTCTAATTCAAGGGACTCAAAGGAGAATATAGACATTCTGTGATATTAAAAAACAATCTCTGGGTATTCTTTAAGTGTATTTATATTACAAATTAGATGAATGCCATTGATTTTTCCTCCTATGTCTGCTCGCCTAAAGTAGAGGTAATGTAAGGTTTGTGTAGCAACTTGACACTGCTTGATGGGAAGTGAATAAGTGACATTTGTCGCCACAAAAATACTGAAGCATGTTTGTGACAACACTTTATTTCATCTTCACGTTACTGCAGTACAAAACTACAACACTGAACAGTTTGTAGCTCGAGTGGACGGAGCGTCTAAAATTGATGAGAGACTTTGTGTCTTAGTTTTAGTGACTGTTCAATCTAGAGACATAAAATTTTACTGGGTCCCGTTTGATACATTTTTCAAATAATGAAAACAAAAACGGTGAGGCAATTGATATATTCTATATTAATGACCATTAGTAATTTAAAATTATCTATCGTCCGTCGATGTAGGATTTGTACACCTTTGCAGTAACCTTCAAATTCCTCCTTAGTCTCCATTCGCGCTCACGTACTGTTTTTGGACTTCGGCCCGTGTACGCTGGAAGACTCCAGAGCACAGAGGAGGGACCGACCTAATCCGGCTTTGCAGCTGGTTGGTGTGTTCTGTTTTAGCGGGCGCGGGGGAGGCAGAGCATGCGCACCAGCACTTGGCGCAATCAATGCACCGTTGGCTATTGTATCAACGAACCGCCCCTCTCCCGCCCGGTTGCCATGGCTACCCAACTCTTAGTCCCTCTCTTTCTCCCTTCCCTCTCACTCTTTCTCTCTCACTCTCTCTCTCTCTCTCTCTCTCTCTCTCTCTCTCTCTCTCTCTCACACACACACAAGCATACACAGCCCCAGAATTTTCTGTGATGATCTGTGCCACTTTTACTCTCTCATTAGCAATTACTCAAATAGCTAAACTGGAATATAGTTGTTAGTGGTCGTAGCATCCAAAGGCAAGATCATTACTTCATGATTCACATTATAACTTTTTGAGTGCTCATCATTGAAAAATATATGATATGAAGATTATTTTAGGTACTGTGTACAGCTAACAAGGATAAAGGTACCAATTCTAAGCTAAGATTACAAATTGTCAAATTACATGTAGATATTGAAGGAACAATATCTCGACACCGTATCTATTATTCGCTCTAAAATTGAATATAATAAGTAACTTCTGAGGTGTGAAAAATGTTAAAAGTTAGGTAGACTAATTAATGATGAAGCTTTGGACAAAATAGGTATACCACCGATCATTCAGCAAACGATAGATTTACTTCTTACTACCCGGATATTTAGGTGTACATTGACTAAACATTTGCGTGGTGCATGAAAAGGCACCTGATATTTTCTGTATATGACCATTAGTAATTTAAAATTATCTATCGTCCGTTGATGTAGGATTTGTACACCTTTGCAGTCACCTTCAAATTCCTCACTTACGGAAGTATACAAACTACTCATCAGGGTGGCCTTTGGCAATATGTAATTTTTTATCATAAGTTAAAAACTTGTATACAATAAAATGTGGTTTGCGAAATTTCAGCTCAATCGGACAACTGTAGGTGACTCAAACGCCTCGAAGTTGGGACATAGTAATCGCAACGATTAGGTATATTATATCAACGGTATGTAATCTTCCCTGCCTCCACCATTTTTTTTTTCTTCTTAGAGGAATTTATGTGGACACATCCAGAGAGCCCCAGAAATATGGCAAAAGTTATTATATGTATATATGACATGTGCTCATAACTTGACCTGATGAGCGAGGTCATTCGAACCAAGAAAGATTACCCAAGGCCAGTGACCTGTACGATCCAATTTGGTTTTCTGGCCTGAGGTTGCAGATCTCCAAGGCAAGGTCGTCCGTCATTAGGTTGTTCGGATCTTCAAGGCTTTTTCCGACCGTCAACAAGCCCAATCAAACTTTGATGCTTTCTCAGTTATTGTCTTAGGCCATAATAACATTTCATTGACAGTCTGAAATGAGTTGAAAAAAATAACTTGATGGATTGAACCTGCCCAATCATTAAGATTGATATGATTATATCACGATACTGAATATTTATCAGAATATTTTTAAAGGCTACTCATTAATCAGATCATTGTCTAAATAATTTTAAAAAATACGAATAATTTACACAATTGTATTAACTGTACATCATCCTGAAAGAGAAAGGTCTTATTGTTCTGCTATTAATGAGTATTGTCGTAGCTTGCAGAACATAAAACACTCGTGTTATTGTTGGAACGAAATGTGGTTTGATTTGATCTAAGGAGGTCAACCCTCGGACTGATTAAAGTCGAAAGGCCTGGACACAGCTTTGTAGGAATCTCACTCCAATCCCATTCAGCGCACCTAAATAGAAATAATAATGATGATAAAAGTAACAATTATAATATTATATATCTTTATTATATCTGTATATAATATATCTTTATTACCCTGGGAATATGTCCCCTAAGAGCAAACATTTATTTATCACAAAATGGATTTTTTACGGTGTCAGGCTAATGTTTACGATGTGCAGAGAAATAAAATATATTAAAAAAAGAAAAGCACTTAAAAATGTAAACTGAAATATATATAAACAAATACAAAAGGTTGCTATCAGTTTAAACCTAGGTCGGAATGTTGCCCAGTTTTATTATATTCCTACTGAAATGAATCCGTTAGTGTACTCATAAATTTAAGTAAGAATTGATTACTGTTGTTTTTTTTTAACGTTTTACTACAAGTAAAATACAGTAACAGCTAATATCAATATATTTTACCTTCAAGGACCAGAGTGGCAATGAATAATTGAGATTTAGAACATATTTGTTAATTTGTGGAAATATTGCCAATTATAATTAAGATTCCTTCTAACGTCAGGACAGACGGATAGAAAAGGCTGGCGCGTAGTTAACCCACCTCTACGGAAGTAAATGAGGTCGATAAACCCTAACAGATAAATGTGACGTTAGTCTTTTTCCTAGTACTTGGTGTGGAGTAGACGCCGCGATCATCTTCTTTCCTTAGCTATTAACTTCTTCTTTTTCGTTTTTTCATTTTCCACGCTTTCGTCCTCACTAACCTGGTTAGCTATACCCTTGACCAGTGAGGTCCTGACCCGACACATCTCTGCCGTCTCGACAATCATATTCTCATATGAATATGTCCGGTCCTTGGCGTAAACTTTGAAGAGTTACTTGTGTAGAACCTACACGGTTGATGAGTTCTGCGTTATTTGCGGCTTGCACAGCGGACGGTATATTAGAAAATTCGTTTCAAAATTCAAAACAAATCCCTTTTTTAAAGGTTTTGAACTAATCCTTGAAATCCTAGCAAAAATACTCCACAGCACCTTTCACCACCTGGGGTAGCTCCAATTTTTGCATTTTCTAAGACACTTAAAACCATGACCAGTTTATTTTAATATTGCTGAACATAAATAAATAAAAAATTGTATTGCTTATCTTTAAACAGACATGCTGTACACATGATAATAAAATGTAAGCTTTTATTTTTATTTTTCTTGTTTTTTCACCATAAAGTCATAATTAATGGCACATGTTAGTCGTTCTATCGCTAGATTTTCGTTTTACCTCAAACCGGCGTATATTTATCTGACAATCGTTTATCTTACAACTCCATATGTACGTTGTACTCGTTTTCTTTTTGCACTGAATGAGCATCAACGTCAAGTCAAGCCGCCGTGGTCAGCATCACATTTTTATTAAATTACATACTTATTGAAATCTTTCATTCTGCTAATTACAACATTATTCTATTATTTATTTTTATATAGTTTAGAAAAAAATGCCACCCCATAAAATCTAAGCCCCCCCCTCAGGTACGGACCTTGGGGTACTTTGTCCTTGGAGTAAAGACTTGTGTGAATATATATTCAATTACCATTGTAATGATGAAATCAAAAGATCTCTTAGGCTTTTGTTGAAAAATTACATGAAAATTATTCTGTCTATCAGCCTTAATGTGTTCACAGATTTCGCCTTTATTTTTTTGACTGTTAGCGCACCATTCTCGCTGTATGTCACTTGCAGACGAACCGAAATGGGTTGAGTACTTGGTTCTCTCTGTATTCTATTAACAGAATTCCGTGGCAATCAGAAGGCGCTATTTGGCTTATCAAATCCTGAAATGGCCTACCTTTTGTTCTACAATGATATACATTCTGTACATTAGTCCTTTGATTCGATCAGAACAATAGGTGTTAATTTCCGAGCGACCATTGTCCAATTTGAGGTCAATGAAAAAAATTAATAAAACAAAAAAATATCATTAATGGTCCTTTCGTCGGGAGGAAGTGCTTTTACGGCTGAGATTCTGATATTTTTACTGTAAAATCAAAAAGCTACAAATGAACGAATATATTTATAGACCGAAGAAGGAGGGTCTACAGCTATAAATCTGAAATTTTAAAATGATACCCAACAACGAAAAATGTCTTACCTGCTTCCCTTACGAGCTACTCCTTAGGAACCCGTTGCTACTGCCTGGGATAATTATTGTTCAGTAATTTCAACGGTTTTTATTAGCCTCATGAATATCGTAACGGCCTTATTATATAATCCAGTTTTCTAAAACCAAAGTCTTGTTAGTGTAAGAAGATAATAGATTTTGTATGTACTTACGAGTGTATGAATGTGTGTGAATTTTACGTATTGAATGAGTGGTGGTATATGCGTAACTATCCCCTACTCTAAAAGTAAATATAGCGATAAGACAGATTGATCATAGGATTAAAGGTTATGCAAAAGCTTATTTACTTTAATAAATATCGTCATATTGTAAAGTAAATTTATTACCTCATTTATTAAAGTAAATCAATTTTTTTTTTTTGGTGCGTTGATTATGTGTAATGTGTGATATGTGTAACTCGCCACGTACACATAATAAGATATGGAAACTTACTGTAGCTTATAAGTCTCTTTGTCGACGGTCGACAAAAGGGGTTCGACGGACGAGTTGTAACACCCATTTTCGGTGGATAATAGTAGAGATAATGAAAACACCCTTCTTCACACTGGGTCGGAACTCGTGGTCAGTTCTAAGAGTGCTAAAGGAACTGACGCAGAGTTGAGAAGAAATGAGAGGCGGGTGATGTGAGATGACGGAAACTCTGATGAGGTACTTAGCTACCTTGCTTCAATAAAGATTTTCTTCAAGATACCAGTTATATGAAGAATTACCTAAGAGACAATTTATATTACTATTTACAATATTAGTCTAATGTAATATCCATCATTTCATTTCAGTTTTTTATTCATTGTAAATTCAATGCATCATATCGTAAATGGAATTATGCCTTACCTTTATTCAATTTCAATCTCTAAATTCCTTACATTGATCAACACGAAATTTATTTTTGAAAAGGATTCATTTGGGACAAAAATACGTAAAACAATTTTATATTATTATAACATTACGCCAGTGCACTCCGCTAAGATTTGCATAGAGTAATCAATTCAATTATTTCAAATAATTAAATGGAATCCGAAATCAATTAAATACATTATTTTAATTATTCGACTTAAACGTAGAGGCGTAGTAGGTAGGTTAAAATATAAATGTTTCGATAGGTAGATATATATTTTTATACATTGCTTATATTTTTATTTGTATGTATATAAAATATAATTTCCAGGATACCGAACTTAGCAGTGGAATTGTATATAAGTTATGAATGAGCTTTAAAATCATAATTGTTGATGAGAAAATTGTAATTTTGCAAATTATGAACGTTCACTATACAGACTAAGCACGGTAAGTATCCCGTCATGTTCTGCTTCAATTCAAAAGTTTGCTGTATTTACAGTCAAGGTCAATTACTATGACCTTCTAATGTTATAGCTATTGAATATTATTCTCATTTTTAATTTCATTAACCATGTTATTCATCATCACAAGATACTGTTGCATTGTTTTATATTTACGCTTATGAAAGAGTAGAAATCAGGAGCCAATCACCTCCAATTATGGAAGGCAAATAAATTCTTTTTTTCATTCATTCAGGGTTCTAAGCACAGAACATTCATATGAAGATACTTTTATTCATTGTTTAGTAATTACAACCACTTAATAATATTTCTAATATGTTTTAACAGTATGTATGTGACCCCGTCTCCAAAAGGGTCAAAATTATAACATCAGTTGACGTCGTTATACAGTCGAAATGACATTACCGAGCGTATCTGTAAAGTTTACGGTCAGTTACGGCAAAACACACGAATTATTGACGAGATTCGATGTGTACATTGAGGATTTAGATGGCATCGTTAAGGAGGGAGAGTCCTCAGATCAACAGATGAATATCCTTTGTCATGCAAAAGAAGTGGTGTGGCAAACAATCCTTGTGACTGTCAAGGGCGGGACAAAGTCAGTTGTACAGTTTTTATCGAGTACATTAATTTGGCATACTGAATTTTGTTTGACATAAGTTGATTTTAATAAGTCAATAACTAATTTTATTAATCATTTACAATGGCATTAGAATTAAAAGCATCAAACGATTGAACAATATAAAATAAACGAAACAAACATATCTTTAAAGATTATCGGGGGCGTAATGCTTTCGACCGTGACCACGTTATGTTCGCGGAGAGCGATCACTCGGAAAGGACCCTCGTACCGCACTAGTTCCTTACCCTTGTTCGACCTTTTTCTCCGGTACACGAGCGCGCCGAGTTTAAGTTTGCCCTATATATCGCGGACTTTGAGGTTGTCGTGCGCCACCCGTCACCGTTTCTTATCCTCGAGCCTTCCCCGAATGGTCACCCACTGTTTCCCTAGCGCTATCCGATTACTGACTACCCGTGCGGCCAGTTCTTCATTGACCGCCGTACTCCTGCTATCGCGCCGGCATCTTCGAAGTCCGAACAGCGCCTCGACCGGAGAAAAACCAAAAAAAAACCGGTGGCAGAATGGATTAAGTGGTTATACGCGATCACTGCCTTTTCCATCGCCGCGTTGGGTTCTAACCCCTTCTCTCCATGGTAAATTCGTAGGTGGTCGCTGAGCGTGCTGTGCAGCCGCCCTACGTCTCCTCGACTCTTCGGGTGTCCTGGGGTGTTGAGATGCCAACGGATCTCTAAGGCCGCCACCTCAGCCCTGATTTCGGCGTTATCGAACCCCCTACCTGCGTCGGAAGCTATCGTGTCTGGTACGCCATAAAATTGGCACCTTGTGCGTAGTTCTAGTCCCTTAGGACTCCTTCCGCTGATCGTTCTGCTATCAGATGGGCCATCGCTGTTTTGCTGAATCTATCAACAATGGTGACCCATTTGTATCCCATCCATGTGAACGTGTCCACCTGCAAATCCTCCAACGGTCGGTCTGCCGTCGGCGTCTCCTCTTGTTTTGCTCTGGGGGGGGGGTGGCGATCATATTTCGTGGTGAGGCATGTGTCGCAGGTACCAATAACTCTCGCAATTGTGTCTTTCATGCCCCACCAGAAATATCTCCTCTTCAATGCTATCAGGGTAGCGTCGATTCCCCGGTGGTTTGTCTGGCCTTGGTGGAATCCAAGGGTCACTTCTCTCTGCCGCATTTCTTGTTTTAGTGTCTCCGACGCTCCCGTAGTTTTCGACGATTCGGAGGGGGTTCTGGTTCTTCTTCATATCCTCTGTGCGTTTACCTCCATCGGTTTCGCCCTATACCTCTCTGTTCGCTGGAAAATGTATGGACACTGCCTCGCGATGTGTCCTTCAATTCCGCATTCAAAACATTTTGTGCGCGGGCCCTGCGCCACTAAGTGTCCAATTCTCCCACATCCCTGACATCTTCTGTCCTCCTTCCTCCCACTGGGTCTCGGTCTCCCTTGGCCAGGTCTCCTTCCTTCAACCGCCACCCCTTTTTTCTCCGCATACCGCTAATCCTTCCTCTTCCATGCCTGTTGCGACATTCTCAGCCTCCTGTACTTCACCTTGGACCACCCTGTCCCGTCTGCCTCTAATTTTTCTTCTTCTTCACGAGCATTATAGTCCATTAAATTTTGGGTGCACTCAATGAACGATCGGTCTCCCGGTAGACTATCTTTCTTGTCGGTATCCTTGGCCAACTGTACCTTCAGGATGGTCGATAGGAATGCCATCCGACCTTCCATTTCCGCTAGGTTCACCGTTTCTCTCATTTTTTCCGTTAGTTTGTTAAACTTTGCCAAGAGTTCTCCGGCGTACTGCCCTTTCGTTTGATTGGGCCGTCTTGTCTCCCTGAACATCTAGAAGATGTCTTCTTCTGGTGTCCATCTGCCTCCTCCGTATGCATTATTTAGTCTTTGTTTTACCACGGTCCATGGAGTGTCTTCGTCGGCCTGTATTAGGTTTAGTAAGCTCCTTTTTATTCTACACACTAGGTCCGCTTTGATTGATTTTGCGTCACCAGAGAGTCGAGTAAACCCTCACTTGCCTTCGCCTCTACCCTTCCATAACCCTATCACCACCTTTGATGAAATGGTTCAATTCGCCTAACTCTCCTGAGAATTTCTCTAGGTCCCATATTGTTCTCCTCAGGTCCTGTGACGTCACCGCTCGCACCGTCATCCAGGGAGTTTGCATGAGCTTCGGCCATCGTTTCCCTAGGTAATTCGGGCACTTCAAAAGCCGCGGGCTGTAATTCTACCATGTAACTAGGTCACTTATTCCCAATAACACAACAGGAAAAAAAATTAAAATTTTACTCACAGTTGTTTACCAGAATACTCGTAGTTCCCGGGTTTCGGCAACAGTAATCGTCTCCCGGCTGTAGACAATCGAGAAAAAAGAATGAATAAGGAGGTAGATGATATAACGTGATGGTTTGGTTTATTCTGGCTTTATTCTCCTCCTGATCCTCTATACGCACGTTACGGGTTTGTTACACTTTAGGCTTTGTGGTATTAGGCATAACATTGCCGTACCACTAACCATAACTTATATATATATACGCTCAACCTTATGCTGCAATGCTTTGTATTTTAAGCAGTTTTTGTAAAACATCTATCGGATTGAATTTAAAGTCTGTATAATGAAAAGGGACTAAGTGATGGGGCTCGTCTTTGGATACCAAAAAAAAATTAATATTAATATAAAATAAAAATCTTCTAAATATGAGCCCTCCCCCCATACAAGGACATACTAGCCCCCCCCCCCCCACTTAAGTACGCGAATGCTTAAACGACCCTTTCTTACAGCCTTGCTTGTTATTATGTTATGATACTTAATTAAAACGTTTTGTAATAAATCGAAATTTCTGAAGGTAGATTCATGCATCATCAATACTTATTTTTGCTTTTCATAAGCTTATCATTTTTTTCATCATTGAATTCAGTTTTTTTAAAACCGTCACAAATCCTATTTTCCGGTCGATTAGTACAGTAATTGTGATCGTTCTTTAACATTGATTTATGAGGAATTTAATGTAGCTCCTCGCCATATTGTTGGCCTTTTTCCATAGCTGTAATGTCTTTCTTATTTAAATATTAAGCAAACGGATGAATCACGTATAAATCGATTCCTGCTTTTCAAACTTGGTTGCTATGTCATTTTCAGTGGACGAAAAAGTGCGCGGTAGTTATAAGGCATCGTACTCTGGAAGTGGCTTTTGTTTTGCCTGAAGAAACCCCCCCCTGCAGCTGGTAGATGGCCGAAGATAAGATAAAAAGATTCAGCATCACTAATCGACTGCTGTAAGAAGCGCTGACAGGGGAGGGTGTGTGATCGCCAGCATTGTCGGAGCCCGTGACTAAAACAAGAGGTGTCCGCTCGCTTGGGAAAAAAACAGTTCGTGTGGACTGGATGCTGTCATGGATCAAGGCCTCCACGGCCTCCTCGATTACATTTCATTACCTGTCCACTCTTATTATTAGTTGCCTGTCTGCGCCGGCTATCGTCAGCCTTTCTGAGACCTTATACGTGGAGATTAGTGCGCCATGGCTAGGGAGTAAATTGGATCTAAATATGATATTCCTACTGGTCAACAGCCAACAAATCCTCACTATATCTATTTATTTACCAACTCTGATCCATGGGAGTTGTTCGTTTATTGCGAACCTTCCAAAGTTTTTTCATTTTGAACAAGCACGCTCCGTAAAAAGATATTAGCGATATTATGTGAACAAATACACGTATTAAGCACATTCCGGAGGGTCTGTGAACATATTTTATCTAAGTGTCATCAACCTATATAAACAATTCGGCGCATTCGTGTTTATATGTTTATCGTTTTTCTGATATTGAAATGGAAATTCTTTAAATGCCGCTTTCATATCACCGTCAAAGTAGCAGTAGTGGAGTATAAGAGGCGAGGCTCTACGTTCAAACATGTTTATATTTTTTTAAAAAATGATCAAAAATGCACAGGCTGCTGATGGACCACGGGGTATTGCAACAGGCAAGGATCAAACTCATATGGAAAACAGGACTGGAATTAAAAGTAACAATTAATAAAAATTAATAAATAAAGCACATTTAAAATATTAACACTGCACTAAGTCCGAAATGTTCCATTAATAAAATAATTATTTTTTTTAATCCGACACATAAGTAATAAATAATTAAAAACGCAATTATACACTAATCTCATGGCTACCCCCCAACTAATTAATGGATGGTGTCGAAAACCTATTAAATTTGAAATTATTTATATTAATACAGACTAAATATAGTTTTGCTAACTCTTGAGACTCTACGACTGGCTTTATTTAGGATGTGTGGAGGGGGCTGGTTTCTTAGCATACGTGTTTTATTATTTATATTATCCAATGTTAGGGATTCTAATTTAATTTCAATGCTTTCCAGACTTTTGTATCCAGATTAACATTTGCATGGTCTAGAAGGGCAATTCGATGTGGTGCATCATGATGCCCTTCCTCCTGTAGATGCTGGTAAAGCTGGTTTGTTTTTGTGTAGCCTTCATCAGTAAAGTCACCTTGACTCATTACAATATTTAACAAGCCCGGCGTTTAACACTATAACCTCCGCTCCGTTCCCCCCGATGGCAGGACGCTGTCGCGGCTGAAACACTCTAGTCCTAGGTTCTAGGTAGAGATTTAGTTTGTTTTGTTTTGTTCCTAGTGTTTAGTGTTTGGTGTCGGTGACAAATAGAAGGTGAGCCTCATCACCTAGTGTTGAATATGAGACTGAGTACTTTTAACCGCAACACAAATCTATTATATTATGCACTCCTCCAAATGCATGTAAATGCAGGAAGAGGAGAAAATTGTATCTCCATTATTGTATTATTTATTTTTGTACATTACATATTTTTTGTATGAGGTTTTGAAATTAAAAAAAAAAAAAAGTCACCTTAAGCAACTCAATTTCCCACACTAAAGTCCTGTTCTAGTTAAATGATAGATCTGGCGTTTATGCGTGTAATAGAGTGTGGGAAATGCAAAAAATCTAATTTGGTAGAACAAACAGAAAATTATCAATTAGCTTCAAAGAACTTCTTAAATAAAAACAAGCAAGTTCTATCAGCACCTACAGAAGAAAGGGCATCACGATGCACCACATAAAGCTGCCTTGCTACACCATGCAGATGATAGACAATTAATTAATAGCCTGGAAACCATTCGAGTTTAATTAGATTCCCTAACATTGGACTAGAAATAAAAAAGAAGAAATGAACAAACAAATGCTCAGAAACCCACCACCTTCACACCTCCTAAATAAACCCAGTCGTAGATTTATTAATTTATAACCTTCCACGAACGCCATAAATTATGTATAATAATAAATATAACAAATAATAAGCATTAGCTAACTTTTAATATTTACCATGTAAACATTTATCAATAATTTTAAGATATAATGTGTAGATTGTCACTGTCACTTGTAGTTGTGTACAAGGTAACATTAGAGACAAGCATGAGAAAAAGAGATTCTAAGATATTTCCAAAAATAAATTTAATTAAATAATGCTAACCTTAAAAATAACGTATTTATTTTCTTTTTAACCAATACCATTATGTTTTTTTTCGTCAACATTTTAGGTTACAATGTTTTTAGAGTGTACCCACATAATTGTCATCTATTTCGTTTACCTATCTGATTGTACTGGTTATAGATCTAGTTACTGTGTGCTCATTTATATGGTTTTAACTAGCATATTTCTATTCTTGCGTACTTTTTGTTACAATTTCATTTTTCTTTGACAATAACTTTGGAGGGTATAAATTTGGAAACAAGAATCCGCCTATTCTGTCTCTGTTATATTCTACATACCCGGTAATTCATAAGACTCTTTTGAAAGTTTCATTTTGAATCAGTTTAACTTTTAACTGAAGTAAAATATCCTACCCTTTAAGAGGCGGTGTCGTAACTGTTCCCTCACAATTATTTTACACTCAGCCCATTGCCAAGTGTAAAGATAATGTAATTTCTTATATAAGGAATTATTATGAGTGCATAAAATAATGATTAAAGGCAAATCGATCACTTTATATTAACTGTGATTTTGGGTGCATGATAGTGTCTATCGATTACTGACCTAGGTAATTGCCTTCTAGAAGACGATTGGACGTAGAAAACGCGTTAGACACGATCGGTCATGCGCATCGACAGTAGATCACGTCTACGGCCAGTGCACGTTTTGAAGAAGGCGAAACGCATGAAGAACACTCCGGCATGTCACATCCTTCCGAGTAAACTGTAGGATATTGCCTTCTAGTTATTTATCGAACAATGTCTTTGATGAACTGGTTAGTAAATTGAAGTCAAGTTGAATAAATTTTTATTGACACGTGAAAAGTTTATTCTTTGCAGTATTGACGGCGGAGAAAATTATACGGCCTTGAATTCTCGCGCATTAACTGGATACTTGTTGATAAAATACTTGTTAGTTGATCCGACCTTGCTCTAAGAAAGTCACGTTAGCCGCGAAGTTGGGCCAAATTGACCCATAAACAACATCGAGAGGGAATAACAGGTATTTATTTTTGTGATAAACTCAAACTGTTCAATATCCGATATTCTATATGATGATATACGATAAGATATTCTATTCTCATGGAAGGTTGTTGACTAGTAGTGGGTGAGTATAGAGCTTATCAAAAATGATGCAGGTTCGGATTGACCCAATTATTTTCTAAACAATGAGAAATGAATAAGAAACATTCTAAGTCAGATTGTAGCCAATTTTTTCAGGTTTCATTTTAATTACACGCCCATAATGGATATTATCTTATTTTTATTTCTTCCACAGTAGCCTTTCCAACCACCCTAATCCTGTAGCACACTCATTGCACTGCGCCACTCATCCCTATAATCCTCCTCGGAGACTGAAACGGCAGTGGCCTCGTGACCTGCTATAAACGCATGACAGCGGGGGTCCTGGCAATGGCCAGTTACTCCAATCATGTCCTGAGCGTCTGTGGCTCTCGCGCTCTTGGTCAGCCTCCACTGGCTAGTATCCGGTGACGCGGCTGACGGAGGAGCGTGGGGGACTTCCAAAGACTCCGCTTTCTCTTCGCATGTGGATTTGGGAGGTCTCTGGGCTGTCTGTAAATATTGTATGAATGAGTGAGTGAATGATGAATTGTAAATATGGTATAAATGAGAGCGTTTATCGCAATTACTGATTGCCTTATAAAAGGCAGATTGTAATTATAGCCCAATAATGAGTATAAAGAGTAAAATTTTTTTTTATTAATTAATGTCCAAAACCTATGCTCCATAGCACAGGATGCTGTTGAATGTATGTTTAAAGATGTCAGGAATCATTTTAAGTCTAACAACACAGACCGACAAAGAAAGTGTGAGGGTCGGAACTACGAACTGCCAAAAGATGTCACCAATCGTCATTTAATAACTCGCAACATTCCCAGGTACATTTTTTGTTAAGTAAAGTGATGGTCATAAATTCAAGTAAATCAAAAATCAATTATCAATCAAAGCCTTGTTGCCGACGTGCTAACAAAAAAAAGGTGCATGTCAGTTGACTGGAAGTTATTGTGGGGCCAATAAAGTCGGTTGACTTTCTACGTAAGTAATAGTACCCAGAGCTTTTAGCACCTGGGGTTGTCCCCAATTTGGAGAAATTTGTAAATTGTAAAAATGTAAATAAATAAAGGGGTTTTGAAAAAAATTGTTTGGAATCGGCTAAGGCTGATAAAAAAAAGAAGTTGATTTTCATCATATTTATTTATAGACTACATTTCAAAATACTATTTGTTTCTGCGTCAAGTCCTTTAGTAGTAGGATTGCAAATCCTCCAAACCGAATTAAAGTACATTGGTTTTTTTTTTCATAATTGTTTTCAGTTTTTTTGTTTCTTTTCTCCCCTTTCTAAATGTCTATAACAATAATAAACGATATAGAATCCATTTCTTGAATTACTTATTTGTAGTATGTTATTTCTAACTCAGCAAACGTGAAATTCCTGTAAAATTTAAGACTGTTAACATTATTCAACAATGGTATTAAAAATTGTTTATGTTCATACTTCTTATTGATTAACAGGAACGGAATTAATTTCCACAAGACATTCAACATGATGCCAACTACATAATAAGTAATTAAGGGCTGCTAAAGTATTAGTTACTTAATGATTCTCTTTAATACTCCTTAGAACCAACGAATGCCCAAGAAAGAAATTATGCCATAATAGCTAGTTACAAAATCCTCGAGCTTGAAAACATTTTTGACTTTAAATAAAAACACTTTAAAATAACGTATTAAACCCTCATTCGATTCTTTTGTATATGCAATTCACGTCATTGTCTAAACTGGCGAATCCTTTGTTCACCTATGTGCCCTGACTTTTATTTTCTTATTTTATGTTGTATACTGTTATATAGCGAGTCCGGAGACTAAATTATCACTCGTGGTCCCAGATGACACAGGAAAAAATGATTGAATGCGAATACGGCATTTGAGGAAATTCGTTCATTTGCGGGTGAAGGGGTGCTGCAGCGAAATTCGTCAGAGCATCGGTCAATACGCTTTAATACTGGGAATAGCACTCTTCAAGTCGACATTCAGGTGTTGATGACGATGAAGGGTGATCGACTACTCGAATACTTATTGTGAGAATCCTATACTATGAGAAGGCAAGAGAACTCACCGGCTTTCGCGATCTACTATCTGGGTATACAAATGGATAAGCAATTCCATTTCTCTACCCATTTTAGTGACATAATAGAATAAGTACGACACAGGTCTTACGGGCTTTCGCATTTGCTAACTTCACCCAACCTGTCGCTTCGTCTCTAACTGATGATATATCAATGTGTCCTCTGCTGTACGGTGCCCCGCTATGGGCTCATTTGACTTACAATACAGCTAAAGTTTCCAGCGATTTCAGAATGGAAACATGAGAAAAGTGGTCAGACATACTTCTCGCACGAAGTTAAAGAACGCCGATCTGCACCCGTTGCTTGGTGTGCCATTGGTGCGTAAGTTCATCCACCGGAGACACATCAAGGAGAAAATTATGTTAAGATTTTGTTTGTTAGATGTAAGTTAGTAATATGATTCATACGGTGACCCTAATACTTTTAAACGTGAATATACCATGAATGTAGAATTGAGATTATATCTTCGTAACAATCGCAAATCACATAAAGCCATCTACATATAATATTGACCTATTGAAAAATAGATTTTATATTGAATTCCGTAATTTTTAATTACAAGCGGGTCTTATTGCCACTGTAGGTGTATAAGAACACTTGAAACAATTAAGTATATAAATTAGATTCGTCTGAGGATCTATAATTATATATAATTATCTGTAAATTTAAAGGGGCTATGAAAGAAAGAAAAAAGGTATATAAATGACATTTTTCGGTGATCAAACGCGATGCTTAGGCCTAGTCCTGTTGCTAGATGTTCTCCAGCCGGTAAAAGTCCAGCCTTTGAGGAGAGAACTAGTAAGACATTGTGTTCCGGCCTGCAGGATTCGGTAATTATCGACATTTACCGCTCCCAGTACAAAGGGTGGGTGACGTCTCTATCTTGGCGGGCAATCAGCCGTGGAGCGTCTTCTCCCGCCTGACGTTTTCGTCTCCGCTGCCTACTAAATATCTCTTTTGTCGGAGGCTATCGGGGGCACATTTGTGCATGACAATTAGGAGCCGTCACATACTATCAACGATACTTGATATCACACTGGAGCATTCCCCTCACCTTTCCATGAGGTTTATTTATGTGAATTCAATTTATCAGCCGTACTTTTTCTTTACTTAATTAATACGTTCTTTTGCACTGAGGTAAGTGACTCGTCAAATCATTTCGAAGAAACAAAAATCTTAGGTTGATGAACAAGCAACTTGAGGACTCAATGAGAATTCAAACTGATTCCATTGGACAAAATATCAAAGCCTAACTGTCAATCATCTCACAGATTTCATTTTGATGTTTTGGCTTTACTTAAACGATAAATTAATGAAATTTAAATCAGTTAAATGAAGGGGCCAGGGTAAAAAAGTGTTGTTTCAACATTAATTAATTTCAAGTACAAAAACGAATTCGTATACTCTATATAAAATAAAGAAGACGGTTTATTTGCCTATACAGGACTTCATTTACTAATGGCCACATCGGAACGAATAATGTATTTTTTTTTTTACATCAATGAGCTCTTTTACGGTTGATTGGTCTATAGTTCTACAGTGGAGAGAGAATCTCACCTGCATCGCAGAGCCTACTTGGTGGGGTGTGGAACGGTCAGAAAGTATATCCGTTAATCCTAACTAAAATCTGCTTATCCTAGGAAGCTCGTAAATCCCCTGCCGAACCCTCCGGCCCGTACTCCACTCGAGTTGGCTAATCGACACGCCCACCGTCGACTGCGGATGATCCTGATGCCTCGTTACCGACCACACAGCCAATTAGCAGTACCCCGCAGGCGGCTGCCTCGTGTCGGTGGATCCTTGGCCATTAAGGAGAGCTGATGCCGCGAATAGTGGTTTCGAAACGTTATCTCCCATTGTTGTACCCTACGCTGTTTGACCATATTTACATCGGTGTTAATTGGCGGTAGACCAAATCTATCGTTGGTAGGGGTTGAGTCCGTATCTGGTGGTGGTGGTGGTGTGTGGTCCGTAGGGGATAATGGCAGTGATATGTACCACCAGTTGATCCATGGATACTCCAATATTTTTTTAAAAATAAATAGTACTTAAATTGATTGCGAGGTATATTGTATTTTTTTTTGTTTTACATATAATTATCTGGAAATTTAAAGGGGCTATGGAATATAACGAGTATAAACAAAATATAACTCTTATAATGTGAAGAAACTTAAAACTTTTCAAATTATTAAATTAAATCAAAAATGCTTTCTAACCAAACTCGCAAAATAAAACATTATTTGTTACACTGTATGAGGGTATATAACTTTTTTTTTTCAATTCAAGATGAAACTAAAATTGTGAATAATTAGTTGGTGGCGTTATTATCCATGTCGTTAAACGGTTGATGATTGTTAAAATTATTGTTTAATGTACGTGCTTATCTATCTTTTAATCAACTCCCTACTACTGTGACCTTTAAAATCTTCGTACTGCAGGAAGCATTTAAGATCGATTGAGATATTCAGAGAGTGCACAATAACTGTTTAAAAAGTAAAACCTCTCCCATCTAGCTCCATTACTGTATTTTCGATTTTGGTATCAAAGCGACATTTAAAGGTTTCCGAGAAATAAGAAAATTTATGAGCGTATAATCGTAAATAAGTTGGCATGTTTACGGGGTTGATGACACTTAGATAAGATAAGTCCGCAGACTCTAAGAAGTGTGTGCTTAGGTCACATTTTAGTTTGGTTAGGTCATCTTTGGCTGATATCTTTATCTACCGATTGTTCTGTAATGTGAGGGCAACGCTGACATTATATCTGAAAATAACCAATCATGGAGAGTAAACAAGGGATTCAGAAAAATCTGCACATTTGATCGATAACCATGATGTCTGGTGTCGGTCAGGGGGCTTGTGTGGTTACGTTTGAACGCGCGCACACGCAACCAACACACTAACCCATACCTTAACAATCTGCAGTGGCACTAAAAGGGGTATTTCGCTTTTAGACAACACGGACTTGCTATTCTCAGTTAGTATACAAGTTTTAAGCTTTCTCAAGTCACAGCACAGAAACTATTTAAGATTTCCCTATAGTGTTTAATATATAATGTTAGTACAAATAAATTTCAAAAAAATCAAAACATGTTTATTAATTTTTCGAATGCCCGAAATAAAAACTTCACTAAAGTGTTTTCGGTCAAATATCTTTATGTGTTTTAAAAAATCTTCATTTATTTATTAATTTTGGTTCCAATCTCATGATCAGAAGCCCCTTTCTGGCATATGTTACAGTGATATTGTACTATATACGGTGATATAGGAAAAAAAAAAAGTAGATTATTTACATGGTAAAGTAGCTATGGGTAAATTATCAATATAGATTTCGTTGTTATCAACTTAATTCTAAAATTTTGTCTCTGTGTCTGGAGACTAAGGAAACTTATAATAACCAGAACCAGAGGTTCGGAAAACTGTAGAGTGCTCAAACGGGAAATCTCATCTCACGTTAGAAAACAAAATACTCATATACAAACAAATCTGGAGGACTGGCTGTGGTGCAGCTGCAAGATTAGCGTGCGGGATCTTCCCGATCCTTGGTTTCTTCTCTGAGAAGTTGTCAATTATTTGGGAGATTCCCTGAGCTATTATTTCTAGGTCTACTTGTAACAATGTATATTGAAAATAGCGTAGGAATGAGAGAGTAAATGCAAATTTCTAAATATGGTATAAATGCGACCGAACATTTATCACGATTATCTATTGCCCTTTACGGACAAATTTCAATTTCCTTCAAGTAAACATTCATACAAAAATAAATAAATAAATTTATTTCCAGATTTATGTATATATCATATATACCTATGTTGAAATATAGTTAGATGGTGACTTTGAGAGAAAAAGAGGAATCGGCCGACAAGAGAAGTGTTGTGCCCTGTAGATAGCAGGCAGAAGCGACAATGACCGAATTAAAGCCTCCGACGGCGAGGCTGGGAATTGGCCAGTTTTTATCGCAGCTTTGTTTGCCCTTTCTCCGTTATTTCCCCCTGACCCTATTTTCGTCTCGTTTTTTTTTCTTCTTTTCTTTCTTTTTTTTTTATTAATACAGAAAAATCCAATACCTTTCTTCATTTTAGTAAATCCCGATGCTGTGCTGAAATGGCGGTTGGGGGTTATGCATCGATAAATCCAAATATCTTTACAGCCCCGTTGCAATTTCAGTTAGTATTTCTCTATGCCACAAACTGCTTTGAATTTCACTGTTAACGTGTGGATCTCTAATGACTATCCAAGATCAAACAATCGTAGAACAATGCTCTACATGTTTTTTAGTTTATTTACGCAAAAAATATATGTATATAATTATATATATTATATGTGCAAGGTATATATTAAAATATGTATGTATATCTAAAACTTTAAAGTGTGTACAGCAACACCCCAGACTACGTTTGCATAATAACGAAAAGTATTTCAAAACGTTGGTCCTTTTTTTTCTTTCATAACCCCTTTAAATTTACAGATAATTATCTGTAAATTTTAAGGGGCTATGAAAGGGAACAAAAAAATTGTATTGATTTTTTCATTGACGTTATGCATCTAGAGGTCCGAATAGGTACGGATTGTAGCGTTAGTAATTCACAACGACTAAGTTAAAACAACGACTAGTTGAAACGACTAAGGACTTTTTTATTGAATTTTAAAGTTTGAAACAGAAATTTAAATATATTACAAAAAATGAAGTTTTTTTACCCGGTTCGCTTCACCTCATCAAAAATCTCAAATCGACCATTTATGTATTTTGCATGGATTTTTGAAAAAAGGAAGTTTTTTTTTCAGTAGGACTGTATCAGTTATTTAGAATAAATTGTGTTAAAAATGACATTTTTGGTGATTTTTTCAAGCATTTTTGATTCAAAATAAGGAATAGTATTTTCATAGTAATATAAGTGTGCAGGGGTTATTAAAGAAACTGAGGCATGAACTATTGGGCCTGGAACTGTTTCTTCAGTTTTCACTTTTTTTCATTTATTTTACAGATATTTAAAAAACAATTTAAATAATAAATCTTAAGTCTTTCCACAATATCGCATAGTTACAATTATAATGGTAAATTAGAAATTTAATATTCAAATAAATAATAGTAAAAACAATTTAGTTCATAGGAGATTATTTAACTTGCATGACCAAGCATGATATTAATTTGGCAATAATATTTTTTTTATAGGATTTGTTGATGATATAGGGTTGTTTAGTAAAAAAGCATTATTTCAGTAATTAATCAGATATTTAGTGTGGGTAAACGGAAACTTGTAATTGGATTGGAAATAGTTTCCATGTGCAAACTCTTTAACGAAGTTCACATTTTCGTTTTGGGTCCAATAGAATGTCATTACTGCCACGAATGAGAGGCTGATTGACGTTAAGTCTTTTATTAATCCGTGGATGGTGATATATTTAAGAATCTTCCTTATTTTCTATATCTGCTAAAAGCTGTATTTTTTTTTTAGGCTAACATACTAAGATAAAAGATTAAATAAATACGATTATGTTTTCAAGACATTTTTATTCTTAAGTCCGGTTTGATCCCAGTATTAAGGGAGGAAACTAAAAAAAAACTTGACAAAAAAAATCGACAGTTTTTTTTTGTACTGTTTGTAAAACGCGGGGCTTAGAGCTTTCCTTCTTATCTCAGTGTTTTCTTTTTTCCTGTTATGATGGCACAAAGGCCTGGGGCAAGGACGCCTCGCCCTCTGGTACACTTCTGTCCGTTGGAGGATTCGCAATGTGGCATCATTGTGTTAGTCCTTTGGGTGCACGCTGTAAGTATCCGTCGGTGGTCCATAGGATTTTTCATTTTCAAAACTTTTTCATTTTCATTTTCTCATGCAGCTTCGGCCTATTGAAGATAACCGTGACAAGAACGAAAAACTTACCTTATGTAATAATTATTCCTAACAAAAAAAATAAAGTGATTGGGCTGGAGATCAAGAGGTCTAATGGGTTGGAATCCCAATCTAGCAACTATATATATTATCTTTTTTAAAACAATAATAAGTGGAATTTCAGATCATAGCTAGTGAGATTAGGTGTTAAATTGAGAATGGGTGGCGTCAGGTTAAGGATCCCTTTCAATATGGGAAGTGGGGAAATCAAGAGAATTATATTTCTGAAGATGAAAACTATTAACTAATTTAAACTATCAAAGCATATTAAACCGATAAAAGTGGCTTTCTCGCTTCCTAGGCAACCACATCTCCGCAGAGCAATCAGTCTTAAGCGATGCATATATTCACTAATTTAGTAGGTCCTAATAATTTATTAAAACAACTTTTGTCTGCACATAGGTTTTTTGTAATATTCAAAGGCTTTCAATGGCTTAAAGTACTCATCTTCAGGGACTTAAATGCGATGGTACTTCCAAGTAACTCTTCTTTTCTCAATTAATTTTTATATGAGACGATTCCGTACATTTGATGAAATACTACAAGGACATACAATTTTTCTTAGCAGTATTGGTCGGTGTGGGGTCAATCTTGATCTTGATAATCTTAACTTATTAAAAAAACATTTGTCTCCCCACAATTTTTTATTACATTTATAATATTCAAGGGCTTTCGACAAAAGGGATATGATTTACATATCCCTGGTGAAGAACTGAATTATAGACCTCACTACTAGGCAATCTAGGCCCTTGTATCGTGCTAAAGAGCATAAACAGGCGTTATGATTGGAAATAATAGAAAGATTTGTGTAAAATATGGATTTTTCTTTGTAAAAAAAAAGAAACCCTTAAATTAGAAAAAAATAATTTAACTAAGACGATTTGCATTAATTTCACTGTTCAGTCGTACGTGACATTGCAAACCTGGCTTTTGTTACCCCCTCAACATTGCAGACATAACATAATATGTTACATACATATTATGTAGGTGATGGTAAATAACATTAACACATACAAAATACATTTCTGTTTGGTATAGCCACCTTGCCGTTGATTTCTTGTGTTGACATCTGACAGTACTAAATCAAACAAATTAACTGTTCCTTCCTTCTCCGAGTGTTCCTGAGTCAAAATGATTGACTGGAAGGTGGAACACTTAATTGATTCTAAGTAAAAAAAATAATCCCATTCTATTGGAAAGACAGACAGACGGATCGTTTCAATTTATGATCAATTAAAGACATTTTTTTCTTTCTCTATTTATCTCTTCCTCTTTCTCTTCTTCGGACCGTTTCATTCGTGGTAGAATTGCGGTAAATTAATATCCATTATGAGGAGAGTTATATTTTTATAATAAAAGCCGAAATTTCTGTATCCTTTTTGAGGGTCTATAATGACAGCTAAACGGCCGGCTAGTGATTATGGCTATTTGCGAGCCGATTGTGTGCTCGGGACACAGATGCCGACAAAGGGTTGAAGCCCACAATGGTACGGAGGCTGCACGCAACTGCAACCTCCAGTGTCGTAACTTATCTCGCCAGCGAAACCTTCCATTCAGCCAAATAGCAGAAGATGTCACCAATAATTGATTTTTGTTCTAGATTTTTTCGTACATAAAAATAGTTTATTTAAAAAAAAAAAAAAAAAAAAAAGTAGGTACTTACGGAAGCTCATATGGCCTTACTCCTCTATATTCTAATCCTTGTCTGGTCAGATACAAATCCTGGGTTACATTCACGAGTGATTCATCATCCTCTAAGATCGAGCTACATCTCGAAGATAGGCATTCCCAGTTTCAAACCAAATCTTCATTACCCACTGAACTAATTTCTTCAGATGTCACAATCACAAGAGTTTCGTGTATGAAGAGTAGATCTTCTGAATGACCGAGATTCGGTTCCTCAAGCTGAGTACTTGGGACAACGAAGGTTCTGTACTGAAGCTTGTAGTGGTTGCATAGGTGACCAAAGATCATAAAAAAAAAAAACACAGCTTATACAAATTATCACCTCTTCACAGCTTGAAAAATTAATGATATATTACTCGCTTTCACTCGAGACTAAAATAAAATTGGATCCTTCGAATAGTATTAATTTGTGAAGTAATTAAACCATATAATTTGGGACGTTTGCTTTATAAATTTACACATTAACAGGTCTATTTTGTGGTTAAAACTAAACAAAATAAAAATAAAAAAAAAAACATCAACTCAAGGGAGAAGGAATTCTGAGAACATAAACAGAATTGGAAAAATCATCATTTTCGCAGGCGTTTCTGTGATGCTGCTGCACAGTTGACTTGAATTTTTCATTCACCATTATTGCTGTATGTTTGCAGAAGAAAATCCAACTCTAGCTTTACTATCTCTAGACTATTTTGTTGAGGATATTTTGAAAAAAAGTTTTATGGCGACTTTTTCCACTAAAACAACATAAATAAATGTTCGTATAGTTCTTCTCTGATGGTAATTCAGAACATAAATCACATGAGAGAATTGTAATACTTATGCTTTAAAGTTTCAGTTTGAAGGGCATTAAAATTGTTCCTAAGACAAGTACTTTTTCTGCTCCTGCTCATGGGCTGTGCTACGTTATCTGTCACTGAAATCTGTCAGTTCTTGAATATTCACCTTTATATTATAATAGAAATGAGATAATTCCACTGTCAACATGCACAGGGAGTTTCAGCCTGTCAACGTACAAGTTATTTTTTATATGCATAAATGTTTTTTCTCTTGCTATTACTTAAAAAAAATTATTTTCACTATCCTTATACACGTGTTTTTTTAAAAAAATATTATTATATATGTTCATCTCTTATCTTAACAATATAATACCTTTTTCAATGAAATATTTATTAAAGCATCGTAAATTCCATCGATGTAAACCATAGAGTGCTTTGCGAATTTCTGGGGAGTAAATTGATAGACCTATTTATCTAATTCATCTCTAGATAAACTAATAATAAACATTATGGTTATATAGACTCGTTAGATTAGTTTATAAAACTGTAAAGAAAAAATTTCAAATTAGTAATCATTAGTTGTGATATGCCATCGCATGGTTTCTTAGGCTAATAAAATAGTTCATAGCAGTATATTAAAAGTAATTATTCCCTCTTATAACTTGTTACTCGTACCCCAGATAAGTAATAATAGTCATCAATCTGGCGGTAGATGATGGATCTTTGTGTATTTTATGGATGGCGTATAAAATATGACTAAAAATAAACAACTTCGACAGTATATCTTAACAGAAACATAATTCCAAAGGTTCAACCTCTTAGATTTCTTTCTCACAAAGGCAGTGTACCTGACAGATAAACAAAACCAAAGTATTTAGGTAGTTGGATTCATCGCGTGTATATCTTTTTAGTTATTGATTAAGTTGTTAATGGTTCAATATCATATTCATTTTAAGCAATGATTTTCACATTCTATGTCTCGGTATACATAAGTGTGTTGTTGCAACTTGATATTGGTGTGCATCACCAACCAATATGCGAGTGAATGAATGTAGTTTTTCTTTCTCAATGAGTAGTGTTGGGCGTTTACACTCAAATGAATGGATGGACGCTGGTTTGCTGTACGTTTTTTGCACGTGTTTGCTGGTACCGCATGTCGAAGGGTACATGGTTTTCCTCCTCAGCGTAGTAGAGCTGCTATCCTGCCTTCAGGTAGCCAACAAAACCTCCTCCCAAGAAGAACGGTACTAAACCTTTTTTGCATTCCTTTGTTTCTCTTAAAACAAGATCCTCCCGATGTCCGAGTTGGCAGGTAGTAACGGTTGCCGTCAAGCCCGTGAAAGTCTTGGTGATGAACGGGACGCCGACATGCGGCACATCAATTGGCCTGGTGGTGCTACCGACAACCCGGGGTCGCCTGGTCCTGTTTGCATATCATGGTTTCTTTTACTGTAATCTGATTTTGTTAGTTTTAAGATCTCCTTAAAGTGCAGCTCAGCTGCTGTAAGGGCCATATTGTAACCCTTTGTGTACTTTGGAATATATTTCAGTGTTTTGTTTGGTTCAGGAAAAAAAACGAAAAGGTCTCCCGCTTTCTTAATTTCCCCACCTCTCAATAGAAAAAAATATATATATATTCTTAAGCCAATCTGGACATGTGGAATAGAGATATGGAGGACAGTAAAAAAGTCGAAAATCAAGCGTATCCAATTCTTTCAATTAAAAATCCTGCGAACAATAGTAAATGGTCCTTATTACGTCAGCAACAGTACCGTTCGAACATATCTACATTTACCCTACATTCTTGAACTCATCCCTTCTATGTCCATGAAATTCCATAGTGACCTATCCAACCACCCTAATCCCCTAGCACAGTCATTGCACTGCGCTACTCATCCTTATAATGCTCCTCGGAGACTTAAGTGGCGGTGGCCTCGAGATCTGATATAAATACGTGACATTGGTAGTCTTGGCAATGGCCAGTTTCTCCAATCATGTCTTGAGTGTCTGTGGCTCTCGCGCTCATGGCCAGCCTACACTTGCTCGTATCCAGTGACGCGACTGACGGAGGAGTGTGGGGAACTGCCCAAGACTCCGCTTCCTCTTTCGCATGCGAGGGAGGTCACAACCATCTGGACTTGAGAGGTCTCTGGGCTGTTTGTAAATACTGTATGAATGAGCGAGTGAATGAGAATTGTAAATATGGTATGAATAAGATCACTTATCAAAATTACTTATTGCCCAATAAGGCAGATTGTAATTTTATTACAATAAAGATATGTGTCATTCAATTTTTTAATTCCGTATTATTTTAATTCCCAAAGCATGTTACGAATATTTTCCCACTCAAAACCACAGGGATGGAGGTGCTAGTGCAGGTGCATTCACTGTCAGGTATGCATTGTAACAATAGAAGTAGGGTACTCTAGCTAGGGAGAATATCAGCCCGAGTCATTTTGGTGAACAGTAGAGGGGAACTGTAATTTTATAAACCTACATTAAATGAATTAATGAAATTATCTTACGGTTTACTAAATACCTTATAATATATTCTGATATTAATACGGTTTTTAAAACTAAAATTAATAACGAAACACAATTGGAAATATTTTTAATGATTTCGCGACGTCCCCTGGTAAAGTTATATAAGACTCCATAGATTTATAATCAATTATGACTCTAAAGAAATTTATCATCCAGGTGTCAATATTGGCCGAATAGTGTAGATGGACTTCCAATATGGCAGTGTACGTATACCCTTTTGATGGGTGGAAGAAAACCGATGAAGTACGACCAATAGCCAAGCCATCCGACAGTACATTTCCAATATCTAATTTTCTATTCAAACAAGTCGCAAACAAGGCCGGCCGCTTGATGGGTCTGGGTGCTGGAGTAAACCTTGTGGAACAACCAAACGTTGTTGCTTTGCACGTCGCATATACACAGCAGATCTGTACTTCCAATAACTTCTGGAATCAACGTATTTCGTCGGTTCGTATGACTAATAATATTGCAGCCACTCTGGGATTTAAAACATAACTTTTTTTTTGGTGCCAACGAATCTCCAAGGGTTATCTTTGCATAAAAGGTCACTGCCTTTCCATAACAAAAACAATTGTGAGATAAAGATATCAACATATATGTATACTTAAACATAACCCTACTAGACACTTTTGGAGTAGTTGAATTTATCTTATCTAAGTGACGCTACCCGAACACTACAGTTCTTTTGCTAATAGAATGCCGTTGAAGCTCAAGTCACGAGTCGAAAGATCGGTGACGTTGCGAGGTCAGTACCGGCTCTACCGCCAATTAACGCAAATATAGTCATTAAATTTGTTTTGCTTATTGATATGTTTTAATTTATGTAGATTTTTTCTGCAACATATGGTTAGTTTAATACGTACCTCGTGAACACTAAGCCCAAGCCTCGACTTGACAGGGTCGATCGAATTATGTACCTGTGTGTATGTTTTACGTATTTGAGTCTATTTACAGTCTGAAATGTATCCAACAACGCCCTGATTGTATGTAACACAGTATGTTACAAAAACATTAAACGTGAAAAAGTCGGGCAAGTGTCTATTAACTGGCAATTTTCCCTCAAACTTTACGTCACTTCTTAAAAAATATTAAAATTTCGACCTTGCTACCATCCCTCCCCTTTTTTGAGGATACAGCAAAATGCATTAATCAATTCCACGGCATACCAACACATAATGTTTTAGGAGCCAGCGTCACATATTAGATAATAGTTTTACAATTTCTTCTAATTGCAGTCAACTGGCGCATCATACATACTATTGTTCAGTACATCGTATATGATATCCTATGGAATATGGTAGCCAAATGTTTATTTTACAGTTAATTAATTGATTAGTAATCGTGTTTTATGGAGTTGTATATTACTCCATACAATATTACTCTTACCTTACTTGCAATAATCAGTAATCTCAAATATCTTTATTATTGTGCTAAAATTATAATCTGCCTTATTAGGCAATAAGTAATTTAGATAAATGTTCTCATTCATGCCATATTTACAATTCATCATTCACTCGCACATTCATACAATATTTACAAAAAGCCCAGAAGCCTCCCATCCACATGTTTGTCGCCTCCCTCGTATGCAAAAGAGGAAGCGGAGTCTAAGGAAGACGTCTGTCAGCCGCGTCACCGGTTACGAGCTAGTGGAGGCTGAAGAAGAGCGCGAGAGCCACAGACGCTCAGGACATGATTGAAGAAACTGGCCATGGCCAGGACTCTCACTGTCAAGCATTTATAACAGGTCTCGAGGTCACTGCCGTTTCAGTCTCCAAGGAGGCTTATAGGAATGAGTGGCGCAGTGTAATTAGGGTGTTTGGATGTATATATATATATATATATATATGTATTGAAACTTCATTATTGTGCTAATATTACAATCTACCTTGTTGGTAATAATAATTTTCATGTAATCGCTCATTCATACAGTATTTACAAACAGCCCAGAGACCTCCCAAATCCACATAGTTGTCACCTCCCTCACATGCAAAAGAGTAAGTGGAGTCTTGGGAAGTCCCCCACGCTCCTCCATCAGCCGCATCACCGGATGCGAGCCAGCGGAGGCATACCAAGAGCGCGAGAGCCACACACGCTCGGGACATGATTGGAGAAACTGGACATTGCCAGGACTCCCACTGTCGCGCATTTATAGCAGGTCACGAGACCACTGCCGTTTCTGTCTGCGAGGAGGACTATAGAGATAAGTGGTGGAGTGCAATGACTGTGCCATATGATTAGGGTGGTTGGATAGGTTACTATGGAATTTTATGAACTTGGAAGGGATCAGTTCAAGAAAGTAGGGTATATTAAAATCATTATGTAGGTTTTTGTTGCTGACGTAATAAGGGGCTTTTACTATTGCTCTCAGGACTTTTGATTAAAAGGATTGGATGGGCTTGAAGTTAGACTTTTTAGCTGTACCCCATAGCTCTATTCCGTATGTCCAGATTGGCTTTAGTATAACATTTACGAATTTACGTTCTATTGAGAGATGGAATGTCCTTCGAAATAGTCTGTTTAGGCAATGGTGTCTTGATCGCTTTGTCTTGTTGCCTATCTTCACGGAGTACGTTTGTTATTTGGTGAACTTTGAAACGGGAGCTGAAAGTTCTTCTTCAATTTCATTAGCTGGTGTCGTCGGGTTGAGGATTCTGATCACTACTCGTAGGGATTTTTTCTACTTTAACTGGTAGGTATGGAAGTCAGCTTTGGTTTCTTCTAAACATTTAACTATCGCTCGATATGTATCGGCAGTGCCCGGAGAGATTTTTGTGCCCCAAGACCGATTGAGGCACGTGTATTTGCATGTACCTACGATTTTACTCATTTGAGTACTAAGCAATTTAAAGTTACTAATGTTCCGTACAAATATCGCAGGTGGCTTAGTCTGTGTGGGAGTTTGAGTAAAGTCCATGTCCTCTACTTCAATATTTTTTAACACCTCATAACTGTTGGGCGTGAAAAATGGGAACTCAACATTTGATTGTTGTTTTGATGTGCTAGGTTGTGGTGGTGGTAATTCTTATATAGAGCTGCTGGGTGCTGAAGAATTTACAGGCACATTTCTATTAGCTCGTCTTGGATTTCCTTTTATAGGTGACGGAGCTGGTGCTGGTCTTAGAGACCTTGACCGTTTTTGCTTTGTTTTTTCGGACATTACTTGTTGATAGAACCGCATGTCTCATTATCAAAAATATTTTTTAGAATTTTAAAATATTTTTAGTAATCTCAAAGAAATAACTCAGGCTAAGGCATTTATTTTCGTAGATGAGTCGACTATCACCTGTCGGGGTAAAAATTTGTCCGAAAATTGTTAGAAGCATCACTCAAGCTTGCCTCATAAATATTGTAGAATAGTGCGGTAAGAAATGAATTCAAGCGCCACACCGTTGTGGAGCGGTGTTTGGATTGGATAACATCTTTGAGATGCTAAGGTAAACGATTACGATGAATTATTTTATGACGATGGGGCAACGATGCCTCCAAAGCCGACCTCTGGACCAGAGTAGTGAATATCTTAGAATAGTACGGTAAGAAATGAATTCAAGTGTTCAAGTTTAAAATCGACTTCAGTGATATTTTTAAGAATGAATGAGTAATCGAATGTTTCTTGACGGGAATAAGTCAACTCTCCCAAACCAACTAAATTTCTTGGCCTCTTTTTTACCTAAATTATCATGGTAGTCACAATCAAAACTATGAATATCACTGAAACCTCTGTACGAAAAACTTGAATACACAAAACGACCAATGGTCGAGCAGCAAGTAGAAATTTACTTCTTAAGGCACTGAACAGTTTGAAACTCAAACAGCTCGGTGGTAAGCAATTCAAAAAAGAACCAGCTCTTGAAATTCCTGGATACATTTCAAGTATCATGGCACATGATATGCGTACCTAACTGACGATCCCACACATTTTAGAACAATGAAAATTTATTAAAAGTACTATACCTAGCATATTCAAAATATACTTTAAAAAAATCTCAAACCGATTGTAAAACTATATGCACCAATACACAGACACCTCGAAAAAGCTATGAAATGTTGGGTATTGTGTGATAACTATTGGAGTACCACCATATTAGACTACCGGAAACGAGCAGTATCTTCACCGACAAGCAGTCTACAAATATAGCGCGGAAATTTCATCGAAAAAAAAACAAAAAACATTGTTTTTGTGCCTATTTCCTCACAATCACTTCAGAACCGATCGGACAAAAGACAAAGACCCAATCGTATCCTTCACGGAGAAATGTCAGTGCCACAGGAAAAGGTTTTGTAAAGTCGTAAACAACTTATCGTGCGTATTGTCGCCCAACCTCTCATTCCCAACAGCTACCTGACGTTGACCGGCAGAACTTCATTCATGTCTCATTTTACCACAGGGCATCCCCATGTTATTGTTGGAAATACAAATGCAATGGAAGTCTGCCAGAAGTTCCAATTTGTACCATCATTTGTTTGTCTTGTCCAGTTGTCTGACCTCCCAAGCTCAAACTTGTACCTGCCGTCGTTTACCCCAGGGCATCCCCATGTTGTTTTCGTATTCTGTCTACCTGGAAATGCAATGCAACACAAAATAAGGTTCTAAGACTAATGAAAATAAGGTTGGAAACCTGTCAAGACGTTCCAATTTGTAGCACCACTTGTCTGGTCTTCCTAGTTCAAACTTGCACCTTCGTTCATATCCTATACGACTTTCGTTTTGCGGATCCTCATATTCGATATGATGTATCTTACTATTACTTACTTTTTTTTTTACGAGCCTACCTAATAGAGTATGAAATTAAACACCTCCCAATGCCTTGATCAATGCCCTAGTGAAATTTAAAGGAGTTCAATGGAAAATAATAGAAGACAAATAGTTAAAAGACACATTGAACTAATAAAAACATCTTGTTCCTGCCATTCTTCGAGGGGCAAAGTAAACTGTTTATTATACTAGCGTCAATCCGGTTGTGGACTATGGAGATCAGCTACAATGAATAATACTATCACGAACTCTCTGTAGGAAGTATTTTTGGCGATTCCAGAGCAGAGTGACTCCCCTTTAATCGAGATATGGAACAATCTTCTAACGTTTCTTTGTAAAAATGTTACAATCTATCTAAAATTTTAAAATAGTTTCCAGAGTATTAATATTCAAAAATAGGCATTTAAATTTTTTATAAATAGGTAAGGTTAATATTCTTTCTCTAGTTTACATAACCTCCCCCATCACAATAACGATTTGTTCACATAAAAACACTCTTTTTACTATATTATTGAAGTGTGTTTATATACTTCATATTCATAAAACAGTTTATGTTATAATAATGTTCATCTAAATTAAAAAAATTACCATCTTATGCATTTTAATTTGTAAGATTATATTTGTAAGATATTTTCAGTAATATTACCAATTCGGTACATCCAAAATTATGTCAACACATTACAATAGACAATAACCTTCTCAGTAAATTATATTTCTTTACTTTCTAATTCATGTATTATGTTATTTTTAAATCTAAAGTATTTCTTGCATCATGTTTCTTGCAAAATTATAAAATATCTGAAATATAATTATATATATAAGTTAATGCTTATCGGCTTTAAAATTCAAAAACAAAGGAAAAAAAAGGTACAGAGAGACAACATGCATGAAAGTTAGAACTAGACTGTTTATTTCAAGACTATAACCCTGTATATTTACACCTGGGATGTTTACATCCCGACGTTCGGGGATTAAAGTTGAGTACTGATGCTGCCCGGAGCTTAACTCCCCCTGCCAGTTTACGCACACCTCCTCGTAAACTATGAAGTCTAAATTAAGGACGACTTAGGTGATATTACGATCACTCTCCTAATCGTACTAGGGAGCGAAGGCCAGCCCAAACAGTACACAACCTGTAATCCCTTACATTTGGTCGTTTTCCTTACATTCCTAAGACACTTACTTATAGTCCAAATAGAACGCTGCCTCCAACAATGCAGCCACTAGTGACAAAATCAAAACAAACAAAAAAAAAATTACATGGCTTATTACTCACAGAAAACAATGTCATCTTACACGCTACGCGTCAATAATTCTACAAAGCCTGTGTACATTCTAAAAAAACAAAAAAAGGAACTACAAAAAAAAAATACTTCTACAAATGGTACAAAGTGTACATATGTATACCATACCAAATTTGGCCACGTGCAGAAGCTAGGACACTCCAACTCACATATGGCCTGGTCTTATAATGTCCTGGGGTGTTGAGATGCCACACGATATCCAGATTCCTCATCTCCGACCGCACATTCGCATTATCGAACTTCCTACCCCCATCCGACGAGATTCGGTCCGGTACCCCATAAAACTGGAACCACGCTCGTAATGCCTGTAAGACGGCGTTGGATGACTTGTCTTGTACGGCATACGCCGTACCTACCTTACTGAAGGTATCTATTGTCGTAACCCACTTATATCCCTTCTAAGTGAATGTGTCAATCTGTAGTTCACTCAGTGGCGTCTCTGCTGTGGGTGTTTCCTCCTGTTGTCCCTGTGGTGGGTGTCGGTCATATTTAGTCTTAAGACATATATCGCAACTTCCTATAATATCTGATCGTCTTCTGCATATCCCTCAAGAAGTACCACCGCTGTAATGCTTGCAAAGTCTCCTGCACACCGCGGTGGTTTGTCTTTCCTTGATGGTAGGCAAGCGTTACTTCCCGCTGCCGTTCTTCATCACGCAGAGTCTGGACCATAGACAGACAACGAACAAACGATCGATCAATTCCCAGTTGTTCTGTTCTCCATAATTTCTTGATCTGATCCCACACTGTCGCATTGCCGACAAATGAATGAAAAGATGGTAGGTCTTCCCTGGTCTGGATGCATCTTTCAATGCCTGGCCAATTTGTGTCGCCGTTTATCGTTAATGATACCCTCGATCGTCTCCATTTCCATCGGACGCTCTCCGGCAGATTCTTCCGCTTCTTGGTGTTCGCTCCGATCGCTATCGTCCCGCGTACCGCGACTTCCATCTTCCCCGGGCGCCCATTTCTGGATAAATTGTCTGTGATCCCCGGACGTTTCCACCTCCTCGACTGCATTTACGGTAATCACTAGGGATAGCCAATTTCCAATTTTTCAACAATTTCCAGGTTGTATTGTGACAAAAACTCCTTCCAGCGTGTCACCCTAGCGGATGATTCCTTAAGCTTCCCCACCCATTGAAGAGGTCTGTGGTCCGTATGTACTCTGAATCTCCGCCCGAAGATGTATGGACGAAAAGGATCAATAGCCCATATGATGCCAAAAAGTTCGCGCTCGAGGGCACTGTACCGCGCCTCCATGTCAGTCAGTCTTCGACTCGCGTACGCCACTGGTCGCTCCCCTCCCCATCTCCCTCCTGCGACAGCACCGCTCCCAATGCATACTCACTTGCGTCGGTGGTGATAGTAAATAGCTTCTCAAAATCGGGAAACGCCAGGATTGGTTCCTCTTGCAGTCTAGCCATGCATTTTCGGAAGTTTTGCTCCATAATAGGTTTAATCACTATCCGGGCCCCCTTCCGCAGCAGGTTACTGATGGGTACAAGATACTCTGCCATGTCTGGCAAAAAACGCCGATAGTAATTAAGCGTACTTAAAAGTCACCTAATGACCTTGACGTCTTTCGGCACCGCCATCTTCCGAATTGCGTCGACTTTTGCAGAATCCTGCTGGACACCCTCCCTTGAGATGGTATGCCCTAAAAAGTTTATCCGATCCTCTCCCAGTGACGATTTTTCCATCGTCCATGATTTTAACCCGAATTCACGCAATCGTCGAAATACCCTCTGGATATGTTCGATGTGTTCGGATTCTGTTCGGCTGAAGATCAACAGATCGTCCATATAAATCTGGCATACCGCCTCGTCAAACCCCCTCAGGATTTCGTCCATCAATCGCTGGAAAGTAATCGGAGCGTTCTTCAAACCAAATGGCATCCAAGTGAACTCATAGTGCCCCCTCTCGAAAGTAAACGCTGTTTTGTATTGATCGGTAGCGCTCATTTTTATTTGGTGGTACCCTGCTTTCAAATCCAAGGTGCTAAAGATTGTGGCTCCATTCAGTCTGTCGAGAATTTTCTCAAAACGGGGAATCGGATACTTCTCATCCGTTTTGTTCTCATTTAATTTTCTAAAATCGACAACGATTCTATATCTCTCCTACTCCTCTCCCGGTTTACTTTTCTTTCGTACTGCCCACAGAGAACTATTATACGGTGATGTGCTATCCACGATTATACCCTGTCGTCTTAAGCTGTCGATTTCTGTCCGGATATGTTGGCGGAGTGCCTGCGGAAATCGTCTCTCCTTCACGTACGTTATTTGGTCAGATTTTAATGGGATGTCATGTACTGTCTTCCCCGTTGCCCCAAGCATATCACCCTCCACGTAAAAAATATCTCCGAACTCCCTTCGTAAGCTTTCCTTCCAGTCCACAACTTTTTTGACTGCCCCTATCCGCGCCCTCTTACTGTCCCCTGACATTGATAAGTTACCCTCCCCCCAACTTAATCCACCACTCCTTTCCCTTGTTCTCTACAAGTGCGCCTACGCGTCCCAATAAGTCACACCCCACTATTATTTCATACTCACGCGGCATGTACTCCACAATATGTACGTTAATATCGCCCTTTTTTTTCGCCCATTTCTCTAAATTCACGACCGCCTCTCCCACCCTGGGCCCGCCCAGGGTAATCAACTTGCACTTACATACCTTGACCTGGAGTGCCCTCTCTCTGCCATACAGCCGCTCCAACGCACCGCGTGACATTATGGTATTGGTGCTACCTGTATCCACCAAGCACCTCTCTCCCCCCTTGACTCTGATTATTGGCAACTCACACATTATCCATCTCACTGTATTACACTTTAGGGTGCGGTCGCCACTCTGCTGCCACCCTCCTCAGGCTGCCACACACAGCTCCCACCTTATCGAAGTAGTCTTCTTTCGCTCATGCTCTCGGCTCCTGTCGCGAGCCGGCTCTCGATCGGCTCCATCCCCCCTAAGTGATATCTTCCTTCTTTCCCGCATAGTTTTCGTATTCACTTTCATGGGTTCTGCCCTATGAGCATCTCTCCTCCGATACACGTAAGGGCAATGCCTAGCGATATGCGCCTCCTCACTGCACTCAAAACATTTTGTGCGGGGGCACTGTGCCACTAAATGACTCGTCTTCCCGCACCCATGGCATTTTCTCTCTTCTCTGCAGGGCCCGTACCTGGGTTTCGCCACCCTGAACCTCCTTTCGCCTGCCGCTCCCCTGTCCCTACTGGTCGTTGATGTTTCAATTTTTTTACAATTTGATTTAGGGGCCTTGGGTCTCCTGTACACTATCCGGCTCCATTCTCCCTCATCCTCCTGTATCCTCGATTTCTCCTCCCTGGCGCTGGTGTCAATCATGACTTGGGCACATTCGAGGAATGAGCGCTCATTAGTTTCCTTCGCCAACTGTACCTTCAGTATGGTAGACAGAAAACCCATTCTGCCCTCTACCTCTTCGATGCTCATTGTCTCTTTCATTTTCTCTGTTATTTGATTATAACGGGTTAGAAGACCTGCAGCATATTGGCCGCTACTCTGCCTTGATGATTTTGTCTCCCGGAACATCTGAAAAATATCTTCTTCTGGTGTCTATCACCCTCCTCCATATGCTTTTTTAGCCGCATCTTCACCATTTCCCACGACGTTTCCTCATCCGCTTGGATCTGGTTGAGAATACTTCTCTTTACCCGACATATCAGGGCCGCTCTTAGTGACTCTCCATCCCTGGGGTCCAGAAGATTTTCCTCCGATTTTGCTAGGATTAACGCAGTGAGGCGATCTCCTCCCTTCAGAAAGTGGTTGAGTTCTCCTAATTCGCCAGTGAACTATTCTAGCTCTGAAATTGCGTTTCTCAGATCTTGAGTGTTCATTGCTTTCACTCTCATCAACGCAAGAGTGGTAGCATGAGCTTCTGGCAAAACGCCCACCCTTCTCGTTGCTACATGTTCCACGCCATCCACTACATTCAGAACAGGTGGTCGTAGCACGCCTCTTTCCGCCATTCTTTCTTCTCTATCCACTCTTTGATTGAACACGGCAAAAAGGAAATGAAAAAAAAAATCGAACAAACGTCGTTCTTCCCACTCCTCGAATCCTGGGTTTCGGCACCAGTTAATGCTTATCGGAATTAAAAAACAAAGGAAAAAAAGGTACAGAGAGACAACACGCATGAAAGTTAGAACTAGACTGTTTATTTCAAGACTATAACCCAGTATATTTTCATTCGGGATGTTTACATCCAGACGTTCGGGGATTAAGGTTGAGTACTGATGCTGCCCGGAGCTTAACTTATATATATATTGTTCTAAATTGTAGTCCTGATGAACATGCGAAACGTTGACTGCAGATGTTGTTTTTTCAGTAGAGGGAGGTTTTGAAGAGACGGAAGCTTCCAACACGGAAATATTCAAAATCCAAGTGATTTCCAAAAACTTCCAAATTGGCACAATTAGAGGAAGTATGGAAAATAATTAAAATAGAAAAAAAAACTGATTCGTTTTACTCGCATAAGACAATGCTTAAATTACACTAATTAAATCCTGATCTTCCCTATGGTTTAGTACACATGAAAGAAGGTAATACAAAAAAAATGATTCTGAATGATATTCCTCAAGATGACGTTTTGTAAAATGTAAGTCCCTAATTTCGTTTTTGTACAATTAAATAAATAATATTTTGTTGATAATTGTTGACTAATGATAACAAATACATCGGTAAAAGATATGTAGAGCCAACTGATCAGCTGTTAGTAAACATGGCCTTGTGAGATAAATGACGCAGTGATATTTGTGTTGTCCACATTTCATAATTTAATAAAATAATTCTTCTGAGGGCTCAGAATCCAGAGTCATTTGATATCTCAGAAAAATCCAAAAACTGTCTCTTGGTCTAGTCGGCGCGTGATGTCGGCTCTTTTGAATACGACGCCCCGCTAAGTGGTAGCAAATAGCCCCTGTTCATATTAACAATTAATTATCTCTCCAAATTATAAACTACTACTCCTCCTCCTCACAGTTTAAGAGCGATTATTTCCTGTCGTTTTTTTTCGTTTTGGGGTTTCGCCGAAAAGGCGGCGCGGCGTACGTTAAATAGTATCGCGTGCCTCTTGGGGGGCATTAGAGCTCACTAATTGACTGGATAATTATGTGTGTGTCTTCGACAGCGGCTCAGATTGAAATTAGAGTGGCCAGGCCTTCGGGCTCGGTTATTACACGGCAGTCAAGTCTGGGCAGCGTCTGGCCCGGCGATGTGTCTGTTAGTCGGGTACTTGCCTGTCGAGGCTTCACACAAATACAAGTTTCGCGGCGAACAGATGAAAATTTTCTCTTTCATGTTACTTACTAGCTGATAAGCAAATCAATCACCATTTTTTTTTTCTTATTCAGATCGAAGATATTATTATTATTCCGTCCAAAATTCATTCAAATCCATTATAAAATAAATCGTGAACGTCCTCAAATACTCGTGGTTAGCATGCAGTCTCTGACAGTGGAGTTCCCCTCACACCCGAGGATTATTTTCTTTTGGGAGATGTTTCTTGCTGGCTTTGAGTCAACCCCGTGAAGATAAATGAGGAATCGCTAATTAAATGGAGGAGAATTAGCAAACGAACCCAATTAGCCAAATTTAAGTTTGAGGTCCACATTGGTGGGAGACAGGAGAAGGAGGAGTCCATGGGGCAACACACCACTTTCATTGGAAAAGATCTTTATTATTGCAATCTGCTCAGAGAAGGCAATGATTTAATTTGAGGAATTATCTCATTCATACAGTATTTACTACGTAGACAAATACAATGCAGGCATACATGCAAAGCCCAGTATTCCACCAAAATTACCTGCGGGAATGTCGAGGCAAGAGCGGGGTACGGGTAAGGTAGTTGTTCATCAATTTCTTCTACTTTTCTTTCGTTGCTGGCTTCTCATGAAGCTTTGTCAGCTTGTCCATTGCGCGATCATAATCATGACGTGGTAAAATACTCAGAAGAACTAAACATTGTTTTTCTGTTTACTAGTCTTAGTAAACAAATAGTTAGGCATTATATTTTCAAACCAAAACGTAATCAGCGTATTTCCACAATAATACAAAATTACTCACTGACTGAATCTTTTTTTCTGGTGCCTCCTATTAGAGTATTTAATTTAAGCCGGTTTAAACAAGTTGTATTACTTTAAGACTTGTATCTAGATTATAAAGTTTAAAAGGTGACATTTTATTGACCGCATATTGAGTTTAAATATTTATTTTCACGTCCACTTTAGTGTTATATTGCAATGAGCGTGCTGCAGTCGCTATAAAGTAATATTGTAACCAAAAACGGTTGACACCACATTGGTTACTAATTACATGAGGGGACCCACAGTCTGTACCCCGCTGGGCCCCGTACAATGTACTCTCGCTGTACAAGACACTTTGATAACAGGCTACCGGTGTAATGGTTGGCCCTGTCTCGTGAGGGGTGTCTCCTGCCCCGCCCCCAGTCCACTCGTTAAATTCTAATAACGTACAGAATACACTTCTTTTTATTTACCACTGAAAGCTTTAGCGAGTAAGCTTTCAATGTTATTTAATAACGTTAAAGATCTATGGGAGTGACCCTGCGCCTGCGCTAAACTATAACAAGTCGTTTTCGTATCGCTCTACAAACTAACTATTTTTGTTACCGTTCGTAGGAAGTGTCTAGTTCGTAGAACTGTTTCAACCGACTATTGGGCGAACTGTTCACGGAGGAGATACCAATAGGTGATTGGATAGTGAAGCTGTGGACTGTATTGTTAAGTGTATGTTTCAATTCACATTTCATAGAAAAGGCGGCCATATTGAAAGGATGTAGATCAGCTGTGCTAGTGATAAAAGTGGGGTGTCCGGCCAGACCCTCATAACCTTGTCTGTGGCCTTATCTAGCGTCGCAGGCTCTTAGTGAAATTACTACCCCCGTGAGTGAGACCCGATGCCGGGAAGGTGGCAGCGATTCAGAAAATGGTGGTTCCGTCGGACGTTAAAGGGATCCGGTGCCTGTTGGGTACGCTTAACTATTACAGGAGATTTGTCCCCGAAATGGCGGCTTTTTCGGTACCCTTGAATTTGAATCTCCTGAAGAAGGGTGAGAAGGTGGTCATCACCCCAGATATCGAGGTGAATTTTCGGAAGTGCATGGATCGTCTCCAGGAACACCCGGTCCTGGCATTTCCTGACTTCACGAAGCAGTTTACAATCACGACGGATGCCAGTGAATATGCGCTGGGAGCGGTTCTGTCACTGGAGGGAGACAGGGGGGAACGTCCCGTAGCGTACACTAGTAGGCGAGTAGAGTAGAGAGGAGAGTAGGCGACTCACCGAGGCGGAAAGTAGGTATAGAGCGGGAATTATTAGGGATAGTCTGGACGATAGACTATTTCCGGCCCTACGTGTTCGAGGGAAGGTTTCGGGTGTACACTGACCACAGATAGTTACAGTGGGTCGGTAAATTAAAAGAGTCGGCGAGGGTCATGCGTTGTAAGGAGTTCCTGAGCCAATACAACTTGGAGGGAATATATAAGCCCGGTAAGGAAAACGTCGTGGCGATGTCTGGACTGGATGTCCCGGGCGATGGTGGTCAACGCACTCGACCAAGATCAGGGGAATCCTCCCGGGACGGACGGCAGTTTTTGCGAGCATGGACGCCGAAAAGAGAAGAAGACCAACAAGAACCAGGGTCTACGGATGTGGTACCGTCGGCAGGAGGAAGGAGCTCAACGGACGACAGGCCTGCAGACATGGAAGAGCGGGAAGAAATTATCAATGATAAGCTAGTCTGGAAGACGAAGACCTTCGGCCCCATGAAAATAGCATATGATAGCTCTCCCCGATCCACCACCACGACCATATGGTCGGCGCTAGGGGTGAACAATGACCAAATTAGTCGTTCCCTTAATAATGCTTCCACACCAGGGAAGACTTATTCTCTTTAAGTCGGGAACGCAACCACATGGGAAAAAATTAAGCGTCTTTGGAGGGCGGAGCAGATTAGGGTTGACCGAACATTTGTATGGTGTACCATGATGGTAGAGACCATCCCGGATGAGCCAACGCAGAAGGAGATCACGCTAGCGTACCATCAGGACAAAACAAGCCACAGGGGAAAACAAGAGACCGCTCAGGCGTTGAGGCGGAAGTATTTCTGGTGGGGAATGTGAAAGACAATCCAGGAGACACTAGCTGCGTGCGAAGTTTGTCACCGTACCAAATATGACAGGCACCCACCGACCGGGCAACAAGTCGAGACTCCCACTGCGCAAACACCGTTCACTGACCTTCAAGTTGATAACTTGGTGGGGACACAAGTGGGTCACCGTGGTTGACCTCTTTAGCAAAACGGCTATGGCATACCCCTTTCGGAAAAAGTCGTCGGAAGCAGTACTAGGCGCGTTGAGGTGGTGGTTTCAATTTTACGGCGTCCCAGATCGGATAGCGTCGCACGGCGGATAGGAGTTCGATAACGCCGACGTGCAGGAAGAGATGAAGGCTCTGGACGTGACATGCATGTCAAAACCCCAGGGCATCCAAAGAGCCGAGGAGGAATTAAGCGTCTCCACAGTACCTTGGGCGATCATCCCCCCGTCTACAATGCCGACAAAGGGTTGGAGCCGGCAGAGGCAATGCCCAGGGCGTTCATTGCGTATAACCATTCTGTTCACACAACCACCAGGTTTTCACCCTTTGAAATCCTTTTCGGACTTCGTGGGCGTCGCCGGGATACAAGTAGAACGGTGGTGGGAGACGAGACGTCCGCACAACTCACCACCAACCACGTGGAGCCGGGGAAATTGTGGGGGAAGGTGTACGCGAAAATTACCTCGGAAAAATTCAGGAGGGTGTTGAGGGAGAACACGGGCGTCAAACCACTAGAAGGGTGCGTCGTGATAGGCACTACGGTGTATCGTAAGATCGGTTCCAATAGGAGTAAGGAGGCGTCCCGTTATGAGGGTCCCTTCCGGGTGATCACGATTCGTAAACACAATTTGGTGACCATCCAGAGTGTTCATGAACCCGTGAAGAGGAGAACTGTCCATCTCGAGCAGTTAAAGCTTCCAGTGGGGAAGCCATCTAAATAGGAAATTGACTCTAATTTCCTCACTCCTGCACACATCTCATTAGATTTCTGGTGTCTATACTTTTTCCAGATACCTGTTTTTTTTTATTTTATTGTTTTAACCTTGTACCACATTGGATAAAGTTATGTTCTGTTTCTATGACAGTGTTGTGCTGCTCTAGGCGAGCAGGAAATTATTATGTCTGAACTGTATAATTAGCATAAGTGTTAAGTTTCAGTTCCCGATGGATGGTCAGGAACTGGCAGGGGGGAGTTAAAGCCAGAGGCACGTATTAGTGTTGTAAACTAATACGATCATGGGAGGTAAACAACCCATGATCCTATGTAGGTCGGATTACTAATGACAATAAAGCAGTCTCTTTACAGAAGTTCGAGAGTGTAGTTCGTTTCCCTCTTTCCTATTCTTTCTTTAAGATTAACCACCGACGATTATATATATATATATATATAGGGTAAAATCATATATATATTAGATATACTTATAATATTATATATATACATGTTATGGCTAGTGGCAAGACATTGTTAAGCCTAATACCACAGCGCCTAGTGTAAACTAAGCCTGGGTATTGATAGAGGATGAGAACAGAATAAAGCCAGTTAACAATCGAACCTGTGTGCATTATTATCATCCATATTCTCTCTTTTTTCTGATCGTCTACAGCCGGCAGACGATAACTTACATATATTTGTATATACTTAAATCAAATCATTATTGTGATAAAATTATACAATCTGCCTGATTGGGCAATAAGTAGTTTTATATATTTATGGTATAAGTAGTTATAACTTATTTACAATTCTTTATTCCTTGCTCATTCATACATATTTACAAATAGCCCAGAGACCTCCCAAATTCATGTATGCATGCGAAAGAGGAAGCGGAGTTTTGGGAAGTCCCCCACGCTCCTCCGTCATCAGCGTCACCGGATACGAGCCAGTGGAGGCTGACGCTTAGGACATGATTGGAGAAACTGGGTAAATGCCAGGACTCCCGATGTCACGTATTTATAGCAGGTCACGAGGCGACTGATGCTTTAGTCTTCGAGGATTATAGGGATGTTTGGCACAGCGTTACGATTGTGCTAGGGGAATAGGGTGGTTGGATAGGTTACGATGGATTGTCGTGAATTAGGTAGGGATGAGTTCATGAATGTAGGCTATATTAAGATTGTTATGAAGAGTTTTGTTGCTGACTTAATAAGGGGTATTATCAATTGTTCTCAGGCTATTTATATTTAATTTTAGATTTTTTCCCAATAGCTTAATTCTTGTTTGAAAAAAAAAGTGTACGTCAGAGATCGTAAGTGATAAACAAAAAGTACTGACACAACAATTTAGGCAATAATTTAAATTATCAAAGAAAATTTTAAAATGTATTTCAAGACTTTTCTGATTTCCGTTCTATAAATAACGCTTGCTTGCTATTTATGGCTGGTAATAGTTAACGATTCTTTCGAGATTAAAAATTTGACAACTTTCTCAAAAGGAAACATCCTGCAGTAAGTTATTACCGCAAGTTAGTGCTATCACGTTGACAAGGAAGGGTTGTAACGGACATGCTATAATACGGCAGTGTGGAGGACTGGTGCGTTGCACAAGAGCGCAATCAATGCGACGTTTCGACAGAGACGGCTCTTGCGTCAACAGGGATCCGCCGTGACGCACGTACACTCATAGCACATCGCACAGCGTCACTTCTTCCTTAATGAGGGCCAGCGCTCGCTCTCCTTAAGTGTACTCCGGTACACTTATTGGACCGTTCATTCTTAACTTTCCGGTTACTTTCATAAGTCCAATACCCAAAGCCCATTGAGTATTCATATACAATTCATAAAACGGGAGAGGATTCTACTTTCGTACAGAATCGATGGTTTATCTGTACCTGCGTCTGTTCGTTCTAAAAAAGTGGATGCACAAATGAAATTATGAAAATAAACAGTAAAAAAGCTAGCTTTTTAGATTTCTTAACTGGCAGCTTTTCAATATTCCAATGTGATATTAAAACTTCTTAAGTATGATTAAAAACACAAGAAAGACAGTGACGGAAAAAGATATATCATTATATATATTATTATAATTATTAGCATAAAGTTTTGAGAGCTACCAATATAAATTGAGTATTTAGTATTATCCAAGCTATTAGTATTATAGCTTTTACAAAAAGCTTTTTTGTGATCGAAACGTTTATGAAATTCAATTTTTCATCATTTAATCATTTTTTTTTTAAGAAACTCCAGTTTTTGCTGACATAAAATTCTATCCAACTAATTTGCGATCTGAAAAGGGTAGTAACGGAAAGACACCCTTTGGTAGAAATATTTACGCCAAATGTGAATCCGATATCAGCATCTTGCTCGCCAGGTGCCAGCTAGTATATTGCCAGCTTCACAGCTTATTTGGTATCTTGAGACCGATACTTTAGTAGGGACCGTAGACTTTAGAGGAGGACCGAAACCCCCACCCGGGCGAGTGGAGCCCATTTACAGCTTTTGGTTCCAATTAGATAATTATAAATAAATTCAAAGATTTGTTGCTAGTAGAAACAATAATGATTTATAAGGCTTGTCGTGGGCTATACATATTAATAGCCTCTGTACACTTTCCTTTCGTCTACCCACGATTTATCTTACTTTCGGTGGTTGCACCACCATTCTCAAGTATCTTATAATTTAAATTATAGAATAGAACATAACAGATTAACAGACGACAGGTTTAAAATAGGATAAATTGTTTTTTTTGTCTTTCATAGCGCCTTTAAATTTACAGGTAATTATATATAATTATAGATCCTCAGGCGAATCTATTTACAAATTATTTTTATATTTCCTGAATCATCGCTACATTATATACAGGTTTTGTTATTTTATAAAAATTATTTAATGAATATAATGATACTGTATGATAATGACTGGACTAAACTGACTAATAAAGGTGATGGGGCTCACCTTTTTGATCAACCTTAAAACTAACTTACATACTAATTCTTAACCTAATTTTTCCCCGACAGTCTGTTGCCATCGATGCGGAAGGGGTGGTGGGGTCATAGTGTTAAACACTGGGTTGGTTAGGTGCTGCAACGAGTCAAAAAACTTGATGTGACTCCGGCGGATGAGCTCATCAGCGTTCTTCAACCTCTCGAGAGAGGTATGTCGGACCACTTTTCGCCCCATTCTGTAAATGTTGGAAACATTTGGCTGTATTGTCAGGCAAGTGGGCAAATAGCGGGGCACCGTACAGCAGAGCTGGCCGGAGGACACATTGTTTTAAACTTTTTTTTCCTATTATATCATTTGAATTATAAGATTCTTGAAAACGGGAGTGTAGCCGCCGAAACCACTTATATCAGTATAAAATAAACCGTAGGTTGACCAGAGTGAGGTTTACATTTATTAAAATAATATTGACATTTAGCTCAAAAGTTTAGTTTGTTAAATATGATTAAACCGAATGTGAAATCAGTCGTAATTTAACCGTAAATTGTACACGGACGTTATATTCTGTATAACGGGTGAGCAGACATTCCGACCTCAGCACTGGTTTTTTTGTTTTGAAAATCTACCTCAATCAGCTTATATAATTACTGGTATAATCGCTTTCATTTTGGGATTTCTTCGCCTTTCCAGAAATCCTTGAGCCGCTAACTCGAAGAAAGGGGCAGATCTCGTGCTTGCAAAAGACAACAGATGACTAACGGTATCCAAAGTCATTACCCCGTTCCTGAAATATGTTAATTATGGACATAATAATTTCCTGATAATAGAAGTCGCTTGGAAGTCCAAGTCACTGGACAATTAATGGACTGGTGATTTATAAAAGACGAGACGTTTTCCGATTGATTCTTCGAAGACACAACCTTGTAGTTGCTGGATAACCTGTAATCAAACCTAGCTTCAGCCCCCTTGTCATAAACGAGATCTTTGAACTACTTCGCTGGCTAGTGATAGACATTAAATGACTTGTTGCTGCTAAGCTAGTTGTTAAAGTTAGACGAAAGTGTGGGATAGCCGAAGAGTTCCTTTAACAATTTAATATAGCAATAAAACATATATTACCAATTATTTAGCACTTTAGTGTAATATTATCATATGATGATCAATGTTAATGAAACTAAATGGAAAAATCAACATCATTCTGAGATTTAATGAGGCTTAAGCCCCCTGCTAAAAACGTCAATTGTATAGTCACAGACTGTCAGGAATATCGATACACATCGACAGACAGATGATGTGATTTATTGTGTGTAATTTCTGATACAGATAAGTAACATGATAATTAAATAAATAAAAGATGTACAGTTTTAACAGTAATAGGTGCCTACTTTTGCTAGTTTGGTAAGAATAGAATAGAATAAACAATAAATAAAATAGTAATAATTTGCACAAACATCTTTTAGCGCTCGCTATTACCAGGTGGATTTCAAAATATCAGGATCAGGAGAAAGAAAAGAATTAAAAAACGGAGAATTCGGAAACTGAGAAGGAAGAATGACAGAGTGATGGAGGCAGTAAGTCCCAAAAGATGGCATGGGCGAGAATGGGAGCTACTGTTACCCATAGCTACTGTTACCCGTAGAAGGGACAAGAGGTCGGACAAGCGAGATCTTGTGTTGCGGGAATAAATAGAGGATTAGAGTTTGAGGCGGTTTGATACATTTACATGTTTTAGTGGATAAGGAAGGTCCCAAGTATTGGCGTCTGGTAAATGAAAATAGCCAGGCTGGCTCAAAATAGATTTTCAGTAGATAGTTAGAATTTGATGTGACATGCGTAAGTCCCTCGGAATCTCGAAGACAAATCAAAGGAAACACTTCATAAAACTTGTTATGGTTTCATCAGTTTCTTTGGAACTTGTGGGAGATTTGTGTAGTGCGGAAGAAAGGTGCTTATGATAGGTTGAAATGAAAGACTGGAACCATTGAATGGCATTATAAGTGAAAGACCTATTTATCGTTTGGATAGAATGTTCCATTACAGCTGTGGTGAAGTCGAGGAAGTCAACAACTTGATTTTGTTGTGACTATTGGCGGATTGATGGTCATATTTTATTCGGGCTAGTGGGGTGTGCTGAATAACTAATTGTTGTGGATTGAGAACATGAGAAAAGTGGAAGTTTGAGATTGTACTGATCGTTCAAAAGAAAGCCAGTTATTTGAAATGATAGTGAGTTTGGCACACTATTTAGTTTCCCCTCCCTTCTTTTAGTACCACTAGAAAGAAAAACTTGTATTTTAAATTTTAGTCATTTTTTATAAATGTAAATATATATTTATATATATATGTATATATTTAAAAAGATAGAATAACAAGTTTTTTTTAATATATGTACTGTATGAAGTTTATACAGAATTTTTCCAGGATCACATCTGATCGAAGTCCGTTGATAACTTTGTTGAATGGGTCACTAAAAGTTGTTGCCAACTAGAGTTGTCCAATTAGCCAGACTCTTTTTAATGTCATAACATGCGTTATTAGGTGACTACATGTCATAAAGATCGTACAATCAAATACGAAATATTCCCAAGTCTGCTTACTCTGCAAACCATATCTTCGCTATAGTAAGAAGTTTGTAAAATTTTACCAATTTTTTTTAGTGTTAGTACAACTGCTTATCACCTATTATGAAAAATACGGTGATTTCTATTTAAAGTTGGGGTTTATTCGTTTGTCAGTATGGTTTTATTATAAAAGCCAGGTCTATATTCTATTATTTTTATTTAAATTTGAAGTCACCTTCTTCTTAAATTGTTCACAGATGAGCACAATATTGAGTTCAAGTGAGCGCAGATAAAGGTATTTATTTTCTTCGTCTGTTTATAGCTCGTTGCCACAATCAATAGTTTCAATGAATTCTTCGCGAGTGGTGCGATAACTCGATCAACTACGGACAAAGGTGGCATGGTTATTGTTTACTTTTGACGACATAGCGAGTTTATTACAATTTATTCATTATTCATAATGTGATTATGATTACCTACAGTACATCTCCCATCATGTTCCACCCAGCACAATTAACACGTCAGTAGTGAATCACATTTTATTCCACTGTGAAGTGAACCAACTACTTAGGATCATATACTACTACTGCACTTCTTTTTTTTATTTTTTATTGCTTTATCTTGTGACTTGTACAGACTCGATGCCCCTGTAAAAATGCTATCATTTTCAAACAATTCGGAGTTATTTTGTTTAATAATTTAACTTAGTTAAATAATTGTCTAGTATATCATATACTAATATTCTGGGCTTTAATTCCTTAAGTAGTTCTACGATGCGAACACCCCGACGTATTAATAATTTGTCCCTACCGATGATTAGTAAGAATAATAAATCGAACAGGTTTGGATAAAGACATCCCTTTCTTCCTAATCGATATCATTTCCTTTATACTGACTGTAGCGAATCGCTACCCATATATGTAAATTACCCTATACTCTGGTGCATATAATGTATTGTAATAAGATGTAAAACATGGTAAAAGCCTTTTCTAGTAATAAATCATAGAGGGATCGGCAGATATAAACAAGTAAGAGAGGGTCGAAGGTACAGCAATAAACCTGAGAGGATAAGCCACGTGACTGCCATAAATAGACCCCGTGCAGACCTTCAGTCACTTTCCGGCAGTCATAAAATCTAAAAGCCATGCCAATAAACTGTCCTTAGGGGACGAGCGATCACGTATCTCGGTAGGTGTGACATCATAAAACACACCCTTTTAGGCCAACAGTCATAAACTTAAGGGGGATTAGCTACCTGGGCATCATAAAACATACCCCCTGCAGCCCACTCCACCTTCCAGGAGGGAAGGGGAGATAGTATTTAAGTCAATGAATTTCGCCCTGTAAAGACTACGACTACCGTCGTGCCGACTGGGATCTGTACCGGTCGCAGATTTACCATAACCTGCATACGGTGCCAGTTCTCCTTACGAAAGAGGAAGTAGATCTTTAACTATCTTTCATAACTGATGTGATCATAGATGCAGCAAACACTGCGATCCCGAAGTACACTCCCATGCCACCGTCTCTGCGACCACCTCCAGACCACATTCTTAAAATTATTGCCTTGCGCCATACTATGAAAAATAGATGGTACAGGATGAGAGATCAGCAAGCCAAGGTCGTTCTGAATTCTCTCACAACGCAAATCCGGAGCTTGATGAAACTCTGGAAAACAGCCCAGTGGCATGAGAAACTTCGTAGCACTCACGGAGATCACAGAAAGTTTTGGAAGTTGTTGAAGACTACAAAAGGCAAGACAGCGACTGTCCGTCTTCACGAAGGCGACAATGTTCTGACTGCTGAGCAACAGGCAACAAAACTGGCCGACCATTACGCTAGGGATATTACGGCTCGGACGGGATACTACCACTTGCCTCCTCCGGTAGATGCTGAACAGAACCACATGTTTGTATCACCGAAGCAGCTCAAGGCGATTCTTCGCCGGTGTCAGGGAAACCGAGCACCAGGGCACGACGGGATACAAACAGTGCTGCTCAAACAAATGCCAAGGAGAGGGATAGTACAACTAGCAAACTTATACAATTCTTGTATAATATTGCGGTACTTTCCTAACACATGACTGAAGCCAGCCAAGAGTGGAGATCACCCAGCCCACTACCGCCCGATCAGTCTGCTACCACAAATGGGGAAAATCTTTGAGAAAATTCTTTTGAATTATCTCAAAGATTACTGCTCGGAAATTACATCATTCCGCCAGAGCAGACTGGATTCCAATCCAGTATGAGCACAGAGCACCCCCTTCTGAAGGTGCAGTCAGAAGTTAGCCATAACATGAATAGAAACATAGTCACGGCTATGATTTCCATTGATTGCACCCAAGCATTTGACTCGGTGTCTCACGGGACACTGTGTCAAATTCTCTGCGACCGGGAATGCCCGGAACAACTGTATTCAATTCTGGCTAGCTTCCTGAAAAACAGATCGCTGCGGGTGAGAGTGGGTGATAGCTTCTCCGAAGCTGTGCCACTGACCTGTGGAGTACCCCAAGGAGCCGTCTTATCCCCTGTACTATTTAACGTATACACGTCTGAGATTGTCGGAGCCCGGTACAAAAATACCACAGTTACTGCTTTCGCAGATGACATAGCGGTGTACAGCAGCAGCATGAGTGCCAAGGTAGCTCTAAGACAGGCTGAAGCAGCCTGTAACCAGATCAGTGAGAGATTGTGGAGACTCAATATCTCTGTAAACGCGGGTAAGACTGACTGTGTAATTTTCTCTTTTCAAAAGGGAAAAAGCCCGCTCCCTACTAGTTACATAGTAGGAACGGAGGAAAATTCACCAGCCAACAACCTAGTATATCTGGGAATTAAAATGGACAGACACCTCCATTTTAGTAACCACTTTACGAAGAAGTTGAAGCAAACACGCACGAAGTCTTACCGGCTTACGCATTTATTAACCTACCCCAATCTATCACTGCATCTGAAGATACTGATCTACAAGAGTATACTCAGGCCTACTCTGCTGTATGGTGCACCGCTTTGTCGTCATCTGACGTACACGACAGCTCGGCGACTCCAACAATTTCAAAATGGTATACTGATGAAAGTGGTCAGAAATACTTAATAAATACTGATAAAACTGGCTGGTTAACGACCGTAAAACGACCACCATCTTACTTCGAAGTGCCTCGAGTTCATCCACTAGCTCGAACCTGCCCGGACGCCTGCTAATCGACTTCCACAGGACACACGAAACCCCGGGGAACTACTCACTGCATAGAGACGACCCACGACACCCTGGAGATGATACAACGACAAGACGCGAAAATCAACTCAACACAAATCGACACCTGACCGAACAACCCTGCGAACGAGTACATCCGCTCTCTCTCTCTCTCTCTCTCTCTCTCTCTCTCTCTCTCTCTCTCTCTCTCTCTCTCTCTCTCTCTCTCTCTCTCTCTCTCTCTCTCTCTCTCTCTCTCTCTCTCTCTCTCTCTCTCTCTCTCTCTCTCTCTCTCTCTCTCTCTCTCTCTCTCTCTCTATCTATCTATCTCTATCTCTATCTCTCTCTTTCTCTCTCTATCTCATCTCTCTCTCTCTCTCTCTCTCACTATTTCTTCACTAAAGGACAAAACATATGTATGCGTTTAATTTTAATACCTTATAATTTCGTATATAAACATTTATTACCAAATAATGCTAAGTACAGAGTGTGTTATTAGATAACATAAAGCCCATAAACAAACATACTTTTACTGTGTGTTTTATAATCGTTTACATATTTCTATTTGTTGTGGTTTTTTTAAATGATTTGCTATTTATGAACTATAAATTAAATCCGTTCTTTCTTCATTGTTCGTCAAATGAATGTAAGGAAATCTCTCTCTCTCTCTCTCACTCTCTCTCTCTCTCTCTCTCTCTCTCTCTCTCTCTCTCTCTCTCTCTCTCTCTCTCTCTCTCTCTCTCTCTCTCTCTCTCTCTCTCTCTCTCTCTCTCTCTCTCTCTCTCTCTCTCTCTCTCTCTCTCTCTCTCTCTCTCTCTCTCTCTCTCTCTCTCTCTCTCTCTCTCTCTCTCTCTCACACACACACACAGACGCACAGGGTGCCAGAATCTTCTTGGTTACGTTTCGGTTTTTCTTGACCCACTTATACAGCTATAACCCTGCTTTGATAGATACACAGTTCAATTCTTCAATGGAAACATTTACATTATCCAAATTTATGTATTTTTTGAATCAGCCTGATTAATGGATATTTCTCAAATACCTTTTTGTAAACGGGGAGATTTTCCAACAACGATATTTTTTTGTACCAAGCCATGGATATTTTATAACTTTCCGCAAATGTTATGATGTTGAAGTGACAGAAATTTGTTTGTGCGTGGATTGGATACGATGCCTTATTTTATGATCTCTAACACCACTATAATTGTGATTATGGTTGGATCACCCCTCTTCCATGGAAGTGTTGGAGTACACCATGGCGGCCTGGAATGCCACTTTCTCCAGGTTTCCTTTCCTAGGCGCACACACTTATACTGTTTATGTTTCCGCACTGCCGACGCGTATACATGACTACATAACCCATGACTACATCATTCGTTGTGTTCTCTCGTGCTGTAATAGTAGTTTCTTTTCATCTTACTCAGATTATATATATATATATACATTTATTTCTGGTTAAGGTGACTTCAAAAAATCTAGGGTGTGGTTCAACAAATAAATAGACAGCAAATTTTTTTTTTATTTTATAAAACTCTTTATCAGTATTACTAAAATCTTCATTATGGACCGGGTGCTGAAATCTCCTCCAATATTCTCATCCAGAATATCAAATTCATATTTTAAAGTATACCGACCCTATACATGGATGGATCAATGGTGGCAATCAATGGAGGGAGCTGCCTTATAAATGACATAAAGAATTACAAGTTTATAATATTCCGTATAACTATGTACAACGAAGGAGGATCATCTGTTTGCAATAGCCAAGAACAGTTTCTTGGTGTTGCGTGAGGGTAGGTGAGGTCCTATTACTTCTTCTGCCGCTTTACTCCTCTATTTTAGTTCTACAAGCACTTTTTCAAATACCATGATGACTTGTAATATCACATCACGTAGTTTTCTGAGTTATCCGCCGTACATAAACTATGAAATTCGTGAACAGCACTTCCATCGTTCACATCAGCAGTGGCCATACCAAAATGAAATTCATGAAAGCTCTAAACACTCAATCAGTAATTTAGGGCAACCAACATAAGTCCTGAATACATAAAGTTAGAGCTCCAGTTAAAGAAAAGAGTTCCAAATTGAGAGCCGAACAAATAAAAACATTCCTGGCTAAAATATAGAAAATTTATTTTCAAGACAATAAGAACAGTTATTAACCCATTAAAAGATTAATTAATCGACGAAATCTAAATTTTATTGATAACGATATACAAATGCAAATGGTACTTATGAATGAAGGTCCAGGAGGAAGGTATCTGGTGGGATCTTTACTGCTGAGGACCACGTGGTCTTGTGGAGAAACTTGAGATATTCCTGCCTATGGCGTGCCCAAGTTCCGGAGCTGATTTGTCCCATGTGTGCTGGTCACACAGCCAAAGAAATGAAAAGCAGTGAACAGCATTAGAGCCGGAGCGGAGCTGCATCAACTGAACCAGCTTTAACAGTCACCGTTAACCGCATCAGAAGGCACCACAAGAAAACCCTTGGTTCCAATTCCAGCCCTGTCGATTTCTTTTTCCTTTTGTTTTTGGAATTAAAAAACGGTAGGATATCTGCCCTTTTATCCTAGCTTGACACAGGCATAGCGACCCATAACCTACAAATTCAGTTAAATTTGAGCGCTGGTGCATCCGATGGATGACAAAAGTCAACAAAGGAAAAAGCATTGTTACTTTGACGTGAATCCTGTCCATCAATCCTCTTCAACGCATCTACAACTCCCAAATCAGACACTGTGCCTTGGATACCACCTTGACAAGATGAACCTGGAACCCTCTTACAAGATGGCAGAAACTCAAAGACTGTTCGGTCAACTGTATAGACTGCTCAATTGAATTTCCCATTTCAAAACCGTCAAACATCAAGTGCATCATATCCTTCCGATCGAAAGTCCCAATAACATCAGTTAATGTATCATTTTATGGCACAAATAAAACCTTAAAATTCACACTATCCGCGATCAAAATTCTTAAAAATTCCAGCACACGTTATCTGACCATTAAAATCCTTGAGAAAGTATCGCCCATCGCTACAACCCTCCTCTGTGTTTATGTTTACCGTCTACGAAATTCTACCCCACACCAAACTCTCTAGGTGACATTACACACAGCTTAGCGCTCATTCGTTTATCTGCTGTATAAACAGTGAAGCGTGCCTCATCTGAAACACCCCGTTTTCAGTATAGATAAGGTGTTTCCGAGCAAATCCCAAGCGAGCTCTACGATGTTCTCTGGTCAACAATGGCCCTAATGCTGGTCTCTGGGGGGTATAAATTCATTCAACAGTTTCTGCACATATTGCTACTCCCCGAGTTGTACGAAGAAGTTGAGCAGTCTCAACTCAAACCGATCCCGAAGCGTGTGAAGTACAACAAGCCAGTCATCTCTTGGCTCTGCCACTCGCCTGCTATTGCACAAACCTGTCTCGCGGTATCGCGTAATTGCTTTCCGGACAGTAATTTCAGGTGAACCCAATTCACGGGCTGCATTTCTTTGGCTTCGACCTTCTTCTACTATAGCAACAACACGGACTACTTGATCGTCCGTCAAAACCTTTTTTCAAATTAATATTAAAAAAAAAATCTTTTGCTAAATTTTTAGAGAGCAATTACACAAGAAATCAGAATAGAAGAAAGTTCTGTATAATTTTTTTAAATAAATTTTTGAATATTTATTTGGGTTTTCGCTCATATTTACAGCCCCATATTACCGAAAAGTTTAATGTTAATTAAAAATGAAATTAAAGCCGATATAACTCTATTAGGAATAGAATATTCGAATTTTTCTAAGTGAGCCATATTTTCTATGGGGCATTGTATTTAAAATTGCAATCAAATTAATTAAATACAAATGGAATAACGTTCTTGACGTAAAAGATTCGTGCGATGGACATCTTAATATCTTCACCCTGATAACCAATATTGTTCCTACCAGACGTCTTGGGTCTACATACTCCTCCTTCATGTACCCTAGGTGGTACCAGTCTGATCCGAGATCGTCGCACATGTAATGTAGCTTGCAAGAAAAGTATGTGACGCTATGAGACCTAGGAGAAGTGAGATGGAGGTCCATCGACTAGCGGAGACATAGACGAGTCAATAAGTGGGAACGCCGGCATCTCTGAGAAGAGAGACCCGTGCACTAATGTGCCAGGTTCGAGTCACGCCACTCACCGCCCTGTCATTTCTGAGGGACCCTGACAAAAACATTCGCGTGTCTGTGTCGTATTTAATTCAATTAGCTGTCTCATCATGCAGGATCCAATTCGCGCCAATCTTACCCATTTCCGACCCAGTTATTCGTTTTTTTGAGCTCTTTAGCTTTTTTTATTTTGTTGAGTTTAAGTGGCTCAATTTTTGTTTTTTGGCCCGTTTACCAGAGGTGAATTCAATTACTTTTATTTTGCCTTTTTGTTTGCAGCAGCTCTTCAATTTCCACCAGTTATCCATTAGCATATTGTTGTTACAATGATTGAACAGATTATCACTTGGTGAGGTTGATGTGTGTCGTGATGCCTCACCTGTCACGAAGGGAGAGTGGAGAATCTGTCTTTTGCATTAACGGTCAAAAAACCAACTTAATCGGTCCAAAATTTTAAATGAATATTTCCCAATACCTTGAAATATCCCGGTTATTTTTTTTATTGAATTAAAACTATTGGAAGTTTTGAAAAAAAAATAATAAAAAAAAAAATCTGACCCGTTTTCCTGAATTTTAAGATATCCTAAATCACATATCAGCCATTTCTCATGACCCTATTAAATCGAATTTTTTGTCAGGACGTACTATTACAATAGCGCAAAATTATTTCAATGATAATCCAAAAAATAATGTTTTGAGAGCCAAGGTTTTTTTTTTTAAATCATTGTTTCAGTTATTCACAATGTTATTCCTAGGAAAATCAGTGATTAATCGGAAAAAAGATTCAGCGCATAGATTCAACAAATAAAACGAAGTAATTTCGATCAAATATTGTAAGTAGTATCTCACTCATCATTTAATAAGTTTTTAAAAAACTGACTTCACTGATTGGAGTATCTTCACATTTTACGTCCTTCGCTTTGTTTACAAACATTAAAATAATTCTATTTTGTTTATAATCCATGTAAAACAATGTTAGTTGATACATTAAAAAAATGTTTAAATATTAATTGATAAATGGTGAGACTGGAGAGAAGCATGAATCAATAATGTTACCACTAGACTAACAATTCCTGGTTCTATAATTTCCTTGCATTTAGTCCATACATGTACAAGTGACCACTTTCAAAATTATTTTATATAGGTGTCCCTTATTTCAAACTTTTCTTCCTGAAATATGAATAATATGAATTTACTATTCTTTCATAACTGGCTCTTGAAAGAATAATATTTATTTTCTCTTAAAAACGAGTTAGTTTAATATATTAGTAAAATTTACTTTTGAGGTAAGAATGTAATATGCATAATATGAATAATTAATATATTATATAAATACTGGAGGAAAGGCTTGATTATAGATTCATTTTCATGAGGCTAGACATATGTTTTGTTTGATTTCAGACTGGTTCAAATTTCAAACTTGATATTGTTCATATATACATACATATGAATGATTAACATATTGACGTTTTGGTCAAAGCACCTAACTGATACCTACTAAAAATAATACTGGAGGTGTCGTAAATGATCCCATTTTGAAGGTTGCTTCCTATAGGTGGTTAATGAAAGATTTATTTAGTCTGAAAAATTGTCACAGTGAATCGAACCCGTGCTTTCTCGGTGGCTGTGGCTCAACCATTGAATTATCAGCACCAGGGGCGTCTCCAGAATTTTTTGTTTTTTGGGGGGGGGGGCGATTTGCAAAGTTGAGCTGGTAGTTGGCCATTTTTTCTTGTGGTAGTACAGTTCATAAATATATAATTAAACATCTATGTAATGCTATATGGTAAGTAATATTCAAACACTGTGGATTCCTCTAAGACACTTCCATGCTGGACGGATCAACAGCATCGAGAAGAGACAATTTGATGGAAATCGTGGAATACATAATAATAATAATTATACACGATATAAGCTATTTTTCATCAGCTAGGCATGCACATGTTATATACATAATATATCTTTTTTGTTGTTTTATTTTATTTTTTTCAGAAATCTGGTGGGATACTGTCTCCTTAACCCTCCCCCCCCCCTCGGTTTCGTCACTACTTAAAAATATCTCTGGAAATAACAAGTTACATATATATACAATATTAAAATTTTTCTATTGTTTTTTTTATCTCTTCAGAATTTCTGGGGGGAGGGGTCTGACCACTGATGATCCCCAAGTTATTATAAGAGTTCCATTCATAAATCTCCGGATTCACACTTTTTTTTTAAATTATATCCCTCATTCCAAATATTTATTGCTACATATTCACATTTATAACCATCTTGTTCTTAAATCATAAATGTAAGAAAGGTTATTCTGAATATTTACATGCTATGGCTATTGGTCTTTAGTATGCTGAGATTAAAAGATAATTACCATTTAATTATACCTTAGGTCCGATCGTTTCAACCTTTTATTTTTGACCGACTTCGTTCCGACCCGTCCCCGTCAAGGCTGTGTTAATTTAAGTTAATTTTAAACAACTCGAGTGGCTACAGGTTTTGGGATTTCGTTAGATTTTTGTTCAAAACCAGAATATATTCATATGCGTGCGATTCAACGTCCAATTCCGTCTTCCCTCAAGTTTTTATTTCTATTTCACAATGGCTTTCAGCAACCTATTCCCTTGCCATTATCAAGTAGTAATAATTGCAGTGTCTGTCGTGCTACTCAAAGTACTTAACGTGACGAAAATAGACGTTATTTACTCAATTTAAACCCCCAACTAGCAATTAAACCAAAAAAAAAGTGTGGGATCACACTACGAGCTTGGCAGTGACGGACTAATCTAAACAAACAGCAGCGTGCCCGTGGAGAACTCAAACAACGCTGAACGTAGTCAATCGTATGAATATTAGATAGAGAACCATTTTATCCATGGGGAACTTCATCTCCTGGTACCTGAGAGATCGAGTTTTTTTTAGCGCTAGAAGCGTTCAATCATTCTTTTTGCTATTATTTCTCCATTATTATTTATGCTGTGTGCACTAATCGAAACATGCTAAAATGTGGATTAGCACATGCCAAAATACTATACTGCATTATTTTAACAACATCAGGTGACAAATCTGCAATTGCATTTATAAAACACAAGTTCATAAAAATTTTTAAGTGGATTTCTATATTGGAATAAGAAAACTCGCTATCAACCATGCTATTTCCAATCTTATCTCTGCTTATCTTTTTTTCAGACAAGGACGTCGCCACTTGCCCGAGAGGTTGGGAGATGTCTGTAAGTACCTAACTTATCTGGCTTATCAGTAATTTATTGGTGGACCTAAGCACATTTCCAGGGGAAAAAAAATTTCATATCTTTATATTTTGATATTGGCAGAGTTTTTCCATGCGCCTCCAGACCCATAATTGTGATGTCTATGGCACTGGTTACTTCAAATCTTTGCGAGACCCGCCAAACTGTTACCATGTGATTTCACGAGTCTAATATTTTGAAAAAAAGAACAGAAGTATTATTCCATAGAATGGTTAAAATGGGAGTTGTCTCAGTCCCCACTCACACTCGTTATAAACTGTATCACAAACAAAATATTGAAAATTGAAAATGATTTCATGCAATTTTATGGACATGGGCCCTGGAAGTGGTAGATAATTTCATGTAACCGCTGTTTCTGTGGAACTATACAAAATAGTATATGGAACTTTGCAATAAAAACAAAGGAAACCAGTTCAATGTTTTTTTTTCAATATTTGGCTATGTTTCCTAAGAAACTTCTCGGTCACCTTGTCTTATTCTAGTGGTAAGAAGTTCTCACTGGTCAAGGTCTTAAAAAATCGTTAATATTTCTTAAATAATAGTTTATAAAAAAAGCAAATTTCTAATAAACATAAATAACATATTGGAAGTTCTATGTTGACTAAAACCAAATTAATGAGCACTAATCAACAACCAAATTGAGCATTCCCCTCAATCAAAAATTAATTATATTATTTTTCGGAATATTATTACCTACTAAGACATTGTAGGTAATATGTTTGGAGTCTCTTTCAGTCTAATTGTATTGCATTTCTTATATTATTATTGTCGCTTATAAATGTGAAAAATCACTTATTCTAAATTGTAGTCCCGATGACGCATGAATTGACTATTTCATTACATTGGATCACTTTTAGTTTAATCATCATTAGATGGAGGGCGACATATATGGGACCACCTTTCAAAATATCATGCTTCTAAAAACCCACCCATTGTTTCTAACACGATTTCAATGACTTTGTGTGATTGCAGTTAAAATACACATATTATTGGTAACCACGAGATCTTTAATTCGATACCCTACTGAGTAGGATTGAAATTTTATTTTTACTAGCGTAATTAATTATTCCTTACAGTGGTCAAATTCAAATTAATTTATTTCCTATAACTACATAATAAAAGTTATCTTGTGCTAAGATGCAATGCAATCTAGTATAAAATCATCATTGAAGCCCAGGTACATTTTAGTTTAATGTCCACGGTAGCCTGGGAATGTCAAGTATACATTTAACATGGGGAGAGTGCGTTCTTGGAAACACCGATTTCTGGGAACATTTTTTTTTATAACCCTAATTGCTTTTTTTCCCATTGCCCCCTATGGTGCAGAACTCGTAAAAAGAATTTTATTTGGTATGACCCCGTTCGCCGAAATGGAGACTTGGAGCCACCTGCCAGACGGTAGGATGCGTGACATTTGGCAGGTCCAGTTTTTTACCTGGACATAACGGGACTTGTACTCGTAGGACGGAGGTTTGTCAGAACAGCATGGTCATTTTACCCTTAGAGAGGCAATGCCTTGGGTATACCTAAGTCTGCCCAGAGAGAAAGTCCATTGTACGGCACGTGTGCCAAAAATACCCTTTAATTTTTTACAAGCTCCTTTTTGTAGGCCTACCTATTCGGCTCCAGCCCTCCAGCAAAATCTACATGCCACATAGCTTGCCGAAGCAGGCTTACGTTTATTGTTTTCCACTTTCTGTGTTCTCACTTTTTGGACTTAATATATTGATAAGAGTTTACAAAGGCGTGATAAAACAGCAAAACATGACTAATGAATGTTATAGTACAAAAATAAACGGCACTCCATATTTTGAGCTCATTTTCCAGGTTGTTCGTACCATACTTCCAATGATTTGGAACCGGTTTAAGATGTTTGTAAATCAAACAAATGAAATTGTGGTTTTTTTTCCTTAGCTCTCAAACTTATAAAAAATAGGATGTGGGAAAAATAAAGGAAAATTATTTAGGGCTCATGAGTGCCTTTCACTAAGAGGAGTCCCCCATTTGAAGGATGTATGAGAAGGATATAGGGTGTGGAATGCCTAAAAAGGCGGATGGAAAGAAATTGTGGAAATGGATGATGTCCATTTAATGGTTTTGATGCCATTAAACTCAATGGCAATACGCTAATATGTGGAATCGATGGTCGGAGGTATAACTGCTTCTTATAAAATTATCCATTGATCGTTCACTATGAGCCTTCTTGAAAAACATTACAAATATAATTTAAAGCATTTATAATTATTTCACTGCGCTATGCTCATCAATGCAATTATAAGAGTTTCCGTAAATACATTCAGTGTGTAGCAACTGTTTATATACAATTAGCAGACAAAACAGCAGCGCCTTTTGTGATGATGGAGGCTGGGATATAATAATGCTTAGTTCCGGCCTTTATAGCCAAAACTTCACCCATATTATTCAGTTTTTTTAGACTGCATAACGTGAAACCTAGAAGTTTATACGTTCCGTTACTGAATGCTTTAACATAGCCGATCGATTTTTTTTTATTCAGTGTATACATGTATATTTATTTAATCCTTAATCATGGGCGTGATAAAACGGTATATGCGAAAATAAAACCGATCTCCTTTTTTGTCTCGGCCCTACTTGCCGTGTTTTGATTTTATTTTTTTGTTTTTGTAGGCCTGTCTGCCCGCTGCGGTAACTGTTAGCCCGTCCCTGACTGCTCCCAAATTACATGTTGTTCCTCCTTAACTATTTCTAACTCCGGACCTGTGCACGCCATCGCCGTCCTCTGCCGTATCATTAGTGACACAGCTGATTGATTTTATGCTTCTGACAGCCGGGATATTATGCAATGCGATATTTCATTGCCTCCAGACAGTGAATTCGTGTTGTATCGTATCCGCATGAAAATCTTGGTCAAATGTACTGGCATTTTGGGATTCGCCTACGGCGCAAAAAGACCCTTGAAAAATGCCAACCACATCTTAGTGTGTTATAATCTGTCTGTCACTAAATATTTTAAGAAAGACGATTTTATGATTCTTTATATATTTTTGGTTACCATTTATTAATAACATGTTTTTCCCTAGCCCGAAGAAAGAGTCTCTAATTAAACTGTTTCAGGGCTCTCAAAATCAATTCAAAATGAAGCAGCCATAAAAATGATTTAATCTACCACTTAGACTGTCGTGTACTTAGATGCCTAGATTCAACGCTTTTAGGCAAACAAAACAAAAATTAAAATGGTCGCATTTGGCCAGGCAAAAAATCTTCATTGCAGCTTTCGGAGTCTACCTTTCGGTGGAACTGCCCTTGGTAGTTGTTGTGACGTCATTGATTTCCTAGGTACTGCCAGCAGTACCTGGAAACCGCTACCACGTGCAGTTCCAGAAAAATAGTAAATTTATTCTTTGAGGGAAATCAATAAGCCATATTTTGTTGGAACTGCCCGGCAGTAAGCGGTTGTGACATCATCGATTCACATTGCCACTGCTTAACGGTCAGCAGTACCTGCAAAACGCTACCACGGGCAGTAAGCGGTTGTGCCGTCATCGATTCACTTTCCCACTGTTTAACTACCAGCAGTACCTGGAAACCGCTACCACGTGCTGTTCCAGAAAACTAATATGGGCCGGCCCTGAGAGAAAATTTAATGATTATTTATTTTTGTTCGAGTTAGCGCTTGAAACCCAAACCAACCGTAACACATACACTAAATGAATTATTTTAAGTCGGCAGCCAAAGGTTGGAGTGGTGCCAGCCAGTATCGAAACACAAAAAAGGACAATTCATGATTACAAATGTACCTTTTATTTAACAGAAAACGTCCAGTAAGACTTATTCTTTGGCCACAATTCGTTGACTTTTTGGTTGGAATAGGTTTCAAGGAGGCCAGTAAGCCCCAAGGCCATTCAAAGAAACAAAACCAACAGAACCCCTCAGTTGTTGTCGTTTGTATTTTAAAATGTCTACTGCACGCATAATTCTTTTGTATTACCGTAAGAATGGCCCATCACTTCTGTAACAAGTTCTTCCGTGAATTTGTAACCTCTCCATTTTTCCTCACAAAATTAAATTACAAATTTTCAAGGCACTTCTGACCTCACGAAAATTCCAATCTACCATTCTAATTTAAAATCACAGTCATATCACAAATCTGCAAATAGCCACTTCTTCTGGTGGTGCTCATTCTTGTGGTGTTTTAAATACATGAAATGGGGTATGTGCATTTTCTCTAGTCCTGAGCGTCTATGGGTATCACGCTCATTGCCACGTGCTCGTATCCAATCACGTCATTGTTGAAAGAGGGATCTTCCCTACTTCTGCTTCCTCTTTCGCGTGTTTAGGAGGTCGCAGTCACGCGCTGTTGACAGGTTTCTGGCATGTGTGTTATTTTATGTATTGTGTTAATAAATCATAAACTGTAAATATGGTACGAATGGGATTACTGATCACAGTAGTTCATTGCACAAAAGCGAAAATTGTAATTTTTAATTCAATAAATAGATCCTTAGAAATAGTTTTAAGAAAAAAGTTTATTTAAATTTTTTAAACCTTCTTGGTCAATGAAAAATTGACTATATATATATTTATATTGTTGACTTTCCAAACATTTAAAAAAAAAATATTTTCTATATTTTTGGGATCGTTTTTACTGCTTATCATCCTTAGGAAAAACATCAGAACTTATAACCTCTATAAATAGTTACAGAGCTGTGCTTCAAAAAACATAAACAGTTCTGATACTGGCACGACGTTCATCACTTATGATCTTTTTATCACATTGCCCGTTAGTACATTTCGTGGTAGCACGTTTCGAGGTGCAGCGAATACATAAAATACTCCTCTAAAATTTAAATTCGTTGCTGGCGTAGAACACGCTTGCTAACTAACGGACTAAACACTATTCCAACGGGCCTGAATGAACTTAGTTTCTCCTTTTGGGCTTGAAAATTGGATATTTTACTTTCAACATTCTTTAAAAAAAAATGTTAGCCCTATTACGTGTTTTTATTGTAGTCTACCCGAATATAACAACGACTACTATATCAGTCTGTTATATTAGTATACATAGTTAGATAGAATATTTAATATAACTATCCGCCGGAGAAACATCACGTTTTTTTACTCGTTGCAGCACCTAACCAACCCAGTGTTTAACACTATGCCCCCACCACTCCTCCTGCATCGATGGCAACAGACTGTCGGGGAAAAGTTGGGTTAAGAATTAGTATGTAAGTTAGTTTTAAGTTTGATCGAAAAGGTGAGCCCCATCACCTTTATTAGTCAGTTTAGTCCAGTCACGTATAATGTGTATCATTGTACTTGCTTATTCAATATATAATTATTATAAAATAACAAAACCTGTATATAATATAGTGATGGTACAGGAAATACAAAAATAATTTGTAAATAGATTCACCTGAGGATCTATAATTATCTGTAAATTTAAAGGGGCTATGAAAGAAAAGAAAAAATAATATATGATTACATGTTTTGGTCTCGGAATTACTCCTAGATCAATGGTTCAGCTATTGGGCCCTCTTTGGTGATCCCCTGTTTCCAGTGACCGTTGGTGATCCCTGCTTCCGATAGAATTTCACTGAGGTGAATAGTTAAAGAAAGAAAACAAGTTTTCTGTGTTGTATTTTAATTTGCACACACAGTCCATTCCAGTAGCTAAGATGGTAATCCATTCTCCTTAGCAGACCAAAAGCACTTTAATTTTTAAAATAAAAACGGAAATAAAAACATTGACAATAATCTTTTATGGGACGTTCCCATAAAAAATGACGTTGATACCCTTATTTCAATAATGCTATACTAATGCAAACTGATGCACTAAAAGAAGGAATGGATAAACTACAGATTTAAATATATATATATTAGGGTGAGCAGCCAAATTTATTAACCTTAGTTGTCTTAATAATAATTGTTCAATAAACAATGAGAGAAATTGGGTACTCTACGAATGTGTAATGAGCACCAACCATAAAGAAGTAAGTAAATATAACAAACTAGTCCTTGTTTAAACTTAACAATGTAAATGTTTGTTATTTACTAGATTGACCTGAGATCATGGAAGAGCTATAAATATCTAGGTCATTATAATCTTAAATCTGTTAACAAATACAAATGTAAGACGTAGAATTGTGTCAATATTATTTATAAATAAATATATACTGTATTTACCTTTATATACCATACAAATAGTTTAATAATTTGGTCACGTCTATATACTGAATTTATTCTCATAAATATTCTCGATGGTGAATACATTTTTGCCTTTAATGCTCTTCTGACCTTTTCATGTCAGAAACCAAGAAGCGTATACGGCAGGTTTATCGCTAAATTTATTTGCAACAAATCCAATGTTGTTTTATGCATTAATTTATCAAGGATGCTGTACACTATTGACAGTGCTGGTGTATCATACCTCGGCTCAGCTTAAAAAATGGCAATTTTGAGGTTTCCTCATAGAAAAATGCCCGACATGCACGAAAAGCCTCAACACAAAATCTCTATCCCCAAAATTTCTCCACCCGAAAAAGATCATTTTTTTTAGAAAAGTGAGATAATTCAAAGATTTCACATTCGACGAGATAAGAGAACGAGAGAGAGAGAGAGAGAGAGAGAGAGAGAGAGAGAGAGAGAGAGAGAGAGAGAGAGAGAGAGAGAGAGATTTCCTTACATTCATTTGACGAACAATGAAGAAAGAACGGATTTAATTTATAGTTAATAAATAGCAAATCATTTAAAAAAAACCACAACAAATAGAAATATGTAAAGGATTATAAAACACACAGTAAAAGTATGTTTGTTTATGGGCTTTATGTTATCTAATAACACACTCTGTACTTAGCATTATTTGGTAATAAATGTTTATATACGAAATTATAAGGTATTAAAATTAAACGCATACATATGTTTTGTCCTTTAGTGAAGAAATAGTATGAATACTTTTTTTGAAATCTTCTATATTCTTGATTGGAGTGTTTCTTAAGTGGGATCATTTTTTGAGAAAATAAAGATTATAACTAATTATTCGTGATTTTGTATAATTGCAGTTTTGAAGTCAATGTTTCCTGCTTTCCTTGTATTTTATATTTCTTATTGACTTCCAGTTCAGGCAATTAAAACACATTATTGACCGAATAAACCAGAGTTTATTTTATGTGTCTAAACCTTTTTTGAAATTTTGTGTCAAGGAATGAATGGGGCTTAAAACCGTTTTGATTTAATATTGTTTACAATATACAGATAGTCCGCTGTCGATCGTTAGCCCAATATATAAATACGATATTTGTGCCCCATTTAATAATGGTTTAATAATAATTTATCTGGTATTGTTTGGCTTCTAGGTGGCGTTTTGTAGCTATAGATTTTGTTTTTGAATTGCTATTGGTACAGGAATTTATTCAGTGCTTTGATTTTACGATGTTTCAAGCCTATTCTTTAGTGTCTACTCAAGTTGACTGGCAGTATAGCGTGTGTCTTCTGCGATAAAAACTTGTTATTGTAAAGTAGAACCGATCATTGGCGAGGTAAAGAATTTATTTATTATCTTGATAAGGCAGTTTAGGAAATGGTTTGGAACTAAATAAACTCATTTACACAGCCGTTTATAGCTAGGCTAGTCGGGTCTATGACAAGTTTTTTTATAATTGTGTGAAGTTTTTTTAAGTGAAGGCGACAAGTTTGAAGTTTTAAGAATTCTCAAGTCCGGTCTCCGAGATTGCCATTACCAACGATAACCCTGTTCTGCTTGGAGAAGAAAAGATGAAAATCAAATACAAATTCTGTTAACTGCTGTAATTATGCAGATGCAAAAATACGTGAAAAACTATTTAATTATATTATTTTATGGGTGCATCAACCATGAATGAAAGAGGATTGAATGAATAAATGGAGAGCAATAGCAATTAAATATATTCTGCAGCCTTGTCTGTCAATATATGTTGCTTGCTTCATGAAATTTTGACAATATAAAGGTAACATCAAGGAAACAATGGAATATATATGAATAGTTATGCTTGAAATGTGCACAGGTACAAGCATTACATGAGAGGAGTAGTCCACGGAACAGGTGCCAAGGGCATTATGCGAAGCAGTCAATAAAGTCATGAATGGACACAGCATATAAATGCGGTCAGTCCTTAACTTGTAGGGGGTCATGACCTCTCACCGTGTGTTACTATAAAGGCTACTAAACGCTGTGCTTATTATAAGTAAGTTGGAAATAGTTGTTGTCAACAAGTTGAGGAATCCGTTTTACCTGAGGAGTAGGGGAAGGCGGGAAGGGTGGGGAGTGGTGGGGAGAGAAGGCGAGGGCGGGGCGAGCAACGTCACGGGAAGCAGGCCGCTGATTGGCCAGAGGCAAAGATGGCAGACCCTTGTCAATCAATAACTGCCCCCAGGCCCTGGTGGTGGGGGAACGCTCGGAGGTTGCTGCCGGTCGTAGGAGCCAGTCAGTGTACCAACACCCGCGGTCCAGTCCACACCTTTTAACAGTCAGTGAGTTTATGTCCTGTCTCGTGCAAGTTCGAGTGTTGTGTTAGTTAGTTACGTCCACCAAGCTGTACTCTCACAGGGAAGAAGATATGTTGACTATGGAGACGGACCTAAAGGGGGGCCTCATGGCCCCTCACCACCATGGACATCCTGTACCATCTTATGGAAGCCTTGGATCTCTGGTACATGGAGGTGTCATGAGTGGTCCCCCTCAGGCCCCACAAGTCCAGCATCACCAGCTAGTTCAGCCACAGCAGCCCCAGCAGCACCCACATCACCAGCAGCCCAACAATAATAATAGCACTAGTAAAAACGCAAATATGGATAGAGTCAAAAGACCTATGAACGCTTTCATGGTCTGGTCTCGTGGTCAGAGGAGGAAGATGGCCCAGGAAAACCCTAAAATGCATAATTCTGAGATATCCAAAAGACTAGGTGCGGAGTGGAAGCTACTGAGTGAGACTGAGAAGAGGCCATTCATCGACGAGGCTAAGAGGTTGCGTGCAGTTCACATGAAAGAACATCCTGACTACAAGTACCGACCTAGGAGGAAGACGAAAACGCTTCTGAAAAAGGATAAGTACCCTTTGACTGCTAGCAGTCTTCTACCTAACAACTCTGTAGAACAACGAGGACAGGGTGGAAATGGTGGTGTACAACAAGTTGTATCCAGGGACATGTACAATATGCCTAACGGCTATATGCCCAACGGTTACCCGTACGACCCCTCTGCTTACCAGCAGCACACCGGCTATCCCAGTCACATGACGAGCTCATACCCGAGGTACGACATGTCTCAGATGCACACCAGCGCCTACATGAACGGAGCCAGCTACGGGATGTACGGAGGCAGTTCGCCTTACCATTCTTCGATGCAGCAGAGCAGCCCTGGGGGAAGCAGCATTAAGTCAGAGCCAGTGTCACCGTCCTCTCAATCCATGCACGCCCCAACACCTCAGCAACCCGGCGTGAAGAGGGAGTACTCCGTTAACCCGGCGACTGGTGATCTGAGGCAGATGATTTCCATGTATCTACCTCACACCGACCCTAATGCAGTGGAGAACCAACAGCAGCAGCAACAGCGACTCCAGCTGCAGGGATACCACCAATCCGGCAGCCCAGATACGATGCCCCTGTCCCACATCTAGGGTCAGGATTGCCGCTTCCAGCAGCCATACGAATACACTTTGTGATCACAGTGCCAACCTGCTAGTAAGCGGCCCCTATCTCTGTGTATAGCTACTTTTAAGTTTCGCATCTATGGACTACAACTCCCACTTTTAACAAACCACTAAAGACTTCGCTATGGCCGCCGTCTCATGTTTGTGTGGTAAATATCACTTTTTTCTTATTATTATTTTTTTGCCTTCATTTAAATAAGAGAGATACTAGGAACCATAGTGACTTTTTAGTGGTTTGGTACCGTGATATTAGCCTTCTTGCCTGAGTTCGTGTTGACAATGTGCTCGAGGATAATAGGCGTTTCTTTGTACATAACATTGCGTAAGTAATTCATATAGTATATATGTATAAATCTAAATGTTAAGATCAGTAGACCATATTAAGTTTTCTTACTCTTGCCCGTTGTGGACTCTGTATGGACATGACCTAATTGAAAAGCCATATTTATATTTTGATATATGGCATATTTATATATGAATGACAGTGAAATACGTACGTATGCAATTGACACGCCAAACTACTTAATACCGGACATACCTAAAATACAACTCATATATATATATGCCATTAAGTTCTTTGTATCAAAACTTAAAAACATAAAGCAGCATAATCTTTTATAAAGTCTACTTATTGAATATTTGTAAATACAACGTTTGGCAAGATATATATACATATATATATATAATTGTTTAAAAAAATATTGAAAAAATGAAAAAAAAAATATATGTATATAAATTGTCTACCTGTACAAAAAATGTACTAGGTACGTTTTAAAACACATACGATAAGAATTTTCACTTATATACGTTTCTTATGTACAGTTTATTAAATTATTGTTATAGGATACATACGTAAATAAAAAGTTTATATTTTTAAAATTTATGACGTCTAAATTACATGTCACTATTTTTTTGTCTTAAAAATATTTTTTTAAATTTACACCATTAAGGTTACATTCCACCAATAATGATTATCAATAAATTAAATTTATATCAAATCGGGCCTACTGCACTTCTGGTTACTATTTACGATTTATAATCATCAACACAAGTCTTACTCCACGATTTTATTAAGAAAATTCACAGCCATTGTCGTGTTATGCAATACCGGCTATCAGAAAATGTAAACACCTTTATTAACGCATTAAAATATTTATTTGTAATAACTAAAACAGCTTAATGCCTTGTTGGTGGAGTAGGATTTTTTTTCATGATTGTAATTCCTAATTTATACACAAGTTCAGTTCATGATCTATCACTGTAGAAACCATCTGCTAACTAAAGGTGAACATAAGCCGATGTATACGAAAAACATGATTCAATGTATATTAAAAGTCACATTGATTCTTGTTAAAATTTATTTAATATTTTACACGAAATTTTCACTTGTGTACGTTTATCATAAACTATATTAAGTTATTCTAATATCATACGTACATTAATGAAAATTTTATATTTTTAAAATTTATGACGTCTAAATTAAATTATGTTTTTTTCTTTGTCTTTAGCCCATATTTTTTACATTTTTCATCAGTGGGTTAAAATTTACGTAACATTTATAGTAATTGTTAATATATTATATGTAGCTCAAATCGGAGGTATGACACCCTCTAAATACTAATTAGGAATTGTAATCATCGCTTCAAATCTTATTACTCCATACATTTTATTTTGTTATCATTTAAAATAGTTTTGTATTTTCATTTTGAAAATTCAGTAAAAACGTTCAGTCATTGTATGCAGCTTCACAAGTGCAATACTAGTCATCAGATGTCTTATCTAACAGTTCTATTTACGAATTGAAATTTGTAACAAGCGAATAAACAGTAAATAATTAAGACAACTTGCTAGTGGAGTAGGATTTGTTCATGATTATAATTCCTTATTGAAGCGTTTAGTTTTTAAAAATGGTCGGTCCATTTCCAGAAATTTTACAGGAGAGACAAACTACAACCCTAATTTAGATAACAATTTAAATATTGTTGATGAAAACTATCTTAAAACAATTATGGCCCTTGGTTCTTTGTAAAAGCACCAAAATTATTTTTCCAAATTTAAATGATTGAAGTTGTTTTTTGCAACTCCTGTAAAATTTCTGAAAATAGATCGAACCGGTTTTGAAACAAGACGCCTCAATTAAGATGCCACCATTGTAGATACTATCTTTTGAATAAAAATAAACCGATGTATACGAAAAACATGATTAAATGTTAATATTATAAGTCCTGCTGATTTTTGTTATTTTAATTTTATTTTTACCAAAAATTTGTTATTTTATTTTTTACCCTGAAATTAGTTATTTTTTGAAAGAATATTTTCAAATTGGGGATGCGGTGAAAGCTGTAAGCGCCCCTGCTGAATCTTGTATTTTGTATAGTGTACAGTAGCAAAGGAAAGTTCACTTGTTATATTTTTCTCAAATTGTACAAATCAAATTTCCAATGCTATTTTATTGTACAGTTCAGTGTCATATAGTCAATGACTATACTTATGTGAATATATATATATATTAAAAAATAAGTTTATATCATGCATATCATTGTGTTTTCATTCTCATTCTCTATATCCTATTACCCAGACACCCGAAATTTCGGAATGACTCCTCGCATTTGTAGGCTTGATAAGGGACTTTAATGGGTGGTTAGGCATGGGTCTTCCACCAAAATTATAGCTGGTTAGACGTTATTTTCTCACGGTGTTCAGCTTCATTATCTGTCTGTCCTGCCACAGGTGCCGTAGTGCACACATTTCCTTGTCGTTTAAATGTGTAACGACGCACGCACATTCACAAATGGTTCTCTCGTAGACAAATACAGACTCGGGAGTTACAGAATTGTTCACTAATTGTGTTTACATTGTGGATGACAGGCAGACTCAATGACTTTGTATCGGTCTAGTATTGCCATTCACGCTACAGCACACTAAGACTGTTTTCCATTGTGTCTAAAGCAGAATACCATTATAAAAAAGAAATATTATTTGAAAACCCGGCGATAATAATCTCGTTTACCTTTCAATGTTTTTCTTAAACAAAACATAATTAATTATTATCAAAAACACTTGAGTATATATTGAAAACTAGTCAATAATAAATTACAACAATATTGTTCAAGGAGTTTCCTGCTTTTGTAAAGACTCCGTAAGGTTTATTCTAAGATATCAGAGGGAACAAGTAGGTATTACACTGATTAACAAATGAGGTTTGCGGACAGTGATACTCTGCGCAGATGTTGTACAGTAAGGATTTTTTTTAAACATATTTGAGTATTATCATGGGTTGCACTGTACAGAAAAAATAGTTTTACATTGTTCAATTATGAGAACTTTATAAAATAAAACAAAGTATTTTGAGGGTTTATATTGGATAAAAAATCAACAATAAATTGTTAAAAGATGTTGGGTAAGTTATGTATAGTTCGATGAGTTTTCTGATACTGTAAAATCTCTGCACGAGATGTATTCCAAGTTATATTGAACAATTCAGTGTTATGCTGAGAAAGGAATAAAGATGTGTTATGGAGAGATTCACTCCGCGGTATACGGAAGATGTATGGGGTTGTTGGGTGTGTTGATGGGGCTGTTCCACCCCCTTGTGTTTACCATGTTCCAGGCTTAAGCCAACAGACGGTAAGTCACCACCTATTAAGTTATACAGCATGTCTTCTTCACACTTCCACTCGTAGCTCCCGTATTTTTTTTTTTTTTGTTTGTTTCTGTCCCTTAACAGATTTTTTTTCGTGTTTTTTTTTCAGTCCTCTTTCTCTTTTGCACCCAAGCCTTATCTGATCTTCCTTTCAACCCCAGGTACTTTTTCTTTTACCAGCTGTTATGTTTTGATTGATGTACATGTTACACCACACTTTTAGAAACCATTTTACTTTGTTATTTTGATTTCGACTCATTGTTTTTATCAGTAATACATTAAATGTAAATATATTTTACATACGCCTGGTTGATCACCTGTGACCAAGGTTTGATTACACCTTTTATAAACTAATTTGTTTCTGGAAATAAATTATTGGCGAAATAATTAGTATGAGAAAACCGTATATCCAAAGATGTCTCTGTTCGGATGGGATTATCGACTAAAAAAACTTTATTAAATAGTTAAAAATAGTTATTATTTTTGCATATCCGTCTTTGATGTGTGCATTAACAAACCAGAAGGAAATAAAAATTTGATCTTTAACAGATTTCGAGTCGGGAGTTAAGAAACCTTCAAAAACTATGGCATGGATTTTTTTATTGTAATTTTATTATTTTTTTCATTGCCACTGCACCTGGAGTTTATTGCATCTTTAATTAGACTTTAAGTCCCCATTTCTCTTACTACCCAAATCGTGTAACACTTACCGAATTTGAACTTATCAAAATTAAGTCTGATTCAAATGGACATGACGTTATTCTTTACATAATTTTGTTATTAACCGCTCTTCTAAAAGCTTTGAAAACACATTAAACAACGATATGCGTTTACCGTATTATTGCTTTTATTAGTAGGATATAAAAACAACATTTTATTTTACATGAAAATAAAAGTAAAAATCATCAACATTCAGCTAGATATTGAATCCAGTTTCTTTGATATTAGTCCAAAAATATTTTCAAACTGATTGGAAAACACCCTGAGAAAATCTTAAATGAGATTTCAGTTAACTTGACAACTGATTTTTTTTTTAAACCTGTGTAATTTAATAATTCAATTTCGTGCAAATACAGTATGCCTTGTCTAGGTAGTAATTTTCTAATTAAATCGGTCCTTAAATTATGAATATAAACATATTTTTTCGTTCGTCATTTATCCTTCTATAACGGAACGATTCACTGCGCCGTTTAGGGTTCATCGTTAACTATTATAACTTTTTTTACTCATATATATAAACGCAGTTGTTGGATAAAAGTGTAAAAAACTATTAATTTTTATATTGCCAAATTTTATACTGTTATAAATATAGAAAAAAAAAATGTCTCATGGATCGTTTTTAATGTTATCAAATGTTAACGTAGATAATACAAAATGTTATCTAATTAATTTTAATTTTCAAGAACATGAAACGATAATAACTTGGATATATTTCCGACATTAATAATTACAATAAATATTAAACCATGAGATGTTTTTATACTGAACCGATTTTACATCTAAAAATGATTTAATTATAACGTTTTTAATAATTTAACGCTCTAAAAGTGACTGAGTGGCTCAATTTTATAAATCACGACATATTGAGGTGTCCTCCAAATTGAGACTACCCTCAGGTCAAAACAGTGAGTCGGAACTTTAATGAATGAATGGTTAGTTGAATGTTAAGAACGTCCGATTGTCCTGAAGATTCAGAATATTTGATAACATTTTCTCAAATTTTGATTTATGGTTACCAACTTGTCTTAAAAAAAAATAGTTGGCAGTAAATGAAATGTGCTAAAAACGTATATATCCGTGATCCTGACATGAGTAAAGTCCATTCATATCTTTTTTTATTTCCCTAATAACTACTTCAATTATAATAATAATAACTACTGTATTTGTGTAGATGAAGTACAGTAATTGTCAATCCCCAAGAGAGAAGCTCTACTTTCAAACAGACCTTGCTGGGTGCAAATGGACAGAGACTGTAATAGCAATCGATTCGATCGGTAATCTTTAGTTTTAAGTTTGCTCGTTAAGTATGTTCAAAATGGCTATTTGCGTTTCGGTCAAGATATTCTGATAGGAAGAACGTGAAAAATTTCAACCCCATACCCATTAAATGATACTCTTCACTAACTTGTGTTGTCAATTAACTGTTAAGAGGATTTCAAGATGAAAAGTATTGATTTTGTTTCCTCGTAGTTTAGGACGATTTCAAATACTATGAATTATTTTGGCTATTTACATTTTTTTTTAAATTTTCCGGATATATTTTTATTATTAATTTCATTAAGTTTCTAAGTACTCAGAAATAATTGGACAATTCTCAATATTGTCGCTACATTTTCTAGTTGATTAATTTGGTTTATATATATAAAATTAAAAAAAACACATAAGTTCATCATAGATGTGATAAAAAAAAATGTATGCAATCAGCCTGTACTTTTGCGTACGTTGTGCATAAATAACATAAGCTTAAGGTCGAACGGCTACAAAAAGCGGCGATTTTTTTCAATTTTTTTTATGGTTACGAATAACGATTAATACAAATCTAATTCCATATTTTTTGAGTTGAAGATATTTAAAAAAATTCTCACAGATTTTGTTCGGTGTCGGACCCCAATGCAGTTGGCATCAGTTTTAACCGACAAAAAATATTCGTTCCCCCTTGGGGATATTCGCTCCCCAGGGTAGTTGGGTCCCCTTCGTCCTAACAGCCAACACACCCTTAACCCCTTACAGCCGTTACAGTTAGCGACGCCCCACTGATTTTCTGTTTGGACGCATTACACGTAGCTTCAACCCAAGTGCCAATATTAATAGTGGTAATTACACCGCGGTGATTTTGGCCTAATGCAATATAAATACGTCAGCGTTTTCGCGTAAAAACATCCATGACAATTACTGGAATTCAAATGCGTAAATCACGATCTGAACTAAATAAAACAAAAACAATCTGATAACATGCCCCCTGATTCCTTATTATAATGTAAATCTGGCTCCTTAAAAAATCTTTCACGTTTGATCTTAAATGTCAATAACATATCAACTAAACGATATTCTAATACGTACTATAACATAAACACAATATTTCTTTCATGTGGCTATATTTGATTATCGATAGTTCTGATAACATTAATCTCTCGCATAAACTTCTTTCATTTATAACAAACAAACAAAGAAAAACAGATATAACGACAATTTTTCATGTTAATATTTTAGTTCTTTCATCATGTCTTCATTGTTTTTAGTGAACTGCATTGTTTTTGACATTTGATTTTTATGTCATCATTAATGGACGTTGATTGGTAAAACGAACAACTATTGTGTACTTTCTAGCGAAGTGATGATTGTCCGTTACTATCTGTAGCTAGATAGACAAATATTATACCGGATTGCCTGTTGAGTTATTTGTATAACAGTACCCCGATGTTTTTATTGTTTTATTAATATACATTTATATTTATATTCTGTTGGATTGAAAAAAGCTGTCCTTTCACTCACTATTAAAAGTGCAAAAGCTTTGTTCATGTTGTATATTTCTCCAGGACATCAGCTGGTTTTCCTCAAAATCTATCTAAAAAAAATAGTTTTAACATAATAAATTAATTTGTTAGCATCCCCACTTCTGTTCTGGGAGTATTTAGTAAACTTTAAACTACATTCGTTGTAAAGTTCCACATTCTTTAATCGATAAGTTATACGTTACTATGTATAAAGTAACGATATTTTTTTAAAGGCAATTTAAACTGTTTGAAGTTTTAAATTGTAACTAGTGCTGGAAAGAATCCTTAAGTGATATTTTATCGTATACTTGTTGTTGTTGTTAGGAAGACGACACACCTATTGCTTTTCCGCTCGTCACCACTCAACATCAATTCACTTTCGAATGATTATAAATGCTCCGGCACGATTTATTAATTAATTCGCCCGAGGTATTTGTTGTTTTGTTATAAGCGACCAAGCGGAATGTTATACAAGTGTTAGATAATGCAACTTCGCAGGAATAATTGGATTTTATCAATGGTAAATCGGTAGTGTATGTGAAAATTTGTTCTTTATATGGTAGAATTTTTTTTATTATCATCATCATTAAATGAGTGTGTCATGCGTAAATATTATATATTAGATACCCCGTACACACAGACATTGGTTGTTATACAGGTATATACATTAACAGCTAGCCTAGTTAAATATGAGTTTAAATGAAAAATAAAACTTTACAATTTACATATGTATATATTACTTCAGCATCATTCAAAAAATGCCTAATATACTACGGAATAAAATTATTTATTCCGTTATTAAGTTATATGAGGCTATAATAGTCAACATAAATAAATGAAATTGCATTACAATTCTTACAAGAAAACTCAACAAGAAAAATAATTTTTCATTTTTTTTTTTCACTGATATGATATAAAGGAGTTTTTTTGTTAATGAACGTTTGAAAAAACGTATAATGGGTGATACCTTCCTCTGTGTCTACAAAAACTGACCCGTGACTCTCAAAACTATCGATATTATAAAAAATAAAACTCCCTGGTGTAACACTGATGTTAAGGTTGGCACCGTAGTCGGTAGGTGGCTCTGAGGGTGCTAGTGTAAACGAAACTCTACAGCCTTAGATTCGGTTTTCATAATCGGATTCGCAACATTTGTATTCAAGCTGCTCATTTCACCTCACGAGACCGAGTTAATTCCGCCCAGAAACATCCGCCAAAGAAGGATCATAGGGCAAGGCGGGGCTCGAACCCTTAGACCGGGTTTAGCAATTAGCAGAAATATAATATATGAGAGTAAAATATCAAATTAAATCAACAAACCGGTAAAACGAAGTATTGGTTAAAAGCAGAATAAGATAATAAGAAAACTTTATTTACAATTAGGAAAAATAAAATAAAAACCTACTTAATAAAAAAGAAAAAAACAAAACAATATCCTTACCTACGTAATTAAATAAAATAAAATGTTTAAATTAGAATGATCTTTAAGGTAGTCGTAATAAAGTGTAGATCTCAATTTTACTTATTTTTTTTTCGTTTAGCATCCCGTCCTTGCTCGTCAGCTTGCTGAGGGAATTACCATGGGAGAGGGGGGGGGGGACTTCAAGGCAGAATTTGTATGTGTATATTGTACAAGTGCCGGTATGAATGGAATTGTACATAGGTTGAATGAATTCTCACATCACAATTAATAAGACCGTATATGCAGCTTCTAATTTTCTAATAAAGATGTTCGAAACGACACCTGCTTCGTTATTTTGTTTATGCATCTTTTGAGCGATTTTTTGTTGTATTTACCAATATCCCGAAGTTGTGAATATTCTAAAGCTATCATTTTATTGAAATGATTTTCTGTTTTGATTTTAAATAAAAGCTAAAAATATATTGAGCGATTAACATAAATCAACGCCTGAGAAAACGAACTGTAACAAAATATTTTAGCCTTAATAATATTCCATATTTTTAAAAAAAGTATTAAAATGTTTTCAAACGGGTCTTAAAACATATTCAAATACTTAATTATTCAAGCACTGCGATTGGACTTTATCAGAAGTCATTGCTTTTGAAATCATGGATTTGAAAAACCAAAGAAAACTATAGTTTAACTTTAGGAACACATTACTTTTTTTTTTTATGCATGTTAGATAAAGTTAGATAAAAACTTTATTTACATTTTCTTACATATTCTTTGAAAATTAAGAAATAGGTGATGATTTTGGGAAAGGGGATATAAACATTTATTGAAATATTGAAAAGATTAGTAAACCATTTTCTGCCAAGGCCCATCGGTCAATAAAATTATCCTCCTTCCCCAGCTCCTTTTTCTAATGCTAAAATTATTTGTTTATCATATAACAACTTTTCCAGTACACCTTTCTACTTCCTTCCGTAAAATCCAGGTCCGATGATCTCTGTTTGAGACTACAACAAAATAATGAAATGTACTTGGTAATACGAAATGTAGTAAATATTTTCGTTAATCAAAATTAAACAAAAATAAAATATCTAGAAATCGTGTTATACACTGGCTACAAAATTTTCTCATAAAATAGTCGACAAGGTCTTATGAATTTCACGGCATTATCGAAGATTATGTCAACAAGAATATAATCCAAGTGAATTAAGCGCTTAGAGACGAGTATCTTTTCTTTAATATCATTATTAACATAAGTATGATTTGTAGCGTAATTTCTGTAATTGTAAACGGTGTTTTATTTTAACTCGGCGTCCACCCGCACAATTACGTAGTTAAGAGAGTTTTTCGAGTACCCAGAGGTTAGGGTAATGAGTTAAGCCTTGAGTTTCGGACACAATAGGTCTCGGAAAAAACGAGGAAAAAAAAAAAAATGGGAAAGAATTATATTTTGATGGCGATATGAATTATCAAGTTATTTCCAAGCTATTGTCTCCCAGGTCCCAGGCAACTTAATTTCCAACGTTAACAACGCCCATTTAACATCCCCTCCCTTCTACTAGACTTTAATTTTTTTTGTCGTTTGGTTTAGAAAATTATTAGAACAGCTTGTTTAAACAAATGAGCAATATTTTTCCCCATGCTAGTAAAAATGCTTTCTTGTAAACCAGATTTACTTATCAGATGATTTATCCTGTGAAAATGAACTATCACCTATTTATCACTAAATTTAAGTTTGCTGCTTAGCATAGAGATAAGACAATTCACAAGGAGGTTACAGTCATGGAATATACTCCACAAGAAATCGCAGTTAAAAAAATCTGATTTTTGGATTTAGTATAAACCAAATCAAAGGTACCATTCTTATGAATAAATATGATTGCAAATAGTCGTTAAAAATCTAAATAATATTTGTTTCAAACGCAGTCTTTACCCAGCACTTTTTGACGTTTGGTCATATAGTTTCTATGAATGAATCGCAGGACGAGAATTAGTACATTGACTTATAAAAGTTGTTTTATTGTGTTTTGTATATTTTTAATAAGTTATTACATAGAGTGTTTATAGTACTAAATTACGAGCCTGAAGTTGGCATCAAAGCCAAGTAAGTAATATCTTATGTGCTAATTCCGATTCTTTTATCTCACATATAAAAAACAGCTGGAAAAACCATTGAACATGTTTTTTTGAACTGAAGAGTATGTTTGCATCATTAATACTACCCGAAAGACAATAATTTAATCACACTGCATGCTGAACAAAATATAAACCAATGTACCATAAAAGGACACCGTTGCAATCTACCTTAGGGACACAAAAAAAACAAAAACAAACAGTAAAACAAAACGAAAATACAGTATAATGCGATAAAACACCTGATTTTTTAATTAGCGTTTCTATATTTGCCGTACTGAATAGGAAACCCCTCACTTGTTACCAACACTGTTTAAATGTTTGATTGTAATCACTAATCGGCATTGATCGTTAAACAGATGTCAGTGCGCATTGTCACCATTGTTTCATTAAGATTCTTGTGCACCTCTATTCGTCGAATCGAACCTGGTATATTCCTGACAGCTATCCCTGGTAGACACCCGTGTTTCCTTTTTTATTATTTTCTTTGGCCCTACCTAAACTGTTCCGAGCTCACCACACAGCGTCCATTATCCGTGTCGAATTTTCCCAACAGGCCCTCGACGGTTACGCATATTCTGCTAGTCCTTTTTTTTTTTTTTTATTTTGTGAGATAAACTCTTCTGTTTAGGTGCGAGATTTATTTCTTCATTTTTAATTTGGGAACTTTTTCCGCCAAAGTTTATGACTTATTAACAAACATGAGCGTGTCATTGACTTCATTAATTTCTGACCAATACTACTTCTGTTTTTTTAAAGATTTGTTTCTCTTTTCGAAACCAGTAACTTTTAAGTTTTCAATTGTGCATCTGTAGTTCATTGTTAAAACTACTTAATGTAAATAATATAGTCACGCCTATGGCGTGGGCGTGGCAAATTGAAAAATTCACTTTAACCCTTACCAAGTCAACATCCAATAGTCAATTAGTTTGTCAAAAAAATGTATTTTTCTATAACGGTGAGTAGGGTATCAAATTAAATTCCCTGACATACTAATTACCATTGCATGATTTTTTTTTTTAAGTTAATAAAACTGTCATTAACATCCTACTGGCAACAGCTCAACGATTTCTTTTCTTTTTTGGCAGTGTATTTTGCATGGTGACTCGATTAATAAAATAAAAAATAAAAATTATGAAGTTGATTAGTAATAAAAAAAATAATATTTTTCAATTTTCAAATTAAATATCTTGACGTCATGATCAATAATATGTATTATGATTACACAATTTTATTTTCTAGTCCCCTTGTAGTTTATTCATTGAGAAATATATATAAACATGTACATTGGTTCGAACGAGAGATCGGCTATGTTTACACAAAGTCATTCAAAATACCAATGAAATTATTTTTCGCAGTCTTTATGAAACCGTTACTGGGGTCATCACGTTTCACATTAATTGCTGTTTCACCGTGGTGGGTCTAGTGATGAAAAATGAGTGTCTATTAGACAAATGAAACAGGGAATCCAATTATAAAACCGTAGTAAGCGTTCTCAGGTGAATGTTTGTATTTTGTCTTAAGTTAATACAAAAGTTAAATGAGAACCATGTTGCAACAGAGGTAGCCACTAAAGCAAGTGAGATTCGTTACTTATGTAGTCAAGTAGCTACTTATTCTTACCTGTTTTTCATGATGCTTAAGTAAATAAATATCATGTAGACCTTCATGGCTTAAATTACCTAATAACTTAAGAGTTTCTTATACGACTGAAAGAAGCTTATGTCTCGGCCTGTATAATAAAAACCTTATTCAAATCCCACACAGCATAAGGAGAAATAATAACAAAAGCCTAAACAAAAGAGTATAGTTTGAATGTTTTCACAGATATTTGTAACATACTAAATATATCTAACAAATAATTTTTATTCCTTTATTGTGCAATATTTACAATCTGCCTTTTATAAGGCAATAAGTAATTAAGATATATGCTCTCATTCATACAATATTTACAGTTCATCATTCACTCGCTCATTCATACAATATTTACAGACAGCCCAGAGACCCCCCAAATCCACCGCAAAGAGAAAGCGGAGTCTTGGGAAGTCCCCCACGCTCCTCCGTCAGCCGCGTCACCGGATACTAGCCAGTGGAGGCTGACCAAGAGCGCGAGAGCCACAGACGCTCAGGACATGATTGGAGAGACTGGCCATTGCCAGGACTCCCACTGTCACGCGTTTATAGCAGGTCACGAGGCCACTGCCGTTTCAGTCTCCGAGGAGGATTATAGGGATGAGTGGCGCAGTGCATTGACTGTGCTACAGGATTAGGGTGGTTGGAAAGGCTACTGTGGAATTTCGTAAACTTGGAAGGGATGAGTTCTAGAATGTAGGGTATATTAAGGTCGTTATGAAGGGTTTTGTTGCTGACATAATAAGGGGCATTTACTATTGTTCTCAGGACTTTTGATTGAAAGGATTGGATACGCTTGATGTTAGACTTTTTTTGCTGTCCCCCATAGCTCTATTCCGTATGTCCAGATTGGTTTAAGTATAACTTTGTAGATTAGTAGTTTATTTTCTATTGAGAGATGGGATGTCCTTTGAAGTAGTCTGTACAGTTGTCCAAAGCGTCTGTTTAGTTCTTGTCTTTTTAGTCTCGTATGTGGGTTCCAGGTCAGTCGTTTGTCAAGATGGAAGCCTAAGTACCGTACTGTCTCGGATACAGGGAGAGGAATAGAATTAAAATAAACTAGTGGACCAGACTTGCGACAAAGGGTGAAGGTAATGTGGGAGCATTTTGCTTCATTAACTTTGATCCGCCATTGATTGCACCAATACTCGATCTCGTCAAGGTGTTTTTGAAGGTTATGGGATGCTATGTCGGGGTCTGGATGGGATGACAAGACTGCAGTGTCATCTGCAAATGTGGCCAAGAAGGTATTGGGAGTAGAGGGGACATCAGCGGTGTATAGGTTATAGAGGATGGGGCCCAGGACACTGCCCTGTGGAACTCCTGCACTTATGGGATAGTAGTTAGAGTATTCTAAACCACAGCGGACTTGGAAGAAGCGGTTTGAAAGGTAGGACTGTAGGATTAGGAAAAGGGTCTGTGGTAAATATCTTTTGAGCTTGTAGAGCAAACCTGCGTGCCAAACCCTGTCAAAAGCTTGAGCTATATCGAGAAAGGCAGCAGTGCAATACTGTTTGGTTTCAAGGGCTGAGGAGATGTGATCAACAACGCGAAGGCCTTGTTGAGCAGTGGAATGTCGTTGGCGGAAGCCAAACTGGTGTGTGGGAAAAAGGTTTTTGGATTCAACAATGGGAAGTAGACGTTTTAGTAGGAGTTTCTCAAATATTTTTGAGAGGATAGGGAGTAGGCTAATTGGACGATAAGATGAGGCGTCATTGGGTGGTTTACCGGGTTTGGCGAATAGGACAATAATGGAGTGTTTCCAGAGGAGAGGAAAGTGCGTCGTTCGGATTATGCAATTATATATGTAGGTTAGGAAGATTATGGCTTTAGGAGGAAGTTGTTTGAGAATTTGAGGAGTAAGGAGATCATATCCAGGGGATTTTCGGTAAGGTAAATTTTTCAGAAGGTATTTAACCTCAGAGGGGTTAACGGCTTTTGGTGGAAGAGAGAGAGGAATAGGTGAAGTGAGGAAATCTTCCACAGTTGTGCTGTGAGTATGGCTTTGATGAGAAAGGTGAGGTGTGAAAGTATGGGTAAGATGCAGAGCAAATTCCTCCGACCTATCCCCATCCGAAGCCGCCCAGGACCCATCATCACGACGGAGTGGGTGTGAAACAGGTTGATACTTTAGGATTTTTTTGGTTACGTTCCACAAGGAGTTATCCCTGGTGGACAGAGAGGAGAGGTAGGAATTGAAAGAATCGGAACGGAAGGATGCCAATCGCCGCTTTACCAATCGGCAGTACTGATTGTACGTGCGACGATCAATAGGATGCCGGGATCTTTGCCACACTGTTCTGGAGCGGCGTTTGGATTGGATTAGATCTTTGAGATGCTGAGGTAAACGATTATGATTGTGGATTTTTGTGTGACGATGGGGTGACGATGCCTCCCAAGCCGACCTCTGGACCAGAGTAGTGAAAGAATGCACTGCATCGTCTAGGTCTTGGGATGTTTTCAGGGATAATTTGAGGTTTACGGACTCTGTAAGAAGCTGACGGAAGTGGTCCCAGTCAACTGGTCCCCTAATAAATGAAGGAGGAGGCAGTTTGTGAATTGGTCTTAAGGAAATGGTTAATAATAAAGGGCTATGATCGGAGGAAAGGTCATCGAGGCGCTTGAGTGAATAGTTTAGTGTTCCTAAACTATTGTAAAAAAAGAAGTCAAGGAGATCAGGATTTCGGTTGGGATCTGATGGCCAATAGGTGGCTGTGTCAGGAGTGATAGTGGAGCAATGTTTCCGTGTGAGTGCAGACAGCAAAGCACGTCCTCGTGTATTTGTGGATCTTGACCCCCAGTGTTGGTGCTTCGCATTAAAGTCCCCACCCACAAGGAAACGATGTCCGATGGAGTCTAGAAAGGAGATGAATTGGGAGTCGGAAATGGATTTATTGGGAGGGCAGTACGTTGATGCAAGTGTAAGAGGAAAAGTGAAGGTGGTGATTGACACTGCAGTGGATTGAAGGAAATCATGTGATACCAAAGGAACTATGTGGTGGGATATGGAGTTATGGACAATGACAGCGGTACCTGCATGAGCTGTTCCATCTGGGTGATCAGTACGATAAGTCTGGTACTGTCGAACGGTAAATGGTCGTTTGCTCGTAAGTCTTGTTTCAGTAATAAGAGCTACGTCGATCTTCTTGTCATGGAGTAGTGCTGTCAGTTCGTTAGTGTGGGTGCGAACACCATTCGCATTCCAAAGGAGAATGGATAAGGAGTCAGAAGGATCCACTTATGGATTTTGTTTAACGGGGATAAGGTAGGAGACAAGATTTGTAAGAAGGGAAATGAGAGGGGTAATTAGGGTTCTGAATTCTGTAAGGAATGATGTTAATAGGCTAGTGAGATCTGAAGAGCTTGGTGGTGAAGGAATATGTGAGATGTGTGGTTGAGGATGGGATTGGGTTTGCTGGTTGGCGGGATGAGCGGAATGCTGGGGAAGAGATACTTGTGGACGAGAAGTGGGCAGTGCCTGTGACTGCTCTCTGTTCCGAACGGCATCAGCAAAAGAGACAGAAGGCCTCAAATTTCTGGTGGGGGCGCTTCTTGAGCTACCTCTTACTGGCTTCTCTTCTTCCGGCCGGCGACGTTGCTCGCTCCTGGACTTGAGGATTCTATAGGCCTCACAGCCCTTGTAGTTGGCCGGATGGTCTTGCTGGCAGAGCACGCATACAGCAGGCGATTTTAGGGGCTTTTTGCACAATTCGCTTTTGTGCTGCCCACTACACTTTACACACCTAGGAGGGTGGTGGCAATACGATTTTGTGTGCCCATATGCCTGGCAATTATGGCATTGGACGATGTCTCTATTGGGGTAAGGTTTTTCGACCTGTATTCTTGTGTAATACAGGGTTGTTAATTCATAAATTTTCTCCACGCCAGGTGTCCGCTCGAGATCTACAAAAAATAACGGTAATGCCGTTTTGGTGGATTCATTTTGTTGTCTGTCCTCACGTAAAACGTTGGTTATTTGCCGAACTTTGAACCCCAGAGCTGATAGTTCGTCTTCAATTTCATCAGCTGGTGTGGTCGGGTGCAGATTTCTTATCACTACTCGAAGCGATCGTTCTTGTTTCAACTGGTATGTATGGAAGTCTGCATTGGTTTCTTCCAAATACTTAATGATCGCTCGATAAGTATCCGGAGTGTCTGGGGAAATTTTTGTATCCCGAGAGTGATTGAGGCACGTATATTTTCCGGTACCTACAACTTTGCTCATTTGTGAGCATAATAGTTTGAAATTGCTAATATTCCTTACGAATATAGCAGGCGGCTTGGGCTGTGTTGGTGTTTGAATAACTTCCATGTCGTCAGGTTGGCTATTTCTCAGTACCTCGAAGCTATTCGGTGTGAAGAATGGAGATTCTGCTACAGTTTCTTCTTTTGAAGTGCTGGCAAGTGGTGGTAGATCTTCCATAGAGCTGGCAGCAGATGAGTTTGTAGGGATGTTCCTATTTGAGCGTCTGGGTTTTCGCTTTACTGGCGACGTTGGTGGAGTTGGACCTAAGGACCTCGATCTTTTCTTTTTATTTTGTGATATTATCTGCTGATAAAATCTCATTTTGTCATTAGCTAAGATTTTTGTTAGTTAAAAAAAAAGAAAAGAAATAAATAAAATACGTAGTGCCGGTGGGATTCCAGTGGCGAGTCACCGGTCTTGGCTCTGAGCCACCTATCAGGTCTGGCTCTGAGCCACCTATCAGGTCTGGCTCAGAACGGCTATGTATCGTGACGGCTGATGCCTCAGTCAAGATGGCCGACTACTTATCTAACAAAAAAAAAAAAATTAAATAATATTTGTCGAGTAGGGTAGCAAATTAAAGGTTTTTATGTCTTGAATATGTAATAGTTTTGGTACATTATTGACTAAAATTGCAAAAAATCTTTAAAATCGTTAATAATTTCGTATCGAAACTGTCATTCGCGATTATGCGTCACACATGATTTGACTTTTAGTTACGGAATAGTACTGAATAGTTTTGTAATGGTACCGGATGTAAGGTAATTATTTGTTCTTTCTTATTGATAAGGTCATAAAATCGGAGACATGTGAGAGAAAAGTGTAAAAATAAGAACAATAGAAGCGGTATTTCATTAGAATGCCAATTTGATGGTGATTGAACTTGATCTTTCGTAGTCAAATTGATTGTTCTTATTTGAATAAATTAGCATATTTCTTCAAACCTTATTTGTTGAAAAATATCAAATATTCCTGGCAATAAATAAACTTTTGATTATTTATATGTAGATAGTCGTGACCTATAGTAGCAGGCTTATGTTCAAAATAGTGGCGTATCAAGAGCTTTTTCCGCTCTTTTTAAGTCGGTCAAAATGAAGGACGTTATTAACAATTATTGAACATAAAAAGATAAATGAATCTATTGCTTAAACAAATTGTAACAAACATAATGATAAAATATAAATAATGTATTCATATTTATTTATTTTTTTCCCTAGGAATGTCTTGAATCGCACTGTGAATTCTATTTTTAAATGGCAACTAGAAATGTATCAGTTTGTATTAGGTTTTACGTATTTTTTCGAGATCTAAATCAAAATCAACGAGGTCAAAATCTCTAGAAACAAGTATCTTTAACTCTTATAATATTTATGACCAGGTGATCTATCAATGTCGACGTCGCGTCCGGCCGAACAGCACGCACTTATATTAAATTGGTTACTTAGTATAATGATTTATTTTTTTGGCTAGAACATAATTATATTATTTATTTTTATACAATTTGGACAAAAATATTTTTAAAAAATACCACCCCTTAATATGTGCCAATATCAAGTAAAAATGTTTGGCTCCTGATAGGACAGGACAACATTTCAAATATTATTATATGAAGAAGAAAAATAAATTGAAATAGGTGTGAGAAGTTGTGAGTACGTTTAAAAGGCAAGAGCTCTCTCAAGACAAAGAAACCACATTGCCACTATCCCACATAGATTCGGTTCGCTATTACCAGATGCCAGTATGTGAATGTGTGTGTGAGGAAAGAAATTATGTTTTTTATGCTTCTATGCTAACCTGGTGCTGTCTCGGCAGGTTTTTGTCACTTGGTATTCGTCATGCAAACATCAGCTTCACTTACGCCGAATAGAAACTGAAAATCTATCTCACCATCGCTTACCAACCGGGGCTGAACATCAGATATTATGCTAAATGTTTTCTGCCACCTCTGATGTCTGTTATGTACATGTTAACACCATGTAATTTCAAAATTATATATACTTCTTATTCACACTAGAACTACATAACTACATTAGAACAATTTCGTTCCAACAAACCACATAGTACAATTTTCACAGCACAAAGCTTTGAATCAAATCTTTATTGTGATAAAATTACAATCTGTCTTATTGGCAATAAGTAATTGTGTTCAATGTTCTCATTCATACCATATTTACAATTCTTGATTCACTCGCTCATTCATACATTATTTACAAACAGCCTTTGGATGTGGGAGGTCTCTGTCTCAAATACACGTGATTGTCAGCCCCTTCTCGTGCAAAAGAGGGGGCGGAGTCTTGGGAAGTCACTCACGCTCCTCCACAGCCGCGTCAACGGATACGGGCCAGTGGAGGCTGACCAAGAGCGTTCAGGACATGATTGGAGAAACTGGCCATTGCCAGGACTCCAACTGTCACGTATTTTTAGAATGTAACGAAGCCACTGTCGCTTTAGTCTCCAAGGAGGTTTGTAGGGATGTGTGGCAGTGTAATTACTGTGCTAGGGGATTAGGGTGATGGAGGGCAATGGCTAATATTTCAAGGACATAACACCGAAATTATTTCCCTTAAATTATTAAAAAGTAATCATTTTTAGAAGCATCAAAATTGGAGAATGGAAAAGCTGAGCAAATTCGGTGCTTACACATAAAGAGGTATAGGCATACCTGGTATACCATAGGTATAGGACTGGTATATTACATTCATAACTTACATTTTCAGAGGTAAACATGATTAGTTTTATCAAAAACAAAAACTTATGGTTTCACCCACGTTTCTGCCAATCTTACAACCCTAAATATTCTGTTTTGCATACTTGACCTAAAAACTTGAAATTTTATATGGAGTTCCCCGACATTGAAAATATTTTTAACTTCATAAGACATAATTATTGAGCTCATGAGAAAATCAATTTAATTCTGTTGGTGGGGTATATAGAGCGAAAAAAAAATAAAATGCTGAATGCGCTGTATTTATCTTATGATATTGTGTAAAATGGAGTAGTTTATTGGCGTAACTGCTTTATAGTATGTTGGCTCTGTGTTGACGATTGTCTTCTTGAAGAAACCTTTTCAAGCTTCTTTTAATTATTCACAGCCGTATTTCCTTTAGACTTATAGTAAGAGTGTCTCCATCAGCAATTAATGTCACTGTTATCCCCGATTGTACATGCTACTTAACTCCATGCCAACTACATCAGCTGGAGCCTAAATATAATTTAATGATCTCTCATAAGTATGATATATGGTATATAATGATACCACGACATATAACAGCCGTGAATGTCTTGCAAAAGGTAGGTCCTACGACCTAGTTGCCTTGAGGGTGGGGCTTCAATTACCTAGAATCAGAACGACCACACAGACCATTATTAGTATATGGTACTTACGTACTCGAAGCGTAAAATTTTATTGGACACACCTGTGAAGTACAGATATACACTCGTCGGTCGTTTTTAGTGCCCGCATCCACTAATTATATCAGTAGCAATAATTATTAGTTTAATAAAAATAAATAAAAAAGTCTTGTGAACTCATTTGTTTTTCTTTTAAGCCAGTTTGAAAATAGATTTACAACTTCAAATCATTCAGAAGGGAAAATATTCGCAATCTGCTAATAGGCCAATGGGTAATTGTGAAAAATGATATCTACCATTCATACCATACATTCAATATTCCTTTCACTCTCTTATTTATGCTGCATATGGCTCTGCTTAGGGTGTAAAAAGTAAAAAGTAAGGAGGTTGTGGAGCTGAGTCTTTCATCGCTTTCGAGAATGCTAACTGATTAAACGCTTTGGAGGAACACGTCGAGCTGCAGAAGGGAGATCTCCAGCTCAAGGAACCTGGAGTAAGGAGGTAAAGAACCTAGAGGTAAGGCTCAACTTTGCGGAGCAGGGCCTTCTATGTAGATCTTTGGAGATCCGGGGAGTTCCAATGAGGGACGGAAAAGCGCCGGTGGTTGTCCTTGGGCTTAAGCCGTTCCTTGATGACATAGACTGCCTGCAGAGGAAGCGGTGATGAGGAGACAACCTGCGCCTCCTCCCAACTTAGTTTTTAATTTCGTTCGTCAATGATTCGTCCATTTAAAATGAGACAAGACTTCATCTCTCAACACCTAAATTGGGACTAACATTTACTTAGTGCATTAACCCTGGGAACCAACATCTTTACGTTTCAGTTAAAGAAAGCTGCGATGATCATATTCGTCTGGTTCTTGGGTGGCGGGGTCAGATGTTGGTGGGACAATTGATTCCCAGTAATATTTATAAAGAAGGGGGACGAAATGACTTCTTTGCCTGACTTGCATACACATGTCACCTCAAGGCGGAAATCCCTGCTCTAACTGACATCTCCTTTTCCTTTCATTTCCTTACCCGTATTGACTATATCTCTCCAAAAAGCATTTGTTTTTAGTTTTTATTTCATTTTTACTCTCATTATAGCCTATTTTATATACTCTATTGATTTCACATTACTCCCAACCTCTTAGCCTGTTATCATATCATCTATATTCTCTAGCCTGTTACTTTCTGTTTCCCATTAAGATCACCCACTTCATGTTTTCGTTCTTTCTCATTCCTACGAGTAGTGTCCTAACAACATGCCACGTTAACGCCAAATCCCTCCCTCATCACACTGAATTCCTTCAATTCTCTCCAACATTAATCATACAATAGCAATCTTTGAATCCTTGCACAATCTAGATATCCCGTCATCTTCTGTTTGCATCCCCAACTATGTTCCCTTGTCCGTATCCTACAATCCTATCCTCCCTCCCAGAGCCCTCAGATAGAATACCTCTCACTGAAGTTTCCTACCCCTCTACGCTGTCATTTATCTTCCTCCTCATGGCCCTTCGATCCTATTATATTTGAATCAACTTTCACCAATCTTGTGTATTCATTTAATCATATTATTGTAAGTGTATATTCATTGCAGCAGGTGATCTAAATACCAATATCTATAGCGATTCTTCAGACAAACACTTCCTTGTCAACCTTACCAATTCCTTAAATATTTTTGTAGTCCCGTATTCTGCTACCTATCATACGAATATTTCAGATTTTTATTTACATCTTTTTATCATGGAGTCCCCCGTCTTGTCAGCATATATTCCCTTTCCTCCCGGTCCACGATCTCATTTCCCTATCATACAGTGTCTGAATGTCACTCTTCTGTCCCCCAGGAATGTCACCAACCGTAACCTCAATTCTCTGATATTTGAGACCATAAAACCTGATCAGGAAAAAACTCAATTTTTTCCTTTTATACATTCCTTCACCTCTATTGATCGTATGGTTGATTTCCTTACCGTGGAAACGAAATTCATCTATCCATCACGCCTCATTCCACCTATATACCGACGACACCCGAATTCACCTATCCTTCCGCCCTCCAATTCACTTTCCTCTAGATTCAAGAAGACTTGGACCGTATTGAGCCATGGCATCACTCCATAATCTTAGATTGAATGTGTAGAAATCCAAGCCAATCGTCATTGGTTCACGACCCCTCCTCAAAACCACAATTGATAGTCCCACATTCACCATCGATGGTTGACATATCCCGTTCTCTACTTCAGTCAAAAATCTAGGCCCCAATTCTATCCTGGAGAGACCACATTTCCCAGACCACGCGCAGATCAATTCCAAACCTTAAACTGCACAATTGGTACCGACATTACCTCCCATTACATACGGGTCAACTCCTAGTTTCCTATCTTATATTGCGCCATTTTGACGGTTAAAGAGGCTGATAAAGTGTTTTCTAAGATTTATACACGGGATGCCCAGAGAACGTCGCATTTCGCGGCACTTCTCCGAGTTGGGCCACTCCCCCGTCACCAATACTTCCTTGGATCCCATCTCTTCAAAACTATCATGAATTAAAAATCCCCATAGCTTTACAAATTCTTCCAATTCAAATTAGCGATCAGATCCCGCTGTACTAGATCCTGCCCTTCCAACCTGTTTTTGCCTTCTCACAAGTCTGCTTCCTTTCACCGTTTTTTTCTTATTCGTGAAACAACCGTTCGGAAATCTTTTCCTATCGATATTGGCCATTTATCAACTCTTCCAATCTTTAAATTGAAACAGAAGTCTCCCGATACGACTGTGGTATTGTCACTTCCCTGATATGCTCAGCACCTGGTAAGCTGATTTCTAAAATAATATGGGAACTATCGTTCTAAAGAATTTTAATTTAAAATACTGGAATGCTTGACGTTTGAGTGCTTTGATGTCGCCCAGAGTTCAGGTCTGTAAGTCCAGATTGATTTTAAGATCGATATTTTTAATCAGTAACTCGTTTTCCATTGAGAAGTGAGAAGTGATTCGTGTTTGTTTAGAAGTCTATACAGTTGTGTGAAACGTCGATTGTGTATTCTAGAGATTATGAGAGCGAAAGGTAGACTGAATTCAAAGTCTTCGGAGTACGACCTGCTGACTGGGGTCAGAGGTTGCACCCAAAACCCTCTTTTCATGCGATAAACCTGAAACTTTTTGAATATAAAAGTCTTGGAAAAATGTTTCTACGTGTTAACTTACAATTTATAAGGTCTGTGTTTTTTTTTAACTATAATTAAGCATGTCATTAAGATTGTGCTGGAAACTCGAACAGTATTTTTTTTAGAGACATGATATTGTGTACCACAGCCTCATTTAATGGCTCATTGATGATTCTGATAATAAAAGTAACTACTTCAAAAACAAATAATCGATTACTTGAAATTCAAAAATAAATATTGCCCTATCATATTGAGTATGGAATAAAATTAAAAATCTCAATTTATTAAATAATAAAACGTAATTTAGCATGCCACCTTAGTAGACTGTAATTACTAAAAAAACATTATTACTGCTATGAATATAAACCGTTGTCGAAACTCTAACATATCCTTTAATTGTGCGATGCTTCACTCCTGAAATAATTATACACTGTCTTAAGCCATTTGTACTAATTGTAGCCCTTAAAATTTTCCATGTCAGACCGTAGTTGTTGGCAGTCTTACCTAAAAACTTATCAAAATCGTGTTCCTTCGGTGGACTACCCAATTTTTTGTTATTTTAAACTGTTCATTTCTGTTCTTACAAGTTTGAAAACCGAAGATCAAACCGTATTTGATTGATAGGGGAACAAAACAGTGGTTACTATTCTACCTTAGTCGGTGCATTTGGTACCTAAAACAGCATTTATAATCATGATACAATCGAAAATCTTCTATGACGTGAGTAGACATAGGATAATTAGAATATTTATTAATAGTGTGAATTGAATATGTACAAGTAAAAATTGATTATTCTCTGACTGTGTAAGTAAATATTATCGGTAAATAAAACATCGTATGACAAAATGTGCCTGTCATTGTGATTTCAGTCATCATCAATAAATAAATATTTAGTTAAGTTTAACTGTTCACAGTGACACGAATAGATAATAGAAACGGTAATCAGTAATTATTATCAAAAAAAAATCTAAGGAACATATATATAGAATTTTAACGAAGACACTAAGCCGCACATTATTTTTATAGGTAATATTTATTTGTGTTTAACTTATTACTAAGCTTGCCAAACTTATCTAAATTTGAAATTTGAAAAATATTAAATTGAATCGGTTGAATAGGTAAAGCATGCAGCTTGATCACCGATTCTGTTGATTACGATTTCACTAGTTCAGCTAACAAAAAATACGATAAATAGCGCCAGAGTCATCGTGTGAACTTGGCCCAACTAACACTTAGCATCACTTCGTTATTAGCTCTACCATGTCAAGGTTTTCCACTGTAACGACTGGGGTATTCCTTATTATTAGTAATTCATAAAGAAAACTAAAACAATTAGAGTATCTGTGAGTTTAAAGATACTGCTATACCAAACAGTTACCTCCCCATAACTATTTTATACAAAACTCATTTACAAAAAAATTATCATCCAACCTGCAAATTCAAGCCGATCGGACTTCCAAAAATTCATCGTTCGTTCACCATTTTACTAAGAGTGCTCACTTCGGTACGCCTTGACCTCATGACTGTGCTCCTTCAGGACTTTTTGACGCAACACAGTTGGCACAACGGCGCGATATCCCCATTGGAGGATATCCTTTTCCAAAAAAAACCTCATCCTTCTGCCGAATATATTGCTGAAATCTAGGATCACCGTTGTCAGGTCACCCGAACTCTAAAAATGTGATAATCTTCATGAGGATGCCAGCCTTCTTTATAGCCTCCAAAATTCACTAATAATCCAATGGGAGTTCACTGCAAACATGAAACATGTAATTTATTCACAAGTCAGGCTCACTTGATGCTGGACCCTTAGGTCCTCAATCATCACTGATGTATTCTCCAATCTTGAGGGCAGCGGAATAGATAGATTTCTGAAATTTGCTTGGAGCAGAAGCAATCCCAAAAGCTGCGTAGTCGGGCCATCCACTATTAATATGTTTATTTTGCTCTCTATCAGCGCTGTAAAACTTTAAAAAAGGGTTATCAACAAAACCAACAAGTCCTTGTATGAAATAGATTCTGGTTTGTTGGTACTCATAAATTCGCCAACAATTTTAAAATATCCTCACTTAACGAATTAAGAAATGTTTCGCGTTTTAGTTCACGAGTCATGAAAAAATTCCCTGTTTCTTTTCGAAAAAAACTCCATAATAAACTTCCCACTCGTTCTGAAGCGAAAATTCGCGCAGCCGACCGACTATTACACTGTCGCCCAATTTAGGAATTTGAAGATCTTCAAAAAAACAAAACATTCATTTACCTTGCAAGTTTTGAAACCTTCATTTGAAACTAGATTCAATTACCTTGACTTTGACCACTGGTTTGAGGTTATTGATGGTTCGAGGTTTATAATGTCCACGATTTTCTCGTTCTTCAAATGTTTTCAGTTTCAAAACTATTTCATGGCCATGTGATGATTCTTTTTTATTCTCTAGTCCTGCTAAAAAAACAATTTGATAAAAAATGTTAGAGCTAAGATGAACTGTGACCAACGAAGACATTTCACTTCGTTCAATTGAACAATTGAATTTCATGTGCACTGTACACTGTACAAGGTCAAGGTTTTCCAAATACATATAACGAAGTCCCCTCTAATTTTTCTACCTGATGATTTGTCGAATTCCTTTCTGGAGGCTCACTGCAACACTTCAACAATTATATGTGGTGTTAACTCCCTGTTGATAGTGACAACACGAACACGTTACCTGACGCAATCTGGGTCGACTGAGGAAGTTGGCAGAACATTACTGCGCACAGATCGTGGGAACTGCATCGGATTTGTGCAGCAGCTGCTGTTCAGCTCCACTGCTTCTGGCGCACAACACACCTTGCCCTCTTTGCGTGTGGCTGTAGCAATCTGCGGCTACTAATAATAAAAATATATTTAAAGTATTTGCTTTGCCTAAATGGTGAGGATCTACATTAATTTAAATGAAAGCCAAGTGCCTACCCACAATTTTAACGTACTCATTTAATGCTCGAGCGCTTTCGGGCTTCTCAAATGCTGACACAAAAATGGCTATCTTAAAAATGAAAAAAAAAATTTTAAATTCAATAGCAGGAAGATTATAAATGAAAATATAGGTGTAAAAAGTCGGTTCAGATTTGCTTACTATTAAGATTTCTCTAGTGCCAGCTGAGAAACTATTTCCTATTTAAAGTTATAATTTTTCCACCAAAGTCAGCGATAAATTTATGACGGTAAAGCAAAAAAACGTTGAGAGCCAATAACAAAATCTCTTATAACCGGTTTAAATTTTTAGCTATTACAATTTCTTTTTTGCTGAAAAGGCTATCTAGATAGTTAAAAAAATAAAATGTTCGAAAATACAAGTCGTTTTTTTAGTCATTTAATAAGTTTTTAACAAACATACGTGAATGTCATCCAGAATTGAGCATTTATAGTCTAATTTATTTTGTTCATAACTCATGAGAAAAAAAGCAACAACTAAAAATAATGAAATGATAAATAGCCTGGAATCAAATAAACAATAAAAATGTTTATGATTATTTTTTGTCCGTATCTTACTAAAAATAAAAATCAATGAAACCGCAAAATTATTGAGGAATCTTACAAGATCCTCAAAATAAATAAAGAAAACCAGTACTAACAAATAAATAATTTTTAATTTTTCTTATTAAATTTTAACTTTTCTCGAAAATTGTATGATGAATCACAATTTGACTTTGAAACCCTTCAATGTTTGTTGATTCCTTTGAAATAAGTTGTCCTGCCAACTCTTTTTATTTTCATTCATTTCTGATGGATTATTTGTACTCACATTGATGTGATAAACTATGCTATCCCATAGTTACTATCAAGTACCGAAAACCTTAAAGAAAATAATCGAAAGCATTGGAGGTCTGTGTGAGATGCACTAAGGTCATGAAGACTAGGGCGACCTATCGATCTACCCTCTCGCCCTATTAAGCTGGTACAGGGTCATCGCAAGGTCCTCTAATGCCGTGCAATCATACTTTCATAAGTAACTTTCAAGATTCTTCAAGTAAGAGCTATTAAGCTACTAACTTAACTACTCGCTCGTTCATACACTATTTCTAAACAGCCCAGAGACCTCCCATGTCCATATGGTTGTCACGTCCCTCGTATGCGAAAGAGGAAGCGGAGTCTTGGGGAATCCTCCACGCTCCTCCGTCAGCCGCGTCACTGGATAAGAGCCATCGGAGGCTGACCAAGAGCGTGGTTGGAGAAACTGGCCATTGCCAGGACTCCCACTGTTACGCATTTATAGCAGGTCACCAGGCCACTCCCGTTTTAGTCTACAAGGAGGATGATAGGGATGAGTGGTGCAGTGACAGTGCTACGGGATTTGGGATTCGGGTGGTTGGATAAGTTACTATGGAATTTCATGAACTTGGAAGGGATGAGTTCTAGAATTTAGGGTATATTAAGATCCTTATGAAGGGATTTGTTCCTGACGTGATAAGGGGCATTTACTATGGTTCTCAGGACTTTTGATTGAAAGGATTGGATACGCTTGATGTTCGACTTTTTTACTGTCCCCCACAGCTCCATTCCGTATGCCCATATTGCCTTAAGTATAACTTTGTAGATTAGTAATTTATTTTCTATTGAGAGATGAGGTGTCCTTCGAAGTAGTCCGTACAGTTGTCCAAAGTTTTTGTCTTTTTATCCTCGTAAGTGGGTTCCAGGTCAGCCGTTTGTCGAGATGGAAGCCTAACTACCGAACTTTCTCGGATACAGGGAGAGGAATGGAATTAAAATAAACTTGTGGGCAAGACTTGCGGCAGAGGGTTTAGGTAACATATAAGATCTATATTGGAGGGTTGTCTATATTGGAATCAACTTTGATCCGCCTTTGGTTGCACCAATACGATAAGTACCAATAAGTAAACCAATAAAGTAAAGTAAGAATCAGTACAGGGTGATGTTCACATGAGTTAAACTATCTAGACTACCAATATTTTCCTTTTTAAAAAATCCAAAAAAATATTCATTGTATAAAAAAAGCTGTCACAACGAATTAAGTATGAGATTTTTCTTATTGGCTCTCAACATTTTTGGTTTACCTCGATAAATGTGTCTTTGACTTTCATAAAAAGAATCAGAGCTTCAAATATTAAATAGTTTGTCAACTGGCACTTGAGACGACTTAATTAAAACCTAACGAAATAGGACCGACTTTTTACCTTTATATACCTATATTTATGAACGGCGATTAAAGATTGAATGTTAGGCCAAGGAAATTTCCTAATGAATTCCTAATAATTCCTGTTTGTGAGTTTAAATTAAGTAAATAAGGTCATATTTTGTTCTATGTTATTTATTTCTTAGTTACATTTTTATTTTAGCAGCCTGCCCTACCATTTTCATGTGGTCAGAATGGCAGTGTAAAGATAATAATAAAGCCACAAGGGTGGCTAAGAAATATAACACTCTAGGGAAGACAAAATAGGTCATTAAAACTAAATATTGCTTAACTTAAGTTACCTAAGCTTGGTTTATATAAGAAATAAATCATGTCTGATTTTGTACTTAAATAAAGAAATCGTTTTTCGAAAATCGCCATTATAATTCGCTAAATGCTACAGTTGATATATCTCTGATAGGTTTGTAGCTCATAGTCACATGAGCAGATATACATAAAGCAGGAGTTTGGGAGACGCAGGGAAATTTGGGAGCACATGGAGGTGTGTAATGGAATGCTAAGCGAGCACAGGCCCCAGAGGCTGTCCTCCCAACATTGCATAAATTGTTCGACTACATCTTCTCCAAGGCTAATCAAGATGTCGCTCATGGGCATTATCATAACGCAACAGGACCTCACAAGGGCACGCCGACGTCCGGCCAGATCCTAACGATAGTGTCCGAATTTGAAATAAATTCTGCTATAAATTATGATGAATGTAGACTGGTTTTATATTATCTACTCTCTTGTACAAAAATGAGTAAGGTGAGAATTTAAGATAATTTATTGATGTTATGTGAGAGATAATTAAAAATAAAAAAATATTAACCAGTACCTTAAGATATTAGATGATTATTGCCAAGCCCGAAGGGAGAGGCTCTAGCTTCATTAAGCTACGAGTGAAATTGTTACTGCCTTTATAATAAGTAATATTATGATTTTATTATTTTCTAAACCCCTTGAATTTAATACAATGTAAAAATATAAGCAAAAGAATTGACAAACTTTCTCCTCTTTCTGCTATGCGCAGATGCATTTGAAGGAGATTGGGTTACATAAATCAGATTGACGTTAATAGGAAATAACATGAATACAAATCCAGGTGATGGGGCTCACCTTCAGTTTAAAAAATGGGAGAAAAACTTACAAACTAAAAAACTATACCTAGAATCTAAAAAAATTGATATGTCTACGTTGGATGAATTCATCCACCGTAGGCAGCTCAAAGATATCGTGAAGCTCAGTGTTGCTCCACAGCTCGAACGAAGTACCTCTGACCACTTTCATCAGTACACCGTTTTGGAATTGTTGGAGTTTCTTAGCTGTCGTATACGTCAGATAACGAAATAGCGGTGCACCATACAGCAGAGTAGGCCTGAGTATGCTCTTGTATATCAATAGCTTGAGACGCAGTGATAGATTGGTGGAAGTCAATAGGTGCGTAAGCCGGTAAGACTTCATGCGTGTTTGCTTCAACTTCTTCGTAAAATGGTTACTAAAATGGAGGTGTCTGTCCATTTTAATTCCCAGATATACTAGGTTGTTGGCTGGTGATTTTTTCTCCGTTCCTACTATGTAACTAGTAGGTAGCGGGCTTTTTCCCTTTTGGAAAGAGAAAATTACGCAGTCAGTCTTACCCGCGTTTACAGAGATATTGAGTCTCCCCAATCTCTCACTGATCTGGTTATAATATTATGATATATATGATGTATATATATATATATACACACACACACATATATATATATATATTCAGTGACAATTATTATTATATTAATATTAACATATATTATTTATAATCTCGGTAATGAGACCACAGTCTAAGATTGCATATTTGCCAGGAACAGGGTGTGCATCATTTACTCCTACAAGCTCCCAAGACTTAGGCGGGAAGCGGGAAGTTAGCTAACAACAGGTTGTGTACAACATATTGCGGCACTTTATCTTAATCGACCCATTAACTAATGCTCGAGGGAGGTGGGGCCAAAAAATTCATTGTTTTGTTTTTTTATTGTTTCTTTTATAAGCATTATTTTTTATTAGGAGTACTTGTTGGGATATCGGGTTAGGCTGTTGAAAGAAAGGAGGTAGAGAACTTATTTATTGACGAATTGGAAATTAGTATGTTTGTCTGCATCAAGGCCCTGCATGAGAAGGTTGAAGGATGGAATAAAGACTGCTTAACCACACTGGGGGTCTGAACCTTATTTTCAGTAAGCAGCGCATCTAAGTCCAATCATCTAAACATCTCATGCGAGAATCTGATGCAAACACATGTTAAGTATTGAAAATCTAAAATCATTCTTTTTTCAAACCAAAAAATACATCCATTCAAAGAATTGGAAAATGCAACAATAATCGCCAGAATGAAAATGCGCCAGATTAAAGTACCAAATTCATATAGAAAACAAGTCTATAATTTAAAAAAATGTATAGTTAAAATTAATTACAACATTTGTTATTATTTAAAACATTTATAGTTACCTATAAAAGCTATATATTTATATGCATAGTTAAAAGTAATTCTCCAGAGACTATTATTCACTTAAAGTTCCGTAAAAAGAAGTGGGTGGAACCCCATATTATATTAGACGCTGTACGTATAAATGACGTGAAGGGCTAAATCTTTTACTTATTCTTCAGATATTTTAGTACGGATATATTTTCGGATTAAGAGGGCTACAGCGCTAATCAGTTGGAAGCCCACCCAGAGACGTGGCATATGATATGGTACGTGGGTGTCCATACATATTATACACTATATGGTGGGTATATATGTTTTCAGCATATCTTGTCGATGATGTATGGTGGCGACAAGGCGGTACCTGTGTGTGGCTAATTGCCGCCAACATCCGTCATCGTTAGTGCTACTGCCCCGCCTAGCTCCCTCTTCTCGCTCTTCTTCTTCTTCTTCTCCACCTTCCTTAGATCTTCAGTGTCACCTTCTCGTATCCTGGTAGCATATTTACTGTCAAGCCGGGCATAGAAATCATCTGACCAACATTTTTGCCGAGTCAGAGAGAGGGAGAGGTTTTCCTATCAATCAGCTACGGGGTGCATTCACCTTTTGTCTGTATGTCGGTGTGCTCTAAGATGGCAGTGGTAAAATGATTCAACCGAACTGAAAATATAATGGTATCTTTCATAGAAATATGTCGACTAGTTTTTGGTTTGGCAAGAGAAATGAAAAAACAGTGAAAAACACGAAAAGGTGATTTTCAGTGACCGAGATAGTTTAGCAAATAAAATCAGCCAAGGAAATATGCTTGGAGTAGAATGGGTTCCAGTTTGAAGATTCCTGTGCAGTGCCAAACCCATTTGACCAAGGGTCTGAGCTACATCCAGAAATGTGACTGCAGTAGCACCGTGGAGATCTCCCTGATCCCTGCTACCTTCTCAATTGGAAGTGTTAGGTGATTTGTATGTCTTTATTTGTATTGTAAATTATTGTATTTTTTTTTTAATTTTATTATCCCTCACTATTGTTTCTTCACTTTCTATTTGCTTATTTAGTTTATATTTATTTCAAAAGAAATAATCTGTACTAATTGTATTTTAACCAAAAACTATTCAGCATGTATAAAATAAAAAATGATCTAATAGAGAATAATTATCTCCTTATAAACCAATATAAGTAACCATAAGTAAACCATATTTTGAGAAATTAGTATGCAAAATCATAGCTTTTGTAAAACAGATTGGCGCACGGTCTTAAATACCAAAGTAAAGATGATTGTTACCCACTGGTTTCAAAATCTCGGGAATTATTCAACAGATATATGAAATCTGGGCGATGTTCATTGAACATCTCCTTGAAAATCGAGTAGTTACTTAACCCGGGAGAACTCGTACCATGAGATTTTACCTCACGGTTGAAGAAAATCACTGGTAATTCGGAAGCGGGGTTGGCAGGGGGAGATTAGCTTTTCATTTAGCTGTGTTTACATGATTATCGTCCTCAGTCGTCACATAAGAGAATTTCTGCTGAAGAAGCCCATACTGTGAGAGTTTCTCTTCACGTCACGCCATCGTTTTATTTGTTTACTATGCTTATAATACTGAAGTTTTTTGTTGATTTTGGTTAGATCTTTTTTATAACGAGTCCTACACGTTCCTCAATTCCAAATCTTCCAAGTGAACTGAGTATAAACAACATAAGAATAGGTAGATAGGTAGACTTGAAGATGAGGCGAATTCTGAAAGGAGAGTGTGTGAGAGAACGTCTCTTTGCGTTCTGCCTACGAAAGGAAAATAAAAAAATTAAGAAAGTGTGTTGAAAATGCTATACGAGTGTACCTGTTTGCCCTTAATACACTTGTTATACGTGCCCACAATTTGTTGACGATTGATTACTTTTATTATACGTGTCCGAAATGTGTTTATGACTGTTCACTTTTCTTTTCTTCAATTTTATATTATCACAGCTCTCGCGCTCTTGGTCAGCCTCCACTGGCTAGTATCCAGTGACGCGGCTGACGGAGGAGCGTGGGGGACTTCCCAAGACTCCGCTTTCTCTTTGTGGTGGATTTGGGGGGTCTCTGGGCTGTCTGTAAATATTGTATGAATGAGCGAGTGAATGATGAACTGTAAATATTGTATGAATGAGCGAGTGAATGATGAACTGTAAATATTGTATGAATGAGAGCATATATCTTAATTACTTATTGCCTTATAAAAGGCAGATTGTAATTATTGCACAATAAAGAAATTAACAATAAAAATATTATCACAATTTGAATGCACAATGTTTATTCAACTATATGTTGTTCCCTTGCTAAGATGAATCTAATCAATGTTTTTGTTAAATTTTTTGGTTTATTGATTAATATAATGTTTGTTAGTTCATAAAATCATTTTACTTATTCATTTATCTTTAGAAAAATATATACAATAATTTTATTTGTCATTTAAAAGTTCATTATCTGATTTTTTTCTTGTCTCTGAAAATTTAAGATGTTAGAAAAAGACCCAAGCGCGAGTTCTCTCGTCTCACTTTTCCTAGCAAGTTTTGCTTTGTTAAATAAAGTAGTAAGGAATTCAAAAAACCATACTAAGATTGACCAACAAGGCCTTATTAGACATTACCACAACTTTGCTGGCAATCTCGGTACTTTCTCCATAAAAGTCTGGCGACATATTTATAGTTGTGTTGTTCTTGTTTTTGATTTCATAAAGTCACGCATTTCTTATGCACGACAAAACAGAACCTACAAGTTAAATAGTTGGTAGATAAAATTAATGTATCTAATATTTCTCATTAAATTTGTTGTAATCAGTTATTAAATTGTTAGGGGTATTTAAACCCCATATTCCATTGTTATAAAAAATATTAAACCTATCTTAATTTTCACCAATGAAATATTAATTGTTATTTTGATGAGTACAAATAAAAAAAGGAATTCTTCGCCGTCTCGGTTTATGGCAGGCCAAATCGGTAAAGTGAGAAATCAATTTTCCTTCGGACGTAGCTGTTTTTAAAATTATGTCTGAATGATGGATTAGAATACAGATCTAATTTTTTTTTCGCTTAGCTCTCAAATTTTTAAGATTATAGATAAGGGAAAAATAAAGGAATTTATTTGGGGTAAGCGGATCCTTTTACTAGGAGTACCTGTTTGAAGGTGGAGTGAGGGAATCAAGGAGTGTGGGAAGCCTCGGTAGAGGTGGAAATGTTGCGGTGCAGTGGTGAGAGTCCACTGAAGGCTGAGCCTAGAGTCTCTCTAGGCATGTAGTGCAAGCTCATTCAGTTGGACAGATCTAAATCTAGACCCCGTGAAATTTTAAAAACATTGATTGCTGTAAAATAAATAATCAAGGCCCTAGAAGAATTATGTAACAGTGAACTCCACGTAAAGAAAATAGCAATTATATTGTATTAATTATAAATCGTGATTGATTTCATATCGAAAACATTCTTAATTATGCTGTGCACAGTTAAATTTTCTCAGAAATCGTAATATTTGCGTTGTTTTACGAAACAATTGTAATACATTATTACATTTTATTGCAGCTTAGGTCACGGACACATTTGCACTGGAATGAGAATCACGTGGAGTAGAGGTGTGTTCATGCTAAAATGTTTTCATTATATATTTGAATGAACTTCTGCCTAATGAGTCATTCACACTATCCCTATCGTTGCAGCCACCACCCCTTGGCAATAATGGAGGACGGAAGCAGCCATGACCATCGCCCCTCCAAATGACGATAGGGTCCAGAAAGAACTGGCCCCAAGATTTAGGGCGTCCGGATGAAGGCGTGGAAGGAAGTTGTTGGGAAGATGGAGAGGAAGGACCCGGAAGAGGATTTGCATAGCCGGCCGGAAGCCAGACCTCCGTAATTGGGGGAGGGTTGGTGGCCCTAACGCGCTCCTTGCGTGCCCTTTATCATATATCTGCGGCTTAGACCATTTCCGGTAAATCCCGCTGTACCTTTCCTCACATTAAAGCTTTGATTAAGAAAATCGCGTTGTCGGGGCGGAGAAGAAAGGCAGTTTTCTACTTTGTAATATATAACGTCCTGTAAAGATGGAAGATAGAGTAGAAACTACAGACTACTACTACTATGGACGAACTACAGTTAGTTTGTGAGGTGCTGCAGTGTCAAGAACTTGATGTGGTGGAGGAACTCACCCACCGTCGCCGATAAACAGGTGCATGTTAACATTAATCAAAACCCTTTTTTTCTGTTAGTCCCTTATAAATGTAGAAATATATTTTAAAAAACGACTAAACAAGCCTCCTTGTACTGCATTTATTTTTTAAAACTATTTTTATTGTTTCACAACTGTGACTACCAGCAAGTAAACTTGAAATCTGTAAAAATGACATACACATCATGAAGGCCAAGGTCTAACCCTAAATACTCCTCCATATTGTTGAATCTAAATTTGAAGGTATCATATTATCGTTAATTTAGAAGGTCTCTCATAACTCATCCTTGAATATTACCAGGTAACGATGTACACAGTACAACCAGCGACTGAGTGGCTGTCCAGTTTGTCATGACGGTTTCTGCATAATGTTTTAATGTAGTCGAGAACCTAGAGAATTTTTAGAAGCGTGAAAGGTATGCTTTCAGACATAAAAACGGTGCTCCTGTGCTAACTCTCAGAACTTTTAATTCAATAGTTTGAGCCGGTGACTGAGTGTTTTACGTTTCATGTTCATGTGCGATCTCCAAGTCAGTAGGGATTTTAATTTCTTAAACTCGTTCGCCATAATACAAGTTGCGTTAAGTAGTTTTAAAGTGTTGGAATAGCTTCTGTTGGATCTTTGTCTGCGTAAGTTGATGTCATTGCATCAGGAGATGTGGGGACATCATAGGTAGATAACGTGAAGTAATAGAGCAAATATAGAGCCTTGTGGGACCCATTATTCTGCAAGCCTTAAAAGGTCGCTGAATTTTCACTCACTGTTAAACCAGGGTTGTCCAAGTAAGATTTCTGTATCAAGTATGTGCCGATTAATGGGTAAGTAGTCAATACTGTTGGTGAAAGATTAACATTTTTTTAAAAAGGAAGATGTAAGATATGGTATATATCTGATGAAAAAGTTAGCCGTCAGGAGGTTTATGGTACATGCCTACCTTTGAAGACTCCTGAAGTTCTGTCAAATATAAAGGATAGTGCAAACAAATGACAAGGTAAGTGGTTGAGTAAGTTTGACGGGTTGCTATTTTCGTTGGGTTTGTATTTATTTTCCAGGGTCTGTTCCTTCAAATAACCTTATTCTTCCAATGCAGATCACCCATGCTCCTTGTAGATTCGCTTCGTTGCAATCTTGTGCTAAATCCAAAGTATTAATATCATTTTCGGAGCTGGAATATTGTTCGCCCATTTTCCCTTTTCAAGAACTCAAAATTTTGTTACAACCTTTACCGGTTATATTTCAGGCGAACAATCCCATAAAACTCAGATTTTAACACTTAAAGATTTCTTTAAAAAGGAAAAAAAAAATAAGGAGCAACTTTTCCAACCATCTGTCAGCTGCCAACTTTAATTACACTTCAGTTCATAATAGGAATGGGCATTATTAATACTAGTCATAAGTGCTGTTAAGTGATAAGCATTAAGCTTTAGAGGTTAACAACCTGAATGACATCAATTCTTATTGATCTTATTTCTATTCTATTTGACAACTCCTTTTCTATTCTGGAAAATTGGCAGTTTCAGTTTGAGATTCAAGCCTACTTGGTATTCTTGCCAGATGTAGTATATTCATTTATTTTCTATTTATAACTAAAGCAGTAGTTGTCACGTGACCTGGTATAAATACGTGGCAGTGGGAGTCTGGCAATGGCCAGTTTCGCTAAACATGTCCTGAGCGTCTGTGGCTCTCGCGCTCTTGGTCAGCCTCCATTTGTTCGTAGCCAGTGACACAGCTGATAGATGGGCGTAGGGGACTTCTTAAGACTCCGCTTTCTCTTTCGCATGCGAGGGGGGTAACAATCATGGGGATTTGGTCTCTGACCATTATGAGGTTTGTAAATACTGTACGAATGAGCGAGTGAATGAACTATGGTACGAATGAGAACATTGAACACAAATACTTATTGCCCAATAAGGCAGATTGTAATTTTACCACACTAAAGATTTGATTTGATTTTCTCTGCTTCTCTACCAAGTTCTGGGGATGTGAACAGGTTTAATTTACGACTAGCTTATCACGTTTTATGAATTAGTTATTCTATCTGAATAACTCATACCACTACTTCTGATGGATAAAATTGGGTATTTAATTATTTATAATGGTGGTGCTCGTAATTTTTACCGTAACCAGCGTTTTCCTTAAATTTTCAACCGCGAAATAAAACCGAAGTTACTACAGATTAATACATGATCATGTAGTGGTTTGTAAAATATTATTATGTTATATAATAATGGAATTATTTATATATCCGTTTAAAATGACAAGGATGGTGGGTGGAACGATATTAGCTCGCCAGTAGGAGGCTCGGTATATGCACTATTAATGGGCCGGTCAGATCACAGTCTATTGCCTTGTATAATTACTAGTGTTTCCAGGCTTCTGCCACTTCCCGGATGTTCGTGCTCGCCTTCGAACCGCGTTGGGTTCGACCAATCGCTTCCACCACTCCGGTCGGCAATCGGTTCCAGATTCTGTTTGTAAAAAACAACGATAGGGGAATACCTCTGAAAACTTAGATTATCAACAAAAAAAAAATTGTTTAACTCAGGTAAGCTTGATGAAAGCTTTGACTTGAATCTTCCTTCTTTTCCATGATTCATTCCAGCCCTTGCAATCTTATATCAGTTTGTCAATGAATAAGGTTTAAACTTGTATTGTTTAAAAATCTATTGCAAGCCTGATTAATAATATCCAATATGTGGTAGTTTTTAAGTGGACATTACTTGAAGTACCTAAAACTATTCCAAAGAGTCAACACTCACATAGGGATACTAGTATTTTAAAAGTTAAAAGATTCAGTGGTATCAAATAAAATAATTTTTTACACGAAGGTATTAGAGTCGCTCTAAATTTTCAGTTTTGTTTTTTGGCTAACGAAAATTCCTTCCTTCGATCCTCTATATAATCGGTCTATACAACCTCCACAAATACCATATTACCAGATTTCAGTCTTCAAAAAAAACATAACGCTTTTTTTCAGATCGTCCTGTAATAGAAATTTTGCATACATATTCGGAATGGACCAATGCGGCATATGGCGTTACAATATTGTGAAAGTTCAATGATGAAAAAATTTACATCCTCAATTAGAATAAACATAGACAAATCGTAAAAGAAAAATTTGGTGGTTCATTTAAACCCTTATCAAAACTATTTTCCAAAACTTTTAGTACAAGGTTACCACATTGTGTGAGAAGTAACGCTAAATGTTTACATTAAAAATAAGAGATTTTCATTATGGAGAAAAAATGAAATATTTAAAAATATATTGTCAGTTTTGAGTGAACTGAATCATTGCCTTCTGATTGAACACATTCTTTTTTTACTCCCCCTGGCTAGAGGCTGTTGATATCACATTTACCCAGCCGGTAAATGAAACTTGGACATGAGCTCTTGAAGCTTGAGATTAGCAATTCCTTAAGTGAATTATCTGCTGGATTGTCCGTAACTTCATTACTTAGTGACCCTCCGCGCTGTGTCCGAGCGGTGCAGAAAGATCTACGTGTACGCTCTGTGAACAGTTTGAACTTCCAGTCGCTTTCCAACGACATTTAGTGATTGGACGCTTGTACAATCTTGTACTAGGTGCCTCAAATCACATTTTTCATTGTTTTCCTGAATAGGAGCGTCGTTGTTGCCAGTGGGTGACAATAGTTTAAGGACAGTTTATTGTGTTGTTTTAAGTATTGAAACGAATGAAAGTTTGGGATTGACACGCCAGTTATGGCACTTTAAAAATAAGAATGCATGCAGTGTTTTACCGACACATTCGCTTTTTAGAGACCAACATGGCTCACCAATAAATATTAAGTTTTTAACACCATAGTAGTTTTTCCCTTCATTTTTGTACTATCCTGCTTATTTTTCGTTTAAATTAATTTCTGAAATTATAATTTAGTTTCCTATAATTTTCCTGAACTGTAAAGACACACACACGTGTCTAGACGCACGCGTGTAGCGCGCGCGGTGCACTGAGACGATTTATTTTTTTACTACTGTAACTTTAAGGTATAACGATAATTGCAACAGTAGTGGTCCTCCTTCAAAATTGTCTCAAAGTTTTATTGACTGCGATTCTTGATGTGATATATTTCTTGAGTTGGGCCATTCCTGGACCATGATTGGACGTTTTATGTAATAATGTAACCATAGAATTCATTTCAAAACAAAAGTGGCAAAAAATAGTTTTTAGGGTCAAAATATGAGTTTTTGAGGTCAACCGCAAATTCCGTGGAGTTTGAAGAGACATAAAATTATTAAAACGAGGCATAGACGATGGCACTGTAGTGAATATATTGTTAAGTAGTGATGGATGATAGACTCTATTAAAATAATTTTTAGTATTAATATTTTTTTTATCTCCAATGAAGGAAAATGATAAGAATATTTAATTATCGTATAATTAATAAATATTACTGTTACTATAAGATAACAAATTAAATATTAATGGTGAAATAAAAGCAACGTAAAGGTCCTAAAACAAATAAAAAAGTGTAGGCATTGGTGATCACGAGAAATTATAAAGAAATGATATGAACTAAATTTTATTCTTTAAATTTCACTTAAGCGAAATTTAGGATTTGATTAAACTTGATTGGCACCTGTGAAATTGATGTCTTATGTTTATCGGCCTACTATCAAAGAGTCTGTTAGAATTTTTGAATGACTAAGTTAATAAGACAATTTGATATCTTAATTTGTTAATTTTTTTTTTAGACTTTTCATTCATCCTCCAGTTTGTTGTATAGGTCTAATTACTATATAGGATCACTATCATAATTTGGAAATCAATGACTCAAGTAGTGGAATTGTTAATAAATAAATAAATACTGTTTCAGCTGTCGGCATTTTTTATTTGGGAATTTCTTTTAAACAATTTGTTAATACATATTCAACCATGGAGAAGAATCATGCCCTTAAATCTGAAATTCCTTCTAGCTGAGCTACCTTAAAAGTTAGCGAAATGGGTCATATTTTTTTCACGTTTATTTATTTTCCATACACTACATTTTGTATTTGCAGCAGTTTTCCACTTAGACAGGTAGGTCCTCCTTAACTGAATGAAAGTAGAGCCTTACATATCAGGGTCGGTTGTTAAAAGTTGCATTGACTATATGATGAAAAAACACAATATATCTCACTCATTTTCCTTCTTAAATCAATAATTTTGAATTACAGCCAAAAGTGGTATGTTTTCAAATTTTCCGGTTATATTATTCAACAAGACTATATCTCGACCACGGCGAGTAGAGACTTCTGCTTTAGCCTTGTTCCGTAGCTCAGGTAGTAGTAAATCTCCCTAAAACTCATGTTTTCGGAACAGATGGTATGTGAGCATGTGGGAGTGGGCTACATTGTACTATCTTTTCACCCAACATCTGGGCTCCGAAAAAAATAGTCCGGTCTTTAATAGCCGTAGTTGGGCAGTAGTAGTTGTAAATGAATTACCAACATTTTTTTCCCATTAATCGATATATATATATATTTTTTTTTTTTTAAGGAGGCATAACAGCCAGTATTGAATAAAATGAATATGAAATTTCCCCGGAGGTCTGACAGCTAAGTTTGAAAAGCGAGCGCTGACAGCCACCATAGCTGGAAACCCAAGTCCAAAACGGTAGTGAAAGTGGCACAGAAAATTATGAAACGTCGCTGGTCCATCATTAGTGTATCTATAATGAGATCTGGTCTTTTTACTAACCTCGTGGCTTGACAATGCCGCTATGCTCAACTGTCGATCTGAACATTTCTTCACGTCTCTAATAGTTATTGATTATATTTTCTGTCAATTAGTAACTACCATTATTAGAAATATTGGAGAAATTGAATGAATATTGTAGACATTGAAGACTGCCTCCTGACTTTATTTTTATTTTACACTACTAGGTTATTATTAAAATTATTGTGCACATAAAACATTGGATAAACCTACAGTGGCATGCGGCCAATACAGATTCGGGCTTATGCTGTCGAGTGACTCGTCTTAATTGACAACTGAAGGGCGGTGTCATCGCCATATCATCAGCACTGAAGAACCATTCGAACCAAAGGGCTTGAACTTCCACTAAACCAACTTCTTTGCCTGCTCTTAGAACCCAATTCTTTTTATTAGAAGTGCTTTTAAACAACTCGGATCACAAATTTTTCTTTGGATATTCTCGTTACAGTAAAGAATGCGCAAATATGTATGTCTGGATTACATAATTAAATATAGTGTTCCCTAAGGTAAACAATGATATTAATTATAACTATGATATCTAAAGGCTCTTATAAACGTTTAATATGTTGCGATAAAGTAAACAATGTTTTCGTGGTCTAGGAACTCTGTTACACATCCTTTTGCAGTGACCAAAAATTTTCTGTTTGGAAGGAAAAAGCAGCTTAAAACGTTTATTTTTTTTAATTTTGTTTGGAATGAAAATAGTGGCTAAGCCATGCACAAATAAAAAGGATTTTAATATAATACATTGATATAATAAACATTTATTGCAATGTCCCACCCTAATTAGTGGTAGGATCCTTGTGATCCATTGTGAACTGTTGAAGCGTGCTTCTCTTGCTCAGCTATGCACAAGCAGGTAGAATTGCAGGAAACGGGTGTTAGGCATGGGTTCCAAAATCCAAAAACGACAAGCGTGAAGTCTCAAAATTAGCGTCCCTTGTCCTAGGCAGATCTGTGTGACTGCAAGTTAAAATTTAGAAAGTATGCATTAATGTGATGGACTTATAAGTTGATTAGTTGATTGCCCGAAGTCTTGCCCATAGTAAAATACAGAACAGGTGTACAAAATAATATATACAAAATAGAAAAAACTGTTTTTGTCACTGGGTTTTTCAATGCATGTTTTTTTGTTACAAAATTAATTTATTGAAATAAAAATACAAACTACCCTACCTGGCAAAAAAGGATTGTGATCAATGAACTCATTCATTGCATTGCATTTTTCCTACATATTCTAGAGCAGGTATGGGCAACCTTTGACATGTTATGGGCCAAACTTTAGTGTGCAAATACGTTCGCGGGCCGCGTTTAAAAGTAGTGCATTTTAAAGTAGTGTTCATAATTTTTAGCGATAGATATCAGTCAGCCATGAAATAATACGACAATGTTATTACAACACAATTTATTAAAATAACAAAATGAAATGAAAAAATAGGTACCTACAGCATTAAATTAAATCGTTAAATTTAGAATTGTTACAAACTACGAAAGTTAAATAGCGACACCGAAATCAATGAGACACTTGAGCTTGAATTTGGGAAACTAATTCATCGATGTTTGGATTAATTCCACTGGTACAAAGACGTAAAGAATTTTCCAAATTATCGTCAGTCAGCCTTGTACGATGTTTTGATTTATTAACTTTCATCAATGAAAAGAACTGTTCGCATTTATAAGTACTGCCAAACGCACAAATCAATCTTCTTGCAAATTTTCTAAGCTGCGGAAAATGGTCTTCTTCGAGGTATTTTTTGTAGAAATCGCACAACTCCACGTCTTCAAATTTAGATTTTAGGAGTGAGTTTTCTTGAATCTCGATCAACTCCATTTGCAAGTGTATTGGAGCATTTTGTACATTACTTTTTGTTGGAGTAGCAAATAAATTGAAACAGTCTTCCATGTGTTTGAAATCGCTAAATCTGATCGAAAATTGCTCCGACAGTAACTTGAGTTCTTCAGCATATTGAGCGTAAGCAATATTTTCATACGCAGAGAGCGTGGTGAAATGGTAACTGTTACCAGACAGCATATGTGCCTCCCACAAGCGGATTTTGTTCTGAAACGCTTTCAAATGGCTGTACAAATCATTTACTAACTGTCCTTGTTTTTGAAGTTTCAAATTTAAATCATTCAAATGGCCTGTAAGGTCGACAAGAAATGCTAAGTCACATATCCATTTTGCGTCACTCAATTCAGATAGTGGTTTATCTTTTATTTGCATAAATTCTGCTATCTCATTTCTAAGCTCGTAAAACCGTTTCAGCATTTTCCCTTTGCTTAGCCATCTGACTTCACAATAATATGTTACGTCGTCATACTCGGCTGATATTTCATCCAAAAACGCCTTGAACTGACGATGGTTAAGCCCTCGGGATCGAATAAAATTGATGGTTTTTACTACCACATTCATAACATTCTGGAGTCGAATGGACTTAGAACACAAGTTCTGTTGGTGGATAATGCAATGAAGGACTATCAAACCATCTTTTTGCACATTTAATTCAGTTGCTTTTTCATTCAAAATTCCGATGAAACCTTTACGTAAGCCGACCATAGAAGGTGCACCATCTGTGCATACTCCAACTAATTTCGACCATGGCAAGCCAAAACTTGTGAATACCTTTTGAACTTCATTAAAAATGTCCTCTCCTGTAGTGGTTCCTTTTAGCGGCTGTAAAGCAAGCAATTCCTCAGTAATAGTGAATTCTTTATCAACACCTCGAATAAATATAGCCAGTTGAGCTATGTCAGACAAATCGGTGCTCTCGTCTAATGCTATGGAAAATGATTCAATACCAGTCATACGGCCAGTCAATGTTGTTTTTATATCATTAGCCATCATTTCTATACGTCGTACAACGGTTCGTCTTGACAAACTAATTTTTTCAAATTCATTTTTCTTTTCAGGACACAAAACACTGCAAACTTCTGACATACACTCCTTGATAAATTCTCCTTCGGCAAATGGTTTCAATGACTTTGCCAATTTTGAACTAACTATAAAACTAGCTTTCACAACATTATCAAGTTGTGTTCTTTGTCTATGAAATATTTGCTGCTGTTTTTCCAAATTTGCGGTAAGTTTCTGGATTTTGTCTTTTCTTATTTGTCCTGTCAGTGAGAGCAGCGTAGGATGCTTAGTTGAGTAATGCCTCTTTATATTGAATTCTTTCATCACCGAAATGGATTCATTACACATCAAACAAATAGGCTTACCATTGTGCAAGATAAAGAAGAATTCTTCAGTCCATTTTTCTTGAAACTGGCGACCCTCTGCATCTACTTTTCGTTTCCTTCCACCAGACATCATTTTCATTTACTTATCGTTCGATAAACTTAATAAGAAAATAGGTATAATTAGTAAGCACTCAAGATGCACACAAAGTCACAAAGCAAACTTATCACCACGGTAGCTCGAATAGGACTGAACTAAGTTCCGGCCATCCACCCGCTTATATAGGCAAAATGAAGGAATGATCTAGAATCGTCTAGTGTAGAACAATACAATTGCGAAGCAATAATCCTTTGTTGCGCCGCCAGTGTGGCGGCAAACATCAATGGCTTTGAACTTTGATGTTTGCCGCCTCACTCTTTGATGATCACCGCCACTCGGCTTGCTCGCTCACTTGATTCCATGAGTATGAGTAAGTAGTGTATTTTTTTTTTTTAAATTGGGTTTTTCAAAATGTCTCGCGGGCCGGATCAAATCTTACAGCGGGCCGGATCCGGCCCGCGGGCCGGCTGTTGCCCACATACGTTCTAGAGGATTTACAAGCTTTATTATTCCTTATACTTTGTTTACATTCATTTTCTTCAATTTCATTTTACAAACATTTTCTAATAGTAGGAAGGATAAATAAAAACTTACTCAATTATAAGGTGAAATAAGAAGTAAAAAACACGTAAATAAATATCATAAATTATAAATTAAATGAACATATTTAAAAAAAAAAAGTTCTTTATTTCAAACATTCATACTATGTTACAAACAATGCATCTGCAAATCCCCAAAATACTAGTGGCACAAGAGTACAAAATAGTTGTGTGAAGTTCAATGTAGAGTATGTTTAGTTCTCTTGTGGGAGTATCTACCTGCTCAGTGAGAGTTGAACACAATAACCTATTTCCATAATTAGGGGATTGTCCAATAAAATTATATTACTAACTACAATATTTATTGCGATAAAATCTGGGTTTAGGAAGAAACTAGGAAGAGTCCTGTGGACAGAGAGGAGAGGTGAGAATTAAAGGAATCGGATCGGAAGAATGCCGGTTTACCGATCTGCTGTAATGATTGTACGAGCGACAATCAGCAGGATGACGTGATCTTTACCACATTGTATTTGAGTGGCGTTTGAATTGCATTAGGTTTTTGACAGGCTGAGGTGAAGGATTTTCGTTGCGAATTTTTGGATGATGGCGGGGTGACGATGCCAAGCCGACCTCAGGATCAGAGTAGTGAAAGAATGCATTGCATTGTCTCGGTCTTCGGATGTTTTCAGGGAAACTTTGAGGTCTATGGAATCTGTAAGAAGCTGGTGGAAGTGGTCTCAATCAACTATTGTAAAAGAAGAAGTCAAGGAGATCAGGATTTCGGTTGGGATCAGATGGCCAATAGGTGGATGTGTCTGGAGAGATAGTAGAGAAATGTTTCCGTGTGAGTGCAGACAGCAAAGGAGGTCATCGTTTATATGTGTATCTTGAGCTCCAATGATGGTGCTTTGCGTTAAAGTCCCCACCCAAAAGGAAACGATGTCCAATGGAGTCTAGAAAGGATATGAATTGGGAATCACAAATGGATTTATTAGGAGGCACTACACTGATGCTAGAGTAAGGGGAACAGTGAAGGTGCTAATTGCCACTGTAGTGGACTGAAGGAAATCGTGTGCTACCAAAGGAACTGTTTGATGGGGAATGGAGTTATGTACAAGGAGAGCGGTACCTGCATGAGCTCTTCCATCTGGGTGATCAGTTCGATAAGTCTGGTACTATCAAACTGTAAATGGTCGTTTACTCGTTTCTCTTGTTCTCTTAAGTCTTGTTGTTGTGTTAAGTCTTGTTTCAGTAATGAGAACGACGTAAATATTCTTGTCGTAGAGTAGTTCGTTATCGGGGTACAAACTCTATTCGAAATTCAAAAGGATAATGAGTCTGAAGGATCCACTTATGGATTTTGTTTTACGGGGATAAGTTAGGAGGCCTGATTTGTCCTGAAATTTCAGGCTGGACCGCTTCTTGAGCTGCCTGTTAGCTTCTTAGAACCTAGCTTCTTTTCTTCTGGCCGACGACATTGTTCGTTCCTAGACTTCAGCATCCTATAAGCTTCGCAGCCCTTACTATAAGCTTCGCAGGACTTTTGATTGAAAGGATCGGATACGCTTGATGTTCGACTTTTTTGCTGTCCCCCATACCTCTATTCCGTATGCCCAGATTGGTTTAAGTATAACTTTGTAGATTAGTAGTTTATTTTCTATTGAGAGATGGGATGTCCTTTGAAGTAGTCTGTACAGTTGTCCAAAGCGTCTGTTGATTATCATTTTTTTTTTTTTCAAATCTTATTGGCGATTTCATGACTTTTTAATTTTAATTAACTAGCAAATAGTAATTTGATTTTTTTGTTAAATAAAAAATATTCTTTTAATGTGAAAGTTACTTAGATTTAATGCTTTGTCGGAGATTATATATATTTGTATTCATATATTACAATGGGCTTCCAAGTTTCAAGAATTCGAGTTAGCTATGAGATGAAATGATTTCAATCGACTGTTCAGGGACGTAAGGCAGAAAAACCTATTTTTTCTATAATATGCTGACGCTATATAAAAGGTCATTGTGTAATTGTGTTCCGTTTTTTTTCATTTTGACTAAATTAATTAATTTAATTCATGGATTGAATGAAACAGTTACCTCTTAAAACTTGTCTGTTTTTAAATAGTTTTTAAGTGAAATTTTGTGGCAGTGAAGGAGTACCTGCAGTAGGAGACAGTAACCTGCTTACTATACCTGCTTTCTGTTAGCAAGTTCCGAGAAACTTCATTTCCCAGCCGCCAAAACACTGATTTACACTTGCCACGGTATGTTGTAAATTTACCTGTCGCATGGTATATCATATAGTGCTGAGGATCCCTTGTTAAATTGTTCTCGGGGCCTCGGTAGCGCAGTAGGTAGCGCGTAAGTCTCATAATCTTAAGGTCGTGAGTTCGATCCTCACTCGGGGCAAGTATTTTTGTCCTGTTCGTTTATCTGCCATGTAGATTTGACTACTTGACCCCCCCCCCCCCCAACCACCGTACTTTGTTCCCAATTGAATACATCTTAAAATCATTACAAGAAATTGAATTTTACATAACACTGTAAATTTGACTTACAAATTTCGAACCAACAGTGAAATTCAAAATATGACGATTAAAAAAAAGAATCAAGTAGTACTAAATTTTGGTACAGTTAGGTAGGTTATTGGCTCTTTGAAGGGTGAAGTTAAATCTTGAATACAAAATTAAAGAACAAAAAATTGGCAATAAAAATGATATAAAAACAACCATTTACCGTGCTCACACCGAAGTTCCCTCGGGGACTAACTCATTGTTAGCCACGAGTCTCCAAGACCTACTTCATGGCGTTAAAAAAATACAACAAACTTTAATATCCAATAACCTACCTATCTACCCATAGTTTCCACTATTTATTACCTTCCTTTCTACCTTCAGTTACTTACATTGTGCATTTCATACAATGATTTCATTATTTATTTACATTTTTTGTAAACATATGAACAATACAATTGAACAAAATTTACAGATTAATTATTGCTCCTCTTGCTGCATACTGTGATGCGTTTGAAGGAAGGTATTTTTCTAATTGTCAAAAGTGCACAGCTGCCTTATATGTTCTCCGCTCGCTGATTCATGATCATCAGTTTTTCTGATCATCAGGTATTTCGTCAGTATTGCAACTATCAGCAAGACAATAATTACTGTTTTTGTTCTACTATCTTTCTTTACCAACATAGAATTTCCTGTTTATTTAACTACTGTCAGCGAGAATACGCGTTGAAATTTATTTTTAATTGAGATATAAATGATCTTTAATTACTTTATTTTGGATTATTATTATTTTAGGATTAAGTGGAACTTTCAAATGAAGAAGGCACATAAAACTGTGACCGAGCTGAGTAATATTATTTATTAACACATTCGGAACCTCTAATCGTCCATTTATACTTATTTTTCCCCTTACTTTCAAATTGATTTTTTGTCATAAAAATCCTTTCATCCTGATGTTTTCATATTTCCTGATCCAGACCAGCAGTCATTCAGAAAAGTATATTAACTTATCCTTGGTGTATTTTGATGTTCAAGGTAAGTTGAGCAGTTATGATATTTTAGAAGAGTCGTAATATGGCATTGTAGATAAATACTTTAAGACGGAATCGAAGTGTAGAAGAAAAGGAAGAAAGTGTGTGTCGTGTCATTATTAACTCATGTTTTAACGTGTTTATAGTAGGTGAGATACTGGGTCTAACCTCACTGCATACGTTTGGCTATTGGTTTTATTATACGTTTTATTTATAAATACTGGTTTAATTTTGTTTCGTTGTATTTATTGGATATGCCAATGCCATCAACTTTGTTAACTGATGTTTGTGCGCCTTATTGTTTGTTAACTAGTGTAGTTTTTGTGCGAAGTAATGCGCTGTGAAGAGCGATATCGTCTGCGTAAGCCAGTATTTGAGTGCAAAGTAGATGGAATGTATGGGTAGAAGAGAAGAGGAGATAGGACTGAGCCCTGTGGTACTCCAATAAGTTGTGATTTTGGCAGGGCACATCTAGTTTCATTTTATAAGTAAACGCGAAGCCAGAGGTGTTGTTGAACATCATTTAATTACGATTTCAGCTTAGTTTGATCTGGAACTTTTAACTACTCCGTTACTCTTTCCGTTACACAAATAACGAGAGCAGCTGTCGTCACTGAGGTGTAACGATAATAGTGACTTTTGACCCAAGAAGAAGGAATCACCAATCTGGTCACCATTGTCCTCAGCTCTTCACGGCTTCAGTAACTGGTCTTTTTTTTAACGTCTCCGTGAAATCGGCCATTTAGCTCACATCTAGGATATCGTCTCGCTTCGACCTTTGTTTCTTACTCCGATGACTATATCTTATCTTTCTTCTTCAGATCATTGTACCTTTCAGTTTATTTTTGTAAAAGACAGAATCACAATTGAGTTCCCATCCGTTTGACTAATCATGTTCTCGTTGCAACTGCAGGGATGAGTCTTAAGTATCTTCGATCGACTAGGACGTTAGTGATACTGCGTTATTCAGTAGATTCTATATCACATGACACTGTGCCGAAGTGTACTTGATATAAACTTCGTTGTGAGAAAGGGGAGTATGTGTAATATCAATGTCATAGACTTTATTATAAAAGTACCTGTGGCATCTGAAATATAGTCAAATGATTTTAATTATTTGTTTTTATCGAAACACTATTTGATATCAATCCATCATTAAATGAGAAAGAAGATATATGAACAACAAATATTTTTAAACGAACTCATTACGTATTTTTTTCACATATTTATGTTTAAATTTAAGCTGTTCAACTTTTCCCCTGAGCAACCCATGGGATTAAAAACAAATTAACGTGCACACCGGGAATGAAATAATTAACCGCAGGAATACGAGTTGTGTCGGTCGTGAACGAACTCAACACGAAGATCTCTCTCACATAAGCGAATGAAATGAACGGTTCCTTTTGCTTAGTGACCCGCCACTTGTTAAAGGAACGAGCGAGAAGATACCTGTGTTTCATTGCCCAAATGAACGAGTCCCGAACGGGATCCATTGTTTACAGTCTTCGTTAGGGGCGTTATATTCCCTATAAATTTTGACTGAAAAAAAATATCTAGTAGGCTTGAACGACATTTATAAGAAGTTACGTGATTTATTTTGTTGCCTCCAAAGAATCTTGGAATATCTCATGATTTTTCTCCCCCTCAACCATGGGTTGCTATTGATGGTGTCTGGACGGTGTGGGTTTGGTGTACTATGAAATAAAACACCTTCTGCCTTTCCACAGCTTTATTGATTTATATCCGAATGTTTTCGACACACGAGGCCGCCATTCTCATGGGTGTGGCCTGCAACACTCATGAATACGTTAAGAATTTGTCCACGTACAACGGAAAATGTTAAAACCAGTCATAACAATGAAAACCTGAGAACTAAATGAAACAATACAGCAATAAAAAATTAATAGACAAAATTCTCTGTTGAAACCGTTCAGGAATAAATCAATAGACCTGTCGAAAGAGTTTGAGGTATTTCATTTCATTAATAATCTCATATATTAATCCTAGTAAGATTGACAGGGAAGTATAATTGCTGTTTTAAACAAAAATATTAAAAAGTTTTTTTCACGATTATTTTCAAAATTTGTGTAAGTGTGACGTGGATACCTGAAAAAACCCCGAGAGTCAAAAAACTGGACATGCCTACTGCGAATGTATATGTAAAAAAACAAAGTTGTAATATAGTGTTTGAGGGAATATATATTCAAAGTCATAATTAATTCAAAAGATACCATTGGGTTAGTCAGATCTAACTACCCTAAAAGATTCTACTCTCGTCACGTCAACTACTTTAATTATTGAAACCAATCAAAGCGTTCTTGGATAAATTCGAAATAGTACTTTTGTGCCTAGATGCATCCATTACTACCATGTCTGGACCGATTAAAAGGAGACAGTTTTTCGTCGACCAGCCGGAAGAAGTCGTGGAAAAGCCGGCCAAGAAGATGAAGTAGCAGTCTGCTAGGAGGCGTGACCATGCCGTGACCGAAATTACCGAGGAGACGGCGACAGTTGGTGGCCAGATGCCACCGCTACCTGCACAGGTGATATCGCGTGATATACCATACTCAATCTCCTAACTTAGTACCTTCTTATAAGCAGTAGAACCGTCGTGAGATATGAACAGATTATTGGAAACTTCGTAATCTCAAAGAAATGTAAATTATAAACCGAAACCTTCCTATTAACACTGAATGACTAACATAAAACTCTGTAATTAAAAAATTTAAGCCAAGTGCTATAACTAGTAAAATCGCGAAAGAGATAAATACAATAAATAAGGGATACCGCTGCTAAAAATTGGTGAACACGATTTTAACGTTTTAATGAGTGTCCACTGAAGTGCCAACAAAGAACAGATATTAATTAGGGCGCTCTAGATTTTTCATTTTACACGCAATAAGTATTACAAGGTACAATATTTTCCCCATATTATTAAATGGAACCTTTCTGTAACATTTTTCTAGTTCAACCAGGTTAACCTTAATTACTATTGAGGTGGAAACCCAATTTTTTAATTTTTGAAAAATAATTTATTGAACTGTATCATATTTTTCCGATTCAAACTCACGCTGTATATAGGAAAGGACTTGAATAAATGCTCAAGAACGTTAAGTATTACATCAATCGAGGCAATTAATTGGTTCAGCTAATCAAGGTTCTGAAATGATATTAATAATCTTATGGGATACCTCAGGTCACTCGGTTATGTTGTAGGCCAAATAGATTAAATATTACTTTATTTTACTTATCATTAAATTATTATTTTTGATTTGTCATTACCAAACTACGTATTAAAAGCCGCTTAATATTACTTTTAGCTTTTCCGTATTTCCATGAAAATCCAATTTGCCTAAAATAGGTTACATTCTTCTGATTTTGATTAAAAAATAAATAATTAAATACAATAGGATTTAATTATTTTTTTATCAAAATCAGAAGAATGGGACCTATCTTAGGTGAATTGAATTTTAATGTGGTTTATAAATAAAGTTATTGGAAATAACTGAAGTTTGATTCCTTGATCGTTACGGTGATGCATTGGAAAGAAGTAACAGTTTATGGTGATTTAATAAAGAAGTGCGTACTGAAGTAGGCCGGATGGTACCGGTGCGTTTTCGTAGCGTACCGAAAAAAATAGAGTACCCGAAGAGAAAAAAAAAAAAAGAAAAGAAAAAAGCGTGACAAATTCTAACGAGATCTATTCACCCCAGCACCCCATCAATAAGCGGGGAATATTGAACAGCTCTTTTCCCACCTGCGGTGAGTAACTGTTTACTCCTTTCGACCTCTCATGTCGACAAAAGGACACTCCAATGAGAAAGAAATTGACGGAGGATTCGTCTCCGGCGGGGGCCGTCTTCATATCTACATAGCCGTGGGGTCTTCTTCACCATGGTCTGTCCGTCACCGCGGCCTCGTATGTCGCGGATTTGCCTTCAGAGTGAAACATTGTCAATCAAAACAGTCTGGATGACACTTCCTGTAGCGATGGTCGAGCCTTTAGTACTAACAGAGCGAAAAGTTGTTTTCTGAATGCTTCTTCAGATATACCCGAAAAAGATACAAAGGGATCTGAGCAGGAACTCCAATCACTTTGGTTTATGTAAGACGTGGCCAAACCGAATCTGCTGGCTGGTGAAAAAATCATTGTTCAAAATTCAGTAGGTCTTTTGGGCACTGCCACAGTAGTTATAGGAAGTGTTTGTACTGTTAACCATTAAATAACATTTATTATTTGCGTTCTGATCCTTGGACAGGTGCCTATTTAACATGGCTATCCTATGTCGAACGATAGCCGTGTCAAAATAGAATAGAACAAATATTCCGTGTCCGTAGGAGAGACTCCCTACGAGTACCAATGGCCACTAATAACAAATTCGTTTCCACTAAAAAATAATTCGTATGTTGGTAGAGGATGGTACAAAAGAAGAAAATTATCAATTAGATGCAAAAAACATCTGAAACAAAAGTCAAGCCAATTCTACCAACACTTAAGGAAGAAGGTACTATGAGGCACCGCATAAAGTTGCATTGCCACACCATACAATCGACAAAAGAATTATTAATAGACTGGAAAATATTCAAATAAAATTAGATTCCCTAATGTCAATTAGTATTAATTAAAAGGAAGATACTATTGTTTTTGAGGAGTTGTATAACCCACATAACCGATTGGAGAGTAGTCATAACATTGATATATATTTGTGTTTTAAGTAGGTTTTTATAATTTTATGACAATTTGTTGATAAATTTTTTTTATTATTTCTGATGGTTTTAATAGTTATTTCATAGTATTGGATTTTGTTTTTTGAATTTTAATTGTTTACTACATACGTGTATTTCTAAATTTGTAATTGTAGTAGAATAAGAGGACAGTTCCCAAATAAGTAATTACTTATATTAATAATAATAATCAATTTGTCTTGATATCATTTGTCTTTTTATTTTATTGTAGAAATAAGTGAATATGACAGCCGTTACATTAACGGAGAAGTTATCAGCTGTGGATAGACGATAAAACTGTTTTTTTTAATAACTATTATATCATCAAAAAAAATTAATAATGTAAGATGAAGTGTAAACCACATTTATACACAAAATAATTAAATGAAATTAAAGATTATTTCTGAGCGTCTGTCGCGAGAGCCACAGACTCTTGGTCAGCCTCTACTGGCTCGTATCCGGTGACGCTGCTGAAATTGTTTTCAGTAAATAAAGCCATGGATGGATCAAAATATGAAAAACAATACGAAAAAACCAGTAAAATACAATACAACATTCAACGAAAATCTTTAAATTAATACATACAAGATTAAATACAAGCTAAATATACAATAGAAATAACCAAGGAAGATGCCAGACAAACATCCGGATATATTTAGTTAACAATGAAATAAAATAGAAACGCAAAAATAAAAGAATGAACAACTCGTTAGCGTTATATGAACAAGCAAGCGTCGGTCTGGAGGGTGAGGGGGTGTTGGAATAAGAGGGTTTTGATATTTAATCTCTTTAGAGCCTCTCTCGTGTATTCTGGGAAAATTATTCTACAGCTTTGTTGGAGTATCTTTGATTGTCATTATATTTTAAAGTTTCTAATGTAACCACCACGCACCATGCATCTTCTGAAGGTGCATGGTTGAAGTTCAGCCTTTTTCATGTTTTATTAGTTTGTTCATATTTTTCATTATTATATTTTAGCCAAAACGTATACAGCTAACCAGTAAACCAGTGTGCTTTTCAGTACACGTTAGAAAGTTTATATCCAGCTAATCATTTTTAAGAATATTTCCTTAGGACTCAAAGGCAGGCGCACCCTCCTCCTATGGACTCGGCAACTTGCTATTACACCACCACTCAATTTATCAAATATTTTTTTCAGTTGTTGTTGGGCATTTAGCTTTAAAAACATAGGCTACTATTGAGAAGTAGAGGACACAGTTTATGCTGGATGACATACGACCATAACAGCTGTTGGAAAGCAGTTTGTGTGGCGTAATAGATGTTAAGGTGATTGCATAGTATCATTGTGACAGGGGATGCTGTGCGGTTCTCTGTATAGTTCCTTATAAGAAAGAATACACCTCACTTACCTTACAGACAATTACCTTATACTGATGTTTGAAAATAACTATCCTGGAGACAATAGGTTAACATTGTGTTCAAAAAATAAATGGGAAGCCACGCCAGAATAATATATAACAGCATGCGCATGATTATTCTCCATTCTCACCTATTTGGATATATAAAAAAAAAATGAAAATATCAAATTTCTCCTCATAGAAGAATCTCGAGTTTACCAATGTAAGTTCAAATATTGAACTTTGAAAAAAAACAAATGAGATCTGGTGTCATTAAAATATTATATTAATTAAAAACGAATGTTATTAATGATTTATTTTTGCTCATAGCTCCTTTATTTTCACATATTCTGATTTACGCTCTATAAGCAACTAAATAAACTAAAATTTCACCTGTTGCATCTATATTTAATTAATTAAAGCTTGTATATCAGGCGTTCAGGGTGCTCGGCAACTTGACCCAGGCGACAGTTGTGGTGCTTTCAGAAGCCCTCTTTTCTGCTCCTGATATCACTCCTTCGAAAACTGTCCTTCTCGACTCCTCTGGTGCTTCTTCGACAAATGTATTCCCTGTTTCACCTGATGAGCTGAACTCATCATTTGTTTCTGCCTCCTCAACCACTTCCCCATATCCCTCATTTTATAGTTCTTGCAAACCCTCATTTAAAGGTAATGATTTTTATTTTTAATGTCTCTAACACAGACCTTATAACCTCTCTAATGAGAGCACGCTCTAATGCTACTGTCCCTGACGGACTCCCGTGACGTAAATAACCCATTCCCTCTGACTTGTGGAGTTCCTCAAGGAGCGGTACTGTCTCCGGTTCTTTTCAGTATGTACACATCTGAAATTGTTGGGACAAACTATCAGAAAGCTACTGTAATCGCTTTCGCCGACGACATTGCGGTTTACAGCTGCAGCATGAGTGCACAAAGAGCTCTTACACAGGCCGAGTCAGTTTGTAACGTTATCAGTGACAGACTGGGCATGTTAAACATCAGCGTAAACGCCGGGAAGACCGACTGCGTAATCTTCTCCCTCCAAAAGGGGAAAAAATCCTTGCCAAAATCGTATAGCGTGGGAGGGCAAGAGAGCTCACCAGCTTTCTCAATGCACTATTTGGGTATAAAAATGGATAGGCGTCTCCATTTCTCTACTCATTTTAGTAATAAAATAGAAAAAGTACGACAAAGGTCTTACCGGCTATCGCACTTGTTAACTTCACCTAACCTGTCGCTTCGTCTTAAATTGATGATATATAAATGTGTCCTCCGGCCAGCTCTGCTGTACGGTGCCCCGCTATTTACCCACTTGACTGACAATACAGCCAAATGTCTTCAACACTTCCAGAATGGAATCATGCGAAAAGTGGTCCGACATACCTCTTTCGAGAGGTTGAAGAACGCTGACCTGCACCCGTTGCTTGGTGTGCCGTCGGTGGGTGAGTTCATCCGCCGGAGACACATTAAGTGTTTTGACTCGTTGCAGCACCTGACAAACCAGTGTTTAACACTATGACCCCACCACCCCTCCCGCATCGATGGCAACAGACTGTCGGAGAAAAGTTGGGTTAAGAATAAGTATCTAAGTTAGTTTTAAGTTTGATCGAAAAGGTGAGCCCCATCACCTTATTAGTCAGTTTAGTCCAGTCACGTATAATGTATATCATTATGCTTATTTATTCGATTATATAATTTCTATAAAATAACAAAACCTGTATATAATGTAAAAAAAAAAAAACTAACAGTCCAAATTCTCCTATATTTCTCCAAAGCATTTGATACCATAGACCACGCATTCTTTCTTTAAAATCATGCGATTGCTCTATTCAATTGTTTCGATCATTTCGTTCCAACTAGTAACTATTCCTAATTATCCTCTGTCTGTTTCCCTCACTATTCCCTCGGGTGTAGCCTAGGGATAGAGCATTTCTCACCTTCTTTTTAGTTTTTACATAAATGATCAGTGCCTGGACAAACCTGTGAGCTTATATGTGGCGAAAACACAGGAAATTGTCGTAGGCTTAAGTTTCCTCCTCAGATCATTTGCCAAGATCATTCCCACTTTAACCCTTAATTACCATCCCATCACTTTCTGCTCCACTGTCAAAAACCTAGAGATAGCCACTGACCAAACCCTCTGTTGGAACTAACATATCTCCCAAATTGTCCGTTGGTCAATAGATAAGTTAGAACTATTTCGCTCTCTCCATCTGCTCCCCAAGCCTACACGCCAACTCCTTTTATCCTCCCTCATTTTAACTATAGCTGTGTGTGCATGGGGATCTCTCAGTGAGATTCGAGAACAAGTTGAAGCAAATCATAAAATGCTTTGTTAGATTCGTCTTTGGGACTCCGCGGCGCTCCCATGTCCCTCACCTCCGAGAGTTAGGGTGGCTCTTCCCTTTCTTCCAGGCACAAAATTTCTTCGGTGTATTCCATTTTTAAGCCATTTTGCAATCATCCAATTTGCATCATCCCCCTTATGTATACAATATTTTACAGTTCAAACGCTCATTCCAGTCCCGGAACACAAGATCCCGTCTCTCTGACCTTTATACTCCTTCCCACAAAACTGCAGCATACGATCAGTACTTGCTTATTCGCTCTACTACCGTCTCGAATTCTATATCTCCTAATATACGAACCTTCAAATCTGTCCTATAACCAGCACGTCCTCGCTATCCAATGAGACGTTCGATGGTCTGGGAAAGATTCATTCATTCATTATATTATATTTACTGGGTTTAGTTATTGTATTAATTATTCGTATTTAATTTTTTATTACATATAGATAGATTTTGGATGGCAGCTTGTATGTCACTTTTTTTGTTTTTTTTGTATTGATTTAATTGTTTTATTTAATGTTATACTGTACACACTTCAACATGTAATTTTTTTTATTAGATCCTATGGACTTTATTTACCAAAAGCAGTTAAACAATTTAAATTTCATTTCATAATTATTATTATCATTCCTACATAAATTTTAAATTTATTTTACATTGTAATTATCTATTTTTTTAATATGGTATAATAGTTCTTTTGATTTGTAAGATGTGAATTTGTCATCTGAACATTAATGTTATTCATAGGGGACTTCATCCTGGAGTAAAACTTTATTTATATTATGTTGTAGTTTCTGTATCTATGCTACGTTTAAAGTAGTATATGAAGTTATACAACTGATTAACTTATGTAATATATTTATATAATGCATGTATTTTGAAACTTGAAGGTGATTTGGGCCAACGTAGTGATTAATTAAAAAGAGCTAAATATTCTTATTTACTGATTTGTTTACAAAGCCACTACGAGTGGAGAAACCACATAGTCTAGATACTCAGTGAACTTAATTTAAACTCAAGGAAAGATTATTTGATCAGTAGAAAGTACTTCATTTCGGATTGAGTGGGATAAAATGTACCAAAACTACAAAGGAGAATTTTACCATGCTTATTAATTTCTTATCAATTAATGGACAATACCATAATTTATAATTTTTCATACTAGTTCTACTGTAATGTTATATTAGCAACAACAATTAACTTAATATAATTAATATGAGAGCGTGGATAAGCTACTACATACATCCACTATTAGTTAGTTGGCTTAGCTGTTGTGACCTAAACTTCTCTATCTAAAATTTTGGAGTACTTGGTACAAAGTTAGTTTCTCTATCAGTGATTATTTTAAACATCTAAAAATGAATACTACCTAATTGCATTGTAGGTGTTTTGTAATATTATACTTTTAAGTAGTCGATAACGTTTGTGAAACCAGTCAATTAAGTTAACTACAGGTCACAATATTTATGCTTTCGAATTATTTTTAAATCCTTTGAATAGATACAGTAAGTAGTACGACCACCTGAATCGTCTTTATTTTCCTGTTTTTTGTTTTTTTTGCAACGTCTGATGCGTGTTCCTAGTTAAAAATTTTAAGGTCCTTGATAACAAATCATGGTCCTTCTGATAGGAAAGCACTTTTCATGTCATGTTGAGCTTTACGCTGTTGACACAAATGGTTCTGTATTTGTTCCCAAAATAGTGGCCACTCCAAAAGGAAAAAAATACCACTCTCATCGTTAACCCGACAATTCGGTTTGGGATCAACGATACTGAACAAGCCACTGTACAGTAGAAGGAAGAAATTTAGTTGCATAGATGTCTTCAAAAAAAAGTTTCAGCGCACATATGACAGGATTCATCTTGGTGTTTGTGGAGGATTCATCTGTGGCTCAAGAGATGGGGAGTTTTCGAAGAAGATAGAAATCGCTGACGAACACGTGGCTCCAAGGGATTGATGACCATATTTACGACTATGATTTGTTTTAGGTGTTTGATAAATTGTATCATCATTACTATTTTGTATCTAATATTCTTCAATTTTCCAGTGTTTGGGCATTTGTGCTTAAATTTGTTTACTTCATTTATTTATATTTATTGTTATCATTAAATATACTTATTGTATTTTAATACAAAAATGTGTCAATTGACTCATTAGTAATCCGTGAATTATGGCAACCCAATATAATTTGGCATCATCACCTTTCTTTTATAAATTGAGTGTTTTTCTTTGTTTCACGATCAGAGACTTAGAGACTTTAAGCTAATTTAATTTTCGGTTTCGGAGATCAGTGGTCCTTATGTGGTCATTCAGATTCTTACCGTTTAAGCTGTCAAAGAATCATTTGTATCGCTTCAAAACTGATCTTTTGACTTTTTTCTGGAAAAACTACTTTCTATAACTTTCTATGGAAAAAACTGTTTAATAATTTCTATCATGAGATTAAGTAAATTTACTATTTTCTCCTAAGGTTCCTTTTCTAACAGCTTATTCTCCTTCACTCACCCTGCAACATTCTGAAGCTCCCTTCTCTGCCATGACATACTCTCCGACAAAAGCCCTCCGATAGGACATACGTAGGACGTACCGCACCTAGAGGAAATAGGAGGTGTGGGATGTAATCAGGGTAGCAGGATGTCCTGTCACTTCCGGCAGGATGTCCGCTTCCACTGCTATCTCTTCCTACGTCGGCAATGCGCAAAAATGGAATATATGGGTTTTGTGATTGGTAGGCCTGGACATGGCTCCAAGTGTTCTGTAGATTAGAACCTGAGATACACTCAATTTCAGTGACCCGTTCGTTTTTCACACTTCCTTTCCTTTGCTCGCAGAAGGCCTGCCTTCTGAACGAATACGGCCATACCGATTCATTGGTTTGAAATTAAAAAAAAAAAAAAAAAGGAGAGCAACTAGGTGCTGTTAAAATTCTTTAAGATAGATGGATTTTTAGGATACATCCGTTAATGGTTGTTTTTTAAAAATTGTTTCCTCCTATGTGCAACCTTCACAACAGGGGTATATTTGTATGAATCTATCGCTGCACTATCATTTGCATATGCACATTTTATTGCATCATTTTAATAAACATTAGCCATTTAAAAAGAAACTAACTGTCAAAAAATAGCTGTAAGATTTGACAATTTTTAATTATTATGGTTTATGAAGGCACTTTTACTTAGTGACCGGCAAAAGTAATTTTCAACTTCATAACACTGTTTGACCAATGCTGATTTGTCTTTAGGACTTCTTAACCTGTGGCAGCGATGACAAGGCACACAATCAAAAGTAAATGCTGGACTGTCTGCCTGGAAGGAAGCGATGGATATATGACCGGAAGGCTCTTTGACCAGTTAGGAACTGAGTCAATTGAAATTCTAATTTCACTTGCGTTTTAGCTAATCTTGACTTTACTCTAGGGAAGTAAATCTAGATTCTAAATCATTTCGTGTCGCAGACAAATCACATTCCCTTGAAAATAGCTACTTACTTGTTGCAGCCTGTTTGATTGACACGGGAAAGATGATACAAAGTACAGGATATTCAAACCATTATCCTCTCTGGCTTGATTCATTCCTCTCAAAACCTTCATTGACCTTTTAAAATATACTTCTCTTCTACTTATATGGAGTTGTGCAACGTTAGCCTCTATTTCTTCTATTGGCTTGTCATGCTTCTTGTTCTCAGCTGACTAATCTAAACTGATTCCCTAGTCACTTTAAAAGTGTTGAGATAAAGTCACTTCGTCTCAAGCGTCGCAGTATTCTGTTCCCCATCCAATTGCTTTCATTATTGCAACCTGTTTCCTGGATATTTGAACAATGTTTTCAACTTTCCCTCACAAAACAAAGCAAAAATTTTCATTACTATGAAACGCTACGAACCTTCTTTTGTTTTCCATTCCTTGTTTCTTTTACAAACTACAATATGGGCTTCGTTCCGGCTGGCAAGCAGGCAGCATTAATGACTCCCTCACGGTTCAGCATCCTCATATTACTCTAAGAGCAATTATTTGCTTGACCCTTCATGTCTTCTGTTACTTTTTCGTTTTGCATATATCATCCATTCAAATAAGAGCTGCAAAAGTCAAGACAGGTAGCAGATCGTCTTTATAAATTTCAAAGCTAAATTTGTTTTTCAAACCCAAATTTGGGTTAGGAGTTTGAAATATTTCTGCTAAAAGTGAGAATCATTTCCAAGCTTCTATATGACTAGTCCACGTAGATTTTTGATCTATGATAACACCAAGAAAATTCAACTCGGCAACAACTTCTCTTCTCTTTTCTTTTAACCTTATCAATTCTGGTACTTGACATGTTTCCTTGCAACCTAAAAGAAGTCTTGATTTGAAAGCATGAAATATTATTTATATGCGCCCAATCTGAAATTTTACTGAGTGCTGTATTTGAAGTGGCCTCCCAATCTTCTTTTTGCTTACAATTAACTATTAACATCAAGCCGTCTACCAAGCATTTGGCAACTCTCAGGCAGTTTAAGACGCAGGTCTGAATCGTACTGTAGATTCTAAAATACTGGACTACAACAACCACCTTTTGGCCGGATACTTTTTCAGAAATGTGATGAGCACCAAAATGCTTTAGAGTTAATGTGTAAAAAAAAAAATAGGTCACTTAATGTGAAAAAAATTTATGAAAACCGTAAATTCCTAGGCTGCTTTATAATCACAGAGCACCGAGCTGTATCGAATAATCCTTTGACATCTAATAAAACCAGTGCTACTCTCATTGTTCAAAGTACGCGCGACACAAGCTTTAAGGTATTAGATGTGGTGCACCATTGTTGTCTGAAACTAACCTGTATATGTTGATGACTGACTACTGAGTAGTTCAACTTTTAAAATTTTTATTGTTATTATATAATTCTTTAGTATTAAGTTTTATGCGTATCGTATGGACGGCGCTTATGTAATAAATAATTAAAATTTAATCACCAAAGTAATATTTCTCTTTCCTTGATTGTCCATTATTACATAAATGAACAATAACCAAAGATTAATAATTAATCACAGTATCAAGTATTCCAAATGTGACTAATATCCCAAATCAAAACTATGGCATACCCCATTGAACGTTATTCATTTCTATAAATATTAGCTATCGCTATTCATTTTCAGGGGATTATGGTACTTCATTTGATTACAGTACTTTTGATCAACATACTATTATGTTTCCAAATAGACAAAATCACTAGACTATCCATTAATGACACAGTATTCCTGGTCATCCTAATGTGAGGTCTCTTGTGGGTCAGAAGTTGTCATTATTCATTAGTTATGACTAAACATGTAAAACACATACAACTGGTAACAGAGAACATAACAGCTCTTCGAACTGTCAAAACGTTCTATTGCAAGAACATAGTCGACTCTGCAGATGAAACAATATGTACCTTATGTAGAGAAAAGGCCGACCGATATCCTGGTGGTTGCTGCCAGACACCTCGTAATTTTATTTCAGCTTTCTAAACCTGATTTACTACTTGTTGATTGTAAGCAGGCCTCCTCAGTTTACCCTAGGAGGCTCAATGGAACCACTGTTTTATATTATAATTTGGTTTTAATAAATTATCTTTTTATAGTTAAGTTTTCACAGAGGTTTTCCTTCAATATAAACTTTTATGTCACTACAATTTGTCATTGTTTTAACGGATATTGGGCTCTTTCTTTGCAATAAATAATGATAATACAGTAAATGGTTTCATTACCATTAATGTTTATATGTTGTATGCAATATAAGTCTCAATACTCTTCCTAATTTACCTATTGCATTCTAATTTGTTCCTGTTGTCTATTTATTACTCGGACGTAATTTATACTGATATATTTAGGTTCTTAACATATGAAGACATTTTCTAGACGAAATGCTACACAGCCAATTCTCTACCGTGATATATTTTTTACAAGCTAATAAATAAAAGATGATATTATGTGAAAAAATTGTTAGCTCACCCCTCGCGAGAATCACTGAGAACCCGGACCAAACCCACATGTCGCTAAGAAAATAAATTCTTAGGAGTGCTGAGAACCGGAAACTAGTCTCTGGAAATAGTTATAAGTTAACAAAAATCCCTACGGAGTTGGCTCTACTTTATTGATTGGTAAATATTTAGTCGTAAATTGAATATCTTTCTAGCAACGTTTCTACAATAAACATATCAACATATCTAGTTGGTAAGGAAATTCTTACGATATGTTTATCTACAATGTTTTCCGAAAGTATGAAATCATGAAGAAACCTTAAATTTGGCTTAAAAAAAAAGAAAAAAAAAGGTTAATGTATGATATAAAAATGATTTTGATCCTCTTGAATGATTGCTTTATATTTAAAAACAGCAGTAGATATGTTTGGAGCAATCGATTGACTTGAACGCTGGAAGGTCACTGTATATGACTCAGCTGTTTGAGTACCGGGTTTCGAAGGCTGGGCCTCAAAGGCTATTTCAATACGTGCTTCATTTTTTCTATATTTTATAGCATGTATTTTTTTATATTAAATTAATTTTATTGACTAATATTTTTGCGCTATATAGGAATAACCAACTCTTATAGCCTTATACCAACAATGGTGCCAAATAAACGAACTGCAGGAGTATTCACAAGAAATATGTCATTACCGTAAAAAAACAGCTAGTTAACGATGTTCTTGAAAAAAAATAGCACGCTACAGACTCATTTAGTGTGACGAAAGGATGCATCATGTGATATTATTTATTGGCTCAGTTTTTCATCGAAGGTCGTGACTGGCTCGCTTCGACACTCAATGAGCATCGACCTAGCCCATTCTCTTCACTCCTCAATACGTATAATGCTGTTCAAATGAGACATTAAATAATAGTCCTATTGTGTGAATATGCGTAATAGCTTGGATTTCAATAAAATAATTAATCAATCATTATCTGTAATACATGAGACAAGTATTGGTGGTTTGGTGCTGGTTGTAGGTTGTAATTATATACATTTAAATAAATAAATTAAATTAATCAATCAAGTGTGGAGAGACAGTTAGTTTTATTAACACACGAGAAGTAGTTTTATGGTTTAATTGATGGTTGTGGGTTTAGTTTAGGTGAAAAAATCCTATTATGTTTTCGCAAAAGTTTTTTATTTCCTATAAGTGCTTTCAGCAGCTTATACTGCCATTCTCAAGTTCTACAAAACTTCCAACAAAGACTTTCCTAGTATTATCTGTACATATATATAATTATATATATATTATTATTTACATTTTGTCCCGTGATTGATTGGTATATAAAAAAATTTCAAATGTTGAAGAAATTCGAAATGTATTTCTCTATTTTAAAAAAGTCTTTCTTTGGTGCTTTTATAGAACCTGATAAAGGCACAACAGGCTGCTTAAAGCGTTTGTGAATAAGAATTTAACTTTTGGGAAGAGAAAATAGTATGTTATTTACTAAGATAAGTTGTTTATTCATCAACATTTTGCAAATTATACATGATTATATATTTTGTTGTTTTCAGGGATTCAAAGGATGGCAGTTGACAAAAAAAAAAGACCAACAACAAAAACAATTCATAATAAATAATATCGGGACATCTTGCAGCAGTCTGGGGTAAGAAGTTTTATTTGAATTTATTCAAAACCAAAAACCCTAAACCTTTCGCTTGTCTCTCGACTGGTGGCTAAATGCCCCTGTTTAACCTTGAAATCAAAGTTCTCACAGAGCTTTTACTTATCGAACGTACGACCAAACTTTAAAAAAGTTTTTTTTATTCTATTTTGAACCAGTTTACAATAAATTCAGTCCCTGGGGTAACCAAGAGAGATGGCACTTTACCTGGAATTTCTATGTAACATGGCATTTCAACATATTGTGCAATGTGTCTGTGCAAAAAGGGAATTAATAAATAGTAGATTTAAAGTTGGTTAACATAGAGACCCTAAACTGAAGTCTCGTATTTGAGAATATGTAATTGTACATTCAGTAAGACGAATTTATTTATCTATAGTCAGGGAAAAACTGGAGTCATTCAAACCAAATTTCAAAGGCAGCTTTTGTAGAGTTCAACTGATCCTGCCAAATGCAAACAAATCAAATTAATTTTATTTATTTCAATAGAATTATGTTCATCAAGAATTATGTCATCTGTTTTTAGTAGGATCCGTGAAAATTTGTACAATTCGTATTTGAATGAGACTCAGTTTTTAATCATTAACTAAATTACTACAAAGTTATACGTGGTAGAAATATCAAAAGTCCCGAGAACAATAGTAAATGCCCCTTATTACGTTAGCAACAAAACCCTTCGTAACGATCCTAACATATTCTGCATTCTTGAACTCTTCCCTTCCAAGTTCATAAAATTCCATAGTGACCTATCCAATTACCCTAATCCCCTAGCATAGTCATTACACTTATAATCCTCCTCGGAGACTAAAGCCGCAATGGCTTCGTGACCTGCTATAAATACGTGACACTGGGAGTCCTGGCAATGGCGAGTTTCTCCAATCCGTTCCTGAGCGCTTGTGGCTCTCGCACTCACGGTCAACCTCCACTGGCTCTTACCCAGTGACGCGGCTGACGGAGGAGTGTGGGGGACTTCCTAAGACTCCGCTTCCTCTTTCGCATGTGAGTGAGATGACAACCATGTGGACTTGGGAGGTATCTGGGCTGTTTGTAAATACTGTATGAATGAGCGAGTGAATGAAAATTGTAAATATGGTATTAATGAGATTATTTATCACAATTACTTATTGCCCAATAAATCAGATTGTAATTTTATCATAATAAAGTTGTTTTATCAAAAAATCATTAACTGACCTAGACTTTTACGCATTTTTCATTTCCAGTTTTAGGAGGATTAAGTTTTAGTAGGTGAAGTTGAAATGTAAATAACCGTTACAACTCGGCTTCTTTATTTATATTTTTCGGTTCATATCCCCTTGTTACAAAATTAATATATGTTACAAAATATAGATTCTACTAACGAATTACCTGAGTTTTCTCTAAAACTCAATTTCCCTATGATCATTACTTATGATTTAATTGTTATTAACACTAATACATTACTGTTTTAGTAAATTTATGTACCTATGTACCGAAAATTCCATTTCCAATATGACACTTAGGGCTCAGGGTGGTAGAAGAGTAATTAGCAAGCTCCGCGAATTAGCTAGTTGACTAATTGGTCCAATAAAAATTTGTAATGTTCCATTCCCAATAGACACTTGCATGCTACCACTTTACCTTTGAACCCATGGTCTTATACTACCGTTTACTCGGAGAATCAATTAAAATTACAAGTAATTGCAATACTAATAGAATCGAGACCCTTAATCCAAGTTCACGTCCGGACTGATCGTTAAAGCATCACAGCATAGAGCCCTTTTACCAACATGTACTTGAAAATAAATACTCCATTCCGTTATATCTCTTACTTATTAAGTCCCTATTTATTTTTCAAAGGTACTCCCAAGGTGGAATGCTTTAAAGAAATGTCTCCTGGCCTTCCTAACTATGCTACTACAATTGTTAGATATTTTGTTGGTTGCAGATTCCATAATCCATTGCAATTTAAAAATTTTTGTTCCGTGGAAAAAAAAAAAAAATGACACAAATGGTTTGACGAAAAGCTAATGAGTTGTTTAAGAAATACGATGTGAACAAGTTATTGGACGAAGATACATTGAAGAGATGTCTAAACAATAGGGTGCGTGTCGTTATTGGATCAGAGAAAGGTGATGTTTAATCTCAGAAAGTTGACGGTAGTTCTGAAGTCGAATATACTTTCCAGTCAATGCGTTGCAGATTTTGTCTTCAATGAACCCGTTAATGTGGTGGGTTGGTTTTCATATCCGCCCACGAGGCACAAGCTTCGACTCGTTGCTTCTGGCCCAGTCTATAGGACAGGCAGGAGCTCGAACTTTTGATAAACTGGTCGATTCAGGATCAGTAGCATCATTACCAATTTCTTTTTTTATTATTTGTTTAACTCAAAAAAGAAAATAAACCGAACAGCAAACATTAAATATTGAAGAAACCGGCTTAAAAAATAATTAATTGGCAATATTTAAATATGGTATCTTTTTAAGAACGAAATAAACATACATTCATCAATGACGGTGCCTGCCCACAAATTATTGTATTTATTTACACGCACAAGCACTTTCAAAAGCCCACGCTACCATTCTCAAGTGTGTCAACAACAAACTAAAATCATCCGAAGTACATAAAAATTTTCACTTTTATATATTTCACTACTATCAAAATACATATTATTATTATCATACTGCTATTATTATTAATTAAAACAAATAAAAACAGGCTGCGCTAACCAACAATAGGAGGCCTTTAATACATTCTTTTCTCTCCTTGTATATATACACACTATAAAATTCTATACACAATAAGCAATATGATACTATTCTTTAAAATAAATCAATGAATACAAAAGTTAACATAATGTTAAGATTTAAAAACAGTACATAAATTTAAAGTCAGTAGTTGAAAATATTTGATTAAATGTTAAAACCAAGGACATAAAATGTATAATAATAATAAGCAAATACATTTCAAAAAGTTACAATAATGTGTAAATCTTCCTATTTGTAACTACAAAACACTCACCCATAACGGAACACTTCGATATCCAGACAGCCAAATACATAAAAATTCATTTTAAAAATAAGAATTATGTAAGTAAGACGAAACTATAGTGGGAATTAACATTTTATAAATTTAAGTAGACGTCCATGCTCTGGCTTTAGATATCTTGGCTTGGAAAAGGTTAACAAAAACAAACAACTTTAAAGAAATATTTTTATTTAATATTGTAAAGTTTATTCTAAATATATAATATAAATGTATGATTACTACAGTTTTCCTTATTTCGTATATATCCTAGTCACTCTCCCATATCCGGATCACCCCCGCCCATATTAATCCGGGCGAGAGTCTACAGTAGTTCTTGAAGCAGCGGCACCAAAGCGGAGGACCCCGTTTACCCGATAATTTAAGGCCTTTTAAAATAATCTTTGACGTCGAGGGAATGTAAGAATGTATCCTTGTTTTATTTAGATATTCTCCGGATTGCGCTTGGTTCTACTGCTACTGATTGGGTATCCTTACGTCTAAAGTTTTCCTGTCAACTAATTTTTGGTTTTCTATATACTCCACCTACATATTTCTCGCAGGCTACCTTGTAAATACCCAACTTTAAGTTTAGAGTTTGGGCACTGGTGGATCTTTAGGTATGGATATCAGAATACTAAGGATGCCTTCTGGAATATTATACTTTCATTGTTGCTCTACTGAGAATATTCCATAGATCGAACCAATTTACGGCAAGGTAACTCATGTTCATAATTCATTCTAGTCGTACTTATACCATCCACTTTTCGAAACAATTGTTCTCTTTCCACGGTTTACGCATCGTGTTCTTTATCATACACTTCTCTGTTATATTGCTTCTGATGCAGAGGTGAACTATTGAGCCGAATGATCAGGAAACTAAACATAGCTGTTTTTTGGCAGGGGCGTGAAAATGACCTCGAATGGAACTGTCAGTTATTGGGACAATTTCCTGTATTTGTCGTAATTATATTCAAAATTATTCCGATTTATCGCAATGTCCAAATAATCGATTCGTCCATTCTTTCTTGTCATATAGTAAAATTAATTCAGAAACTTAAGGAGTTCCACGATGGCATGTTTACTTCCACGAATGCAATACACTGACATCTCACCCAGACGATAATTCTATTTAAAAAATGGTCTGTTTCTTGATATTATGTAGCGTTGCTCGAAAAGGTCAGTGTACATGGCCAATAAGAAAGTGGCTCCCCACTGCCAGACTAGCTGTGAGCCCTTCCCAATGGACATCCTGAGCAAATACTGTTCCTTTAAGAACACTCTAATCCAAGTTATTCGCCTTCAATCAATCAATAGACCCTCGTAAAATCAATCAAGATTTAGATAATAACGTTAATCAGAGGTCGCAAAACAGAAGATTCTTTCTATCCCATTGTTGATGATGCCTTAGGGAGAATGAAAATTATTATAGAGCATGAATGAAAATTATTAAGCCAAACAAACAAAAAAAAAACGAAAAGCGGCATGCGTGGGATTCAAACGTGGAACGGAAAATTTTCTATCCACGTGTTGATTCAAACCTGGTCAAAATAACCACGGTTATAAATGGCTTACCCGCTTGATGATGATACTCCTTCAAATAAATCCTTCTTGCAATGTATCCCCTTAAGCTACTGAAAAAGATTCATAACCCAATCTTGGGTCGAAATGAGATGACCAAACCCTCGACACCCCACTGGTTGACAAATGCCAGCAATTGTACTGATTGCCTGGGGTCCCCAACCGCCTGTAACCACATCTCGTTCCAGGACAACCAGATCTTTTTTATATGCCCAATTGCTCGTTCAATCAATGCCAACAAAAAAAAAACCAGATGAAGACTAAGCATGATTAGCTTTTGCGTATTTTACTAAACACTTCTTTGCTCGTGCTAGCCTACAAAACAAGTATTTTCAACAATGTGCCAGCTTAAAGAGAGAGGCTCTACTTTCAAAGAAATTCAGGCAAGACACTATCTCAAAATAAATTCACTTAGCCGGGAAGCTATTGATCAATTATACCTTATTCATGCAGTATTTGTCAACATGAATACCAATATAAAAGAGAAAACAGTATGTATTTCCGTAAACCAAACCAATTTATACTGACATCATAGTGCTTAATAATTTCGGTATGGCCGTTGAGAGTTTCATTTCCGAACTTTACATGTCCCATTAAACTTCTTTTTTTTTTTTCTAAGCTCTCTAGTTAGAAATTCAGGATGAGGGAAAAATATAGAATATTTAGGTTAATTGGATCCTTATACTAGGACTACCTGCTTGAAGGTGGTGTGAGAGGATTAAGGGGTGTGGGAAGCCTCGGTGGAGGTTGGTTGTTTCGGTACAGTGGTGAGAGTCCACTGGTGGCTGGGCCTAGAGTCCCTCTAGGCATGTAGTGTATTCTTATTTAGTCTGATTTCAGTGATGGGTGCCCCTTAGAGGCTTGTTGTTGGTGGGCCTAGTGCCGTGATGTCCACCATTTCCTCTGCTTTACTCGATCTTGTGAGTTGCCATCGTGCCGGTAGCGGTGGTGGTGTCATGTCTTTGAATAGAGGGTTTAGACTTTGTTTCATCGAGTCGAAGAACTTGATGTGTCTTCTTTTGATGACGTCGGCGATGGTGATGGTAGATAAATAAATAAACCCTCTCACAAAAAAAAATTTAAGAATGGTTATAACACTTTAATTCTTCACCAAACATTCTAAGCGAGGATCATACGTCCTAAAACGCAATGTTGCTCTAAATGTTCATAGTCTTACTACATCGGGTAAAATTAGTCAGAAATCGATTCGAGGGCTGTCTTAAAACATGTTAAAATTAAAATTCACTGTAAAAATAATTTAAAAATTTAAGATGCTAATTTAATACTGCATTGCCAAATAAATCTAAGGTATATAAAGCCTAATTGAACAAATAAAGGTAAAGTTTTTTTTTTTTTTGACTTCATGGATTTTTTCGTGGTTTAATTGGTGGTGGTTAAATACATTACGAGAGTTTGACCTGTGCCTTCTCTGATGTCGGCTGCCCGCTTGTCGGTTACCTCATCACCGCGCAAAGTTAACAACGTCAGGCAAACCGTGCATGCTACCCACGTGATTCACGTCTACCGGATCAATAAATATAAGACCATCGGGAAAAACATATTTTATAAAGTTAAACAATTTTATTAGGTTATTCATTAGGTACCTCTCATTTACGTAAGACCTCTTCTACATATAAGGTGATGGCACATATATAGTCAGGGAGCAATGGTTCATAGGCTGCTCGAGATGGATGTCATTCCAGTGAGTATTGAACCTCAATTATATTTCATTTTTTTATTGTATAATAAATTCCTCAACGACATTTCTTTGGTTGGTTCTAAATATGTATTAAATGAGAAATATTAAATCTGACAACGAAAATGTGTGGATACATTAACTTTAACGCGTTGAATTGAAACATAATTCTCATCATTATTTCTTACCCATAAAATGCACTGTGATGATGAAAAATGGATCATTTCATAAAAATACATACGGATTTCTATTTTTGGCTCCCGTAACTTGCAACTTTTTTTTCATGGTTTAATTGGTTGCTGGGGGTTTAGGTTAAGTAAATTACGTTTTTTATTTCTCATTCACAAGGGATTTCATGCCATTCTCAAGTGCTCAAGGTTTTTTTCAGGTTGGGTACATGTTGGCTGAGGAGGGACTGATGTCAATCCAAAACGTAACACCAAATGATTAATATAACATTAAGAAGGGTACACACCATTTAAACATTATAAACTCCCCAATATTTTTTTTAACTTCTACATTTAATCCAATAATAATTGTTAAAATGCTCAATGTGGTCCAATAATAAGAAACCCTTCATAACGACCTTAATATACCCTACATTCTAGAACTCATCCCTTCCAAGTTTATGAAATTCCACAGTAGCCTTTCCAACCACCCTAATCCTGTAGCACAGTCATTGCACTGCGTCACTCATCCCTATAATCCTCCTCGGAGACTGAAACGGCAGTGGCCTCGTGACCTGCTATAAACGCGTGACAGTGGGAGTCCTGGCAATGGCCAGTTTCTCCAATCATTTCCTGAGCGTCTGTGGCTCTCGCGCTCTCGTTCAGCATCCACTGGCTAGTATCCGGTGACGCGTCTGACGGAGGAGCGTGGGGGACTTCCCAAGACTCCGCTTTCTCTTCGCATGTGGATTTGGGAGGTCTCTGGGCTGTCTGTAAATATTGTATGAATGAGCGAGTGAATGATGAACTGTAAATATGGTATGAATGAGAGCATTTATCTTAATTACTTATTGCCTTATAAAAGGCAGATTGTAATTATAGCACAATAAAGGAATATAGTAACTAAAAAATAAGAAATAGCATGACTTCCCAACGTTGACGGTTGATATCAAGGGTATTCCACGGGGGTGACAATTATCCAGCACATATTTGTCCATCTAATATATTGATATTTTGTTTTTCAACGGACCAGGTGAGTACTGAAATTCGTAAGCATAAATTATAAAATTCTTAATCTTAAAAGAAATCCCAAACATTTATTGTCTACTGTGATTAAAAACCAGGCAACAGAACTTTTCTATCAGAAACTCCATGGTTTTCACCCTAGTGTCTGAATGATCATTCATGACATGAATGTCCTGACTGTGGTTCAAGCTCATCTCATAGAATTATTGAAAATACTCATTAAAAGTTTTAAATTATACATATACCTTTATTGAAATTATTATATGGGATAAATAGAAGGCACATTAGCCAAAACCACTTAACTTGTCGCTTTATCGCATAGCTCGTTTTAAACCTAGTTGGTTTGACGGAGCTCGCAAGGCCATCTCCGCCTTTAGTGTTGCTCTGGATTGCAGGGGATGGGATGGGTGTATAGATCATTAGCATATGGATAAGGATGGCCAGGAAGGTGGGAATGGAAGGTTTGGTTGTGGGAGGTAGCTTGATCTTGCATGAATGGGAGGTTGAGATCAGCCTAAGGGTACTATGGATATTGATAGAAGGGAGCCTTGGCTAAAAGTGTCAATAAAATCCTTTTCGTTACTTTAACGATACTATTAATCTTGTGACAAATCACATGTGACTCGAATTTTACATTACTCGAAGCCCATATATTTGTCTGTTACGAATGGTCAATAATCAGCGATTACTAGGCAATAAAATAATTTTTTTTATCAATAATGTGTAATTCGTTTGAGATAATTGATTAAAAATACAAATCTCAACAAATTTTTCACAACCCGTTTTATATGGGGTGTAAGTAAGTTGTACTTGATGCCCCAAATAATAAAAGCTACTATATTAAACTTATTGAAGAGCCGTTTATTAATCGATTAATTAAAGAATAAATATATCAATTGAAGAATAAAATATTTTCATAGAATTGATTAGGGGAAAGAATTCAAGGTCTCGGTGCCTGATTAATAAATAATGGGTTATATTCAATAGGATTTTAGTGGATCATAATCCAAAAAGTCATTTAAACCGTTTTTAGAACCATAACTAAGGCTTAATCTTGTAAAACATAATTGATATATTTATCTTACTATGAAACAATAAATTTTTCTTAACAACGATATTTCCTATAGAAGTCTGCTCATTAAATTATATCAAATAGAATAATACCCTTCCATTGCAATGGGAGGTAGACAAATAAATAGCCAGCCCTATAGGAGGGACGATGATTAAAAAAAAAATGTATTAATTGTTCTCAAGACTTTTCACACCCTACAACAACAATTCTGGGTGACATATGTAAATTATTTACCGGGTTTTTTTCCCCCTAAACCCCTTGAATATAATACAATGTAAAAATATAAGCAATAGAATTGACAAACTTTCTCCTCTTTCTGCTATGCGCAGATGCATTTGAAGGAGGTTGGGTTACATAAATCAGATTGACGTTAATAGGAAATAACATGAATACAAATCTAGGTGATTATTTACCGGGGCGTGGTGCAGCACATTATATTGAGTGAGAAATACAGCGTTATATGGATTAAAAAACGAACCAGAAATCACCTTTAAATAATATATTAAGTCAGTTATTTGATTGTTTTTTTTCATTATAGTATACGCTTTATACAAAATTATAACCACTAATAATAAGATGGTCATGTAAATAAATACGATTACACCAAACATAAAATAATAAATCATAGGAACAGCACATAATCACAATTGAACCAATTTTATATTGGAACGTGCATAAATGTATGTGAATAATGATGGGCCTGCAATGTTAACACTAATCCAAGACACCTCTTAGTCACTGACCCTGCCATACAAATGTTCATCAAAAAATTGTTCGTTACAATTGACAGGTAACCATTACTCACCCAAATAAAAACTTCTTACTTTTTAATTAGATAACAATAATTTTTTTTTCTGTATTACGATTTGGGATGGAGTAGTATTTGGAATCTGCTAGTTTACGGTACAAGTAAAAACAAATACTATGCAACAAAATTGATAGATATGAGCAACAAGTGATTACTCGTTGAAAGACATGGCGACGCTTCAATATATTACTAATATCTGCATACAAGTGAGATTGTCAAGGGGGGTACAGTTAGTGCACATTGCCTGCTTTACCAGATGCATCTCTCATATTTCAAGATACACTAGCTGCGTTCAGAACCACAATGACACGAACAGCTCACAAAGGCCTTGATGGAGCCATTATGTGAAGATGAATTCACTTCACAAAAACAATTCACAAATCGACGAAGATATTTTCTTGACAAGTTTAAATTTCTCTTCTAACATTCATATTCTATTTCCTGACGACTAAATGGTAAAGTAAACACGAGCTGAAAAAATAAATAAAAAGTAGTAACTATGTTTATTTGTAAAATACATAAATAGATAAAAATGTGTTCTTTTAAGAATATACATTTTTTTATAATATGCCCTTCAGATCAATATTTACTGTTTATAAATAACTATCATAAACGAGATGGATTTATTTATCGAGTGAAAATTACCAAGTGTGATAGTTGACAGATGTTTTCATTTTGTTTATATTTGCCAATTGGCCCTAATGCCATTGTGTTACAAATACACTGTTACCACCTTTTCATAGAGCAAATAAACACTACTGCAGTTCTCAGTCAAGATCTGAAGCGAGCTGAAAATCGGACGGTTTTAATTGTTAAATTCCTTTTTTTTTTTTTTTTTTTTTTTTTTTTTTTTTTTTTTTTTTTTTTTTTTTTTTTTTTTTTTTTTCTTAGCTCTCAAACTTATAAAATAGGATGTGGGAAAATTATTTTGGGCTAATGAGTGCCTTTCACTAAGGGGAGTCCCCCATTTGAAGGATGTATGAGAAGGATATAGGGTGTGGAACGCCTAAAGGAGGCGGGTGGAATCAGGAAGGTAGTGAGAGTCTACCGATGTTAAATTCCAATTACAAAACAATATCTTGTCTATACCATGCATTGCGCTGTTGTGGGAATTAACAAATAGGAGGTGAGATACATGACTAGTACGCTTGTCGACGATGTTTGTACAACCGTCGTTGCATAATTAGACACACCTGTGTCCATCGTGGCTCCTCTCATCCATCTGTGTTTTGATACCGACGAACCTCCTCTCATTACAGCCCTGTGCATTTTCCACATTATACGTTAATAATTAATACGGTTATAGTAAGTGACATTTGTGGAAATCGGTCAATAAAAGCTTATCCCAATAAAAAAAAAAGGGGGAAATCCCACACAAAACTTCCAAGATGTCGCATTAGAAAGGACAGTCCATCTGGGGCCATTAATGAATGTATTTCTTGGTTCATTCATTTTCTTATGCACAGAAGAGTTTCAACCACTTGGGTCATTTCGGTCCACACTATTTCTTCTTTCTGCCTTTCCATGATCACTAATTCACTTCATCACCTATTCCCAAATCGTCTTTCTATCCTTGCATTATTTCTTTACATGTCCTTTGCTGCTGCTATTTATCTATTTTCTTCTAGTTCTGCTGATTATTCATTAGAGAAACATTACCCTATTAGTGAGTTTTTATTAAGGAATTGGTAGTTTATAAATAACTAAGTATGAGTAGCACCCGAAAGCAATATGATAATGTTGTGTGTATAATAAAGATCATAATTAGTATGCAATATAACAAAAATCCGTCCCGACCCCAGTTGTCTGTCTTGACGTACACATTTTTACACTAAATCAATGAAAAGAAAGCACATGTGCCATAATTATGGAATTGGCGATGGCCACGTAAAGATACGTCGCTTCTCGGAAACAAGGTCTAGTGATAGTTTACATAAAAACAACGTTATTGACTTCATAGTCAAGAAAAAAATATGTATAAATATGTAAACGCTCTTACACTTTATAATTGTGTGTACGATCTGATTTAAAGAAAAAAAATGAACTTATTTATTTATGTTCAGTAATTGTTAATAACCATTCTTGATTTTAATTGATTTGCAAAGGGTGAAAAATCGGGGACCGTTGCAGGTGACAAAAGCTTTAGATACGCCACTGATGAGTAGGAACAATTTGTACAACAATTGTACAGCCCTTCAAAAACGACAGACAGTATGACAGTGAGAAATAAATTAATGTAAACAAATGATAAATTAATAACTGTTAGTTGTGGTAATGGTTCTACTAATTTTAATAATTATCGACCAAACAAAGTACATATATTGTGAAAGGGCAGAAGATTGAACCCTGGACCTCCCATTTCTCCGACCGCGTACCTCAGAGCGTATACGAGCACAAGTCAATAAACGAATATAGTCTAATTTACCGAATAATTATCAGAAATTAATCATAAAAAGTATGAACTGAAGGATGTTAAACTCGATGAAGAAGTGGAGATTACTTTGAAAAATTTATAAGATTAGGGCCCATTAATCCCGTGTATGAAAGAACAGTATAGTGATCAAAGTGGTATTTGTATCATGACTTATTACAGATCTTTTTTTATATTTCGAGGTTAAGAAAGCAAAACTCTATATGATATATTGGGCAAAATCCATTAAGAGTTCAGGATTTATTTTCTCACTTGAAACTCAAGTGTTAGCTGAAAATCATAAGCATGAGGCTCACTATGTGATTGCCCTAAGTCCAAAATGACGTAAACTCCAAATTATTTAAACTTTAATAAATGTATATTTATATGACCTCCCGGGATACGGACTATCAACTTTACAGAAGCTTCTTTCTAAGATAGATCTAGGGGCAAAAAAGATGATTAGCAGATTTGAAGAAAAGGTGTCTATCACATTAGAGAGAAATCGGTCTCTGAAAACAGTATACATGTTGAGTAATTGTGATTGGTGAAAACAATTAATTTTTCCTATTAGCTTAATATCTGTCAATAATAATCTCTTTCTTATGGGTGATTTTACGATAAACATGTCTATACAGTAAATTTGACAATTTATGAAGATAATATGTTTGTAAAATGAGCATTGCTGTTGTAGGATCATCAAAAACAAATTATTCGTTAGCTGCAAATCGATTATTTCAATCCCTAATAAGTATGGAGCATTGCCTATTCTAAACAAAAATAATTTTAAAGAACAATTATTATAACAAATGTCTTCTAGATTATTTTTTATAAAGTTAACATTTTTACAATATCTAGTAAGCTAACTGAAAAATATATTATTTTATTAAAAATTCTCAACTTTTTTTTTTTGGAATGTACAGTATAGTAATACCCTTTATTTTAAGGGGTGCAAAAGTCGTCCGTATTGGCAAAAGAGTATTGGCAAATTGACTTCTTTCAAAGTCAAAAATTGTATTTATTTATATAAAGGTATGCAACAAGAGCTTAACGCACTGTGATCCATTATTGATTTTTCATTTGATGACTTATAACAATTTGGTATTATTATTTTTTTAATCTTTACTCAACATATTTTGTATTTGTATAATGATTTGTGTACTAAGAACATACATTTGTATATACGTTTTTTGAATCGAGTCATACAGTTTAATTTTTTTTGTAACGTAATATTTCTATGTTTTACGAATAATTTGTGCTTCTTTAAATTAATGTATTAATTTTTCACCATATTCCACACTGGCTTTTAACATACTATAAAAAGGTCAGTTAAATGGAACCAGGCTATTATTATCTAAAAGCTGCATACAGTTTCGATTCCCCGTCTACAACATGTGTTTATTTCTGTGTGTTTACTTTAGAACATGTGGAGTAGCACATCTCTAGTAAGGAGGTCGTGTGCTGGTTCCATATTCCATGAGGTTAAGTAATACTCAACAGTCCGACCACACTCACCTCCTCTTCATCTCTATTAAAGAATCATTATGAAAACTAAATATCAGCTTAATTTAAATTCGATTCATAGTATTATGTTTTTTAATGTCTAAAATAAAAAAAATTTCATTATTTAAAAAAAAAAATTCTACAAATCGAATTTGAATCGAAGAGGTATTTAGTATTTTTTACTTTGTAAATCCAGCAACTTAAAAGTTTGTTTCAACCAATAGGCCATCATCGGATAAAATTAATACCTCACAAGAAGTGTTCATATTCTTTCTACATGCATATCACCAAATATATTGTTGAATTATTGTACTTATTACAAATGAGAAAAGCATGTTTCCCCGAAATAAATGCTGGAAAAAATTGTCATTTTCGTAGAAAACCACTCATATATCCTGAATTATACTGAAAAAAATGTGTTTCTTTCAAGACATTTTCTATGGTCTAAAACGATGTAGTCATTCTACGCCGTTTCCCATAGTCGTACAGTAACAATTATCTAAAAAATGGCGTTAATGGTAATTTGTAAAGGCCATAAGGCCATTATGAGCAGCAACAAAATTTGTACATTTATCAATCGGAGATAATCCTTATTACTTTAATGAAAATATATATTAATCCATTTCATTGATAATTAAGCTATTTATTGTGTTAGGAAAAAGATCCTAATTGTTTCCTGTGTCCATGCAGTTTAAAATAATGAGCACCTTTATTTGTCACATAGAATATTTTTTAATGGTATCTCTTAATAAAATTTAATAATCTTTTTAAATGTAAATCAATTGAATATTTACGAGTTTGTGAAAATTTATATGTACACTAGTGTACAGATTTTCAATTTTTATATACATAAAAATTTCATTAAAAGCAAAAGATTTCTTTTTCAAGCATTTTAATTTATGGTATTCTTTCCCCCAACCCTTAAGCAGAATGATTAATGATTGGATTAGTAGTCCATTAGTAATGAACCAATTTTTTTCCATGCCAGCTAAATGCGGATATTAGTAGTTGTAGTTTATTATAAATTGAAAACTACGCCACTAATTAAATCCCATTACTTTCATAATATGCTGACAACAAATTGTATTGACAACAAATCCCAAACATATGATAAATATTCATCTTTTGTGGACTTTTGTAAAGTAGATTTTGACAAACAAATATAATATAGCCAACAAACATTTTAGTTGAGTTTTAATTAATTAATGGGGCTAGTTAAAAATATTTTAAAGGATTGCCATTGAACGCACTCCATCATCTATTCATATGACACAGAAAGCTTTATAATTATGATTGAAACAATTTTGACATCTATATTTATGGTAAAGTATTATTATTCCATGGTATGCTAACGTAATTCCCAACTCCAATTTAACATATACATTTGAATGAACTATAATTGTTTCCCCATCCCTTTAATTTAACATTAATGATAACTGATATAAATATAAAAAGAATACTGAACATTTAAAAATAACGAAAAAATAAAATGTTGCGTACCTTGAGGTTTCATACTTTCAGGTATGAGGTATACTATATCATTTTTTTTTTCTTTACTTGAAATAAGTCATTTATTGAATACATGGTCCACTGTTTACAATATATTGCATGTATGATTATGTTATAGTTACATAAATTACAATTGATTTATAATTAATGACTTAAATTAATAAACAAAAACAATCATAAAATAAAACCACTTTATAAATAATAAAACATAAATAAAAAACACGAAGTATATTTTAAATGATAGATGCGTTGAACAGATACGGCTTTCAGATACTCGAATGAACAAAGAAAGCCAACCTACATACTACTTTCAACACTCACAAGAAAATAAATTTGAAAAAAAATAAAATGACTGGCGAAGATGTTTACGAATAGAAAAGGATTATTTCTGGTTTCCTGAAAACAATTGAGTTCACTATCATTAATATTAGCGATAATAAATGATCTTAGAAAGGATACCAGACCTTTGCAAGAGGGATCTTCTTCACTCATCATCGCCATACGTATAATGAACAAGCAGGGTTACGTCACGCTGGAGGTGTGACCACATGTTCTACTGGCAATGGTTGTTTCTTTTTACGAAACCTCATGAATAGTTGGTTGGTTCTAACAAGGCTCGAGGGTGAGGCTTCCACACTTTAAATTCGTTTTTGTCGTCCTCGTCTAGTCGGCGCTGTTCCTAACTGTCTGTACAAAAATAGTATGATTCACTCAGTTTCCAAACGTCTTCTTGGACACCGATTGTTCAGAAATTAATTCAGACGAAAATATCCTATATTGCACGATACCACTGCATTTGTCCAAAGAAAAAAATCGTCGAAAAGACAGGGTTTTGTAGCCAGTCCGATCAGGGGTTTCCTTATGCTAAAAATGCAATCTAGTGACCTGACTTAGCATAACTGATTTTAATTGTAAACATACAAAGTTGTAATTTAAAAGATTTACGAGGATTACTTTATTTTTTTCTGAAGAGGAAGTCTTCTTTTGAGATGTCTGCGTTGGTTAAGTGGGATGATCCTTCATGAAGTGCTATGTTAGTGGATTTCTACTTTGATTCGGTGAAAATTTTATTAATTTTTTCTTTGACTTAAGGACTATTGTAATCCGAATGGCGTATTTTTTACAGCTAAAGATGCAAACAGCCTAAGTTTTGTTTGAAATCTCTATATCCTCCAGATATTCGAATGTTTAGCACAACTGTTTTGTAGGTCCAGATAGGTTTTAGTTAACAGTTGTATAGCGTGAGTTTGTTTTTTATAATTAGATACGAACGTTCAATGTTAAACACTTAATGGACTCAGCTTTTCGTTGTTTTGTTTTTTTTGTTGAGTGCACTATCAATGGTATTTATTCCAAATGAATACTAAGATATCGGGAAGATTTGCCAGTATAGATATATATGTGAAGCTGTTTGATAGCACGAGTAAATAAGGCACCATCCTAAATCTGTTCTTCTATCACGCCCAGATGTTGATTGGGTTCAACCCACAATGACCGTGTCATTAGCATTTGATGCGTGGCTGCTATGGCAAAGTATGTATAAACTAACTAAGATTAGGCCTTGCACCACTCCTTCTGTGATAGTTCAAAGTCTATAAAAAACTGTCATGCAGGACTGAAGTAAATAATAGGTTGGTAAATAACGTGAGAAGCTCTCTTTAATTTAGCCACAAAGCCACTATCCCTTATCAAATGCCTTTTCCACCTATAAAATTGCTGCCAAGGTAAAAACTGTTTCGTTATAGGGAAGATCGAATCAAATCAACTACTTTGAGACTCTGTTGTTGTATATGCTGCTCAAAATTCAAACAGAAGGTTTCGTAAATGTAAGAAATTTAGTTATCCAAGAAAGATTTTTTTTCAAATTATTTAGCAATAGAAGACAAGAGACTAATTGAACGGTAGGAATTTAGTTTATCCAAGAAATGTTCATGTTTTAGGGATAAAATGATAATGGAGAATTGACACAAAACTAGAAAGTAATTGAAAATAGAGTTGAATTGAAGGTAACTGAATACTCTGATTATCGATTTTTTTTTTAATATACAATTAATAATAAAATTTTATTCAGGAGATTTATTAATACAATGCTGATCCTTGCCTTTTTTTATGTATAGGTTTAGAGAGAGACATGGTATACAGGATGTTCCAACTTGATCTACTATCTACTACTGAACGAAATATAAGTATGTGGAGCGTAAGTACATTATTTTTCATAAGTTTTACAAACATTTCAATTCGCTCGCCATCCGTTTTAGCCCAGAACCATCCGAATCCTTCATTAAATGAGATATCTTATGTCTGTGCAATGTTTGGCCTGAGGCATGTCATATTGTGTGAAAATGAAGTAAAGTGTTTGTCATTTATCTCACTCTCTTGTAAGCTGTCTAGGCAGTCTTTCAGTTTGAATTGAAAATTTTCATGATAGAGGTGGCATCTTTAGCTTGCAGTACAGATGCATGCCTATGCAACTTTCTCCTTGACCCACACCAACCACTGCCCAGCGCCTCCAACTTCACAGGCGCCACCTGCAGTGCCATCCAGTCCATCAGACCACCCGTAGGACAGCCATCAAGACCAGCTGGGTTGTACCCAGTGCGTCCAAACCAGAAAGTGAACTGTAGCGCCACCCCAGACCAACGAGAGAGAAGGGGAGATTACTGTACTGAAATTTTTCAAAACAAAGCATCGCAAGTACACAAGTACAAGGGTACTCATTAAACATTTATCATTTTTATTTTTTTTAAAATGACCACACCCACCAAACCCTCTAATAAACAGAATTAGAGACCACAAAAATTATACATAAAAATTATATGGTTTTTTCCATGTTCTCTAAATTGTTGACATGCCACTTGTTTATATTGTCATGGAGATCTACTATTTTTGGGGTTTCTTGATTCAAATTGATTATGTGGAAATAAAATTGGCTGCCCTTCTGCCTAATGTGTTCTAGGAATCTAATTTTCAATTTTCTACATTATGTTTTTTGTGTTATGTAATTTTTTGACAAAATATCTCCTTTTTATGGTCAAGAAAATCTGAAAATCGATAATTTTAACTTCGTGGTTTTTACTTGTTACTCCACGGTATATTGCTATATTTGGCCTATATTTTAACTTTTTTATTAAAAACAATGCGGTAGCCAATGGATTATGTAAGAATAACTTTAACAAATAGTTTTGATCGGAACTGTCCAGTATTTTTTTCACAACCATTCATCTTCTGATAAATCAAGTTTCAACTCGGCCAGGTCACACAGGGATGGGCTGACCCCTCACCCCATTAGGCCTGTGACATAAAATAGGGGCGTTTTTTTTTCTTGAAAGACTTTAGGTTGTTGTTTTTTATAGAGCACATAAAATAAACCAAAAACTAAATGTTTGACTTCTCGAAAGGCATATTAATTTTCGTTTTGTGTTACTGTCCGGATGCCATTAGCTATGTAGAATTGCAATCAGATGCAGCTAGATGGTCGTACTGTTTGCATATTATGTTATTGAGTGTTCAGAAGTAATCACCTCAGCCATTTTCACCCGTGTAACTGAATAGGCCAGAAACATGGTTGTAGTGGTGCAATTTATAGCCAAATAAGGTTCATAAGTCAGTTAATAAGTAATCTAAAACTGTCAAAAATTTGTGTTCACAACTATATTCAGACAAATCATCCTTTGGATATTTTGCATTGTAGTTCCACATTATGCTAAAAATAAAGTAAATTACATGGCATTTATCAATACGTTATAAGATCTTGTCTTGTTATAGAATTACCATTAGCGACCCAGCATTAAAGCCGTGGTGGAGGTTGAGTCCAATTTCGGACTTAGAGCACTTTTGTTCCGATAAGTATATAGTATGTTATAACAAGTCGGCTAAGCGGGAGCTGCCATCTTTAGGAGCCCTTACCAATCCCAAATGCAATTACTTAGGCCAAGTGTTCACACCTGTGCCGAACCTGTGGAGCTCTTTACACAGCCAGGTCACATGTTGCTGTGCGTGCCAGGGCGCCGTTCCGCGCCCTCATAGATGCCTCCTCCGATAATACATCATCCTGATTCGGCCCTCGCGTGGCCTCGCCTCTCCTAATAGTGTCTGTCGGTGCCTCCATATTTGTCGATGGCTATTAGTGATATAGTGCGCCAGATAACCACCTCACAGTAGCTATTCATTATTCATAAATACATAAGCCGAAGCTCATTTAACTGATTTTTAGGGTTACGAACCTGAAACATTTTATTTTCTGATTTAAGGGTCCGCCCACATGTTTCCTCCAGTGATTTTTTATGAAGAGTTTTGAAGTTTACCTTAAGTTTTATCTTGATGACACCAAAAATTACGGAGTTAGGTTCCCTTCTATGGGTACATATAGCGTTCAATATTCAGAATATAGTGAAAAGTATTTTTTTTAAATCTTTATTTTTTATTTGAATAAAAATTACAATCTGTCTTACAAAGGTAATAGCTAATTGTGATAAAAGTTTGCATTCACACGATATTTACGAATTTACATTTACTCTTTCATTCAAACCATATTTTATATACATTCATTCAGGGCAGGTGGTGAAAACTGGCCGCGTCAGAACTTCCTGTGAACTTCCCCTTGGCCAAGGACAGCCTGGGGACAAAGTGGGTCCCACTTGACTACTGGAGCTCCCAGGTGCTATCGGGGCATGGCGGATTTCGTTGTGAGCTCTACGAGCATAAAAGAGCTGCGGACCCAAGTGGCCCAAATTGCGGGGATATCGTGCTCCCCTGTCCAGCCTTGGAACAAGCAAGAGCACGGACCTCCGCTAAATTGATCAGTGTAGCTTGGAAGAGTCAGACTGGCCGTTGCTGGTAGACAACGAGGAGAACTACAAGGCCTTCTTCATATTTGCCCAGAAGTAGAAGGAGCTGCAGGAACCAGGGCACTTCATCATCTCCAGGAGGGCGATACGCGTTGATCAGCAGTAATTTCGGGGGTGCAACGGTGCCTTCTTAATGAGCACTCCGAAGGGAGTGGAGACCCTTTGTATATAGAAATAGGTTAGTCTTATGAAAAAAAAATAACGAATTAAAAGAAATTAATACAATAAAACCGGCTTAAAAGAACGCTGACCAATGCAACGCACCCAATTGCATGGAATACACCCACCAAAGGCGACTAAATACCCCATGGTCCCGAGAACAGTGAGCGAGAGCCATGAAGGAACCTCATTTGGGACACGATTCCGCGGTAGGGGGAAAATAGTTTTGGGAATTGATATCTATAATAGTGGAAATAATAAGGCCATTATGGAAGGTTTTATTCGTGACATAAAAAGGTGCATTAACTGATCTTCTTAGGACTTAGGATAAAATGCGATTGATGTTTGAGGGTTTTGCTGACCCCTATAGTTCACGCCCGTAACTCCAGACTGGTTATAGTATGACTGTATATGTGAGTACTTTGTTTTCTAGTGTGAGGTGGGAATTCTTGTTGAGCAGACTGTACAGTTGCCCAAACCTTCTATCCAGTTCTTGTGTTTTTAAGTTTCGTATGAGGGTTCCAGGTTAATCTTTTGTCAAGTAAGAATTCAAGGTATCGCCCTGGGTCTAATGTTGAAAGAAGAGTATCGTTGAACAGTATTTTATCGTTTGGCAGGATCCGCGTCGTAGGATAAATGTAATTTGGTACATTTTCCTTCGTTGACTTTTATCCATTATCAGTTGAATCAATGTACAATTTCGGAAAGGAAAATTGAAATAAGTGAAATATCAACCCTCTATTTGAAAGAGGGACTGTAAACGAACAGCTTGTGTACCGTACCTTTGATGATTAATTTAATGATTTTACGTAATAATAGTTCAGTTTTGCCCCATTACAGTGAGGAATATATATAATCTTATACCCAACTAGAAAAATACTTATTTTTTTACAACCGATTATTTTTTAGTTGAGTCTTAATTATCTTTTATGGGGCTGGCTTTTTATTATCTTCAGAGAATCAATTTGAAATAGCACGCATAATCACCCTAGCATAGTATTAGTAACCTTAACAGGGTGATTTAGTCACAAAATTTAGATTTCACTGATATATGATTAAATCTGAATCTAAAAAAAGTCACTTTTTTATTTATACAAACATTTTCTATATTTATTAAGTTCGCAATACTCAAATATAAAAATAACATAAGTAAAATGTATATGAGGGGGTAATTATCAAGGATTTACTTAAAACTGTATATCTTCTCGTTTTGATTAGATTATCTGTATATATTAATAGGTTAGATACTTAGAACATCAATCAGCCTAGTAACTGCCATACAGTAATAGAAAAAGAAAAACGGTTTAATGCTGCACTCAAAGAATTTAAACGAATATACCTGTAAAATAACATGGGTGTCACGTCACGGCTTAGAAGCAACTTGCAGGACTGACCCTTTCTCAACGGCAATTACCTGTTTCGTACTACCTCCTGGAACCTAACGGGCTCCCATCCTTAAGCCTCTTAGGAGTTCAAGTTCCAAAAGGCACTTGTTTATTTATTCCTTCCTGGGATCGGTAACACATACGGAGGGAAGCTCAAAAACTAGAAATAAATTTACAAGACCCTTAAGAAATGTTTGTTCATCATATTCGGATGAAGGAATTGCGAGAAAATGTTGACATTTTCAAGTCAATTCATTGCTATTTAATATATAATGTCAAGTGTAATGCATTTGGGATTTGTTTTAATGACTTGTAAGAAACAATAGTCCACTAGTTCTGGTAGAATTTCATTTCTTCCCAATACCAAACGTATCTTCAATGTAAAAGACCTTTTCTTAAACATGAACTAAAAAATACCACCATAGTCGGACAGAAACACAAGTTAAACAGGTTTCGAATTATGAAAAAAAAAATCTAAATTTCTTACAAAATGTTTTTGAAAATTTAACAAGCTCGACCAAATCATGTAAAAACATTAACTCAAGTCGCATGTAAGGGTTTCTTGGTCTTTAACATTCAGATGATCAGTAGTGGCGAAATTATCGTATTCTTCGTATCGCCAATGGTCCTTATTTATTATATAAGTTGAAACACGTTGTTGTATTTGTAATAGTTTTCTGTGACTTGTTGGATTATCTATTAACTACAAAAATCTTGTAAAATTATGTGACCCTAGTTTCAAAAGAACTGATCATGATATTGTACGTACAGCCACAGGAAACCATGATAGAAAAAGCCTTGCTTCAATTACCCAATTTTATATTAATTAATCAATATCTCTCAATTATTTTGTGGCATTTACTGGTCAACTCATCAAATGGAACTCCTGACATCCTACCTGTAAATCAGATGTGAGCAATTATACCCAGTAATATTGCCATTATTGATAGTTGAATAAGAGCGACAATGAAAACTAACTATTTTAATTACAGTGGTAATAAGTATTTGTAATGTTTAATAAGTATTTGCATTTGTCAGGAAGATCTTGAACATGATTCGTGATGGCCTACAAATACCAAAGGATGGTCCCTATTACAAGAAATATTCTTATCGGTTGACAAACTATTTGACTATATTGGTTTAAACTATTTGGTTTATAAATATAGATCCTTGCTATGGAGAGATTGTTATGCTTCGGATAGATATAGTCGTGCTGATTGGAACATAGAAAGATAATATAAATAAATAAAACATAACTATGATAACATCCACGAGTCTTTTTTCAAAGAATCACCCGAGACAGATTTACTGGATAAAAGATTATTATGGGAGTCACTTGCCGTTAAGAATTGTGAACCAAGTGTTCCCTATTTCACGGTTTTTAAGTACTTTCTGCGGAATAAAATAAAAACCGCTCTCCCCGCCCAGATCTCGGAATAAATAAGCATATTTGCAAAGCTCCATGAACTGAATGCGGAGCCGCCTTTACATAACAATGGAATTGAAAAGAATGACTCTATGTGGCCGTGTAAAATAGCAAGTGGAATGCAAAGCCAGTTGGGAAGGTTATGTCTTAATACAGGCAAGGTGAGGAGAGGTCGGATACAGGATCAGATTACCAAGTAACTTCGCTACCTAGCCTTCTTTGCTTGCAATTGATTTGTAATGTGTGCTAATCAATTGATGCCTATTTTAAATTGATCATAAAAAATAAATAGCTTTTTGCTCAAATAAAAATGCGTAGATTGTTGATTTCAGATTATTTTACTCTTTACACTGTTGAAAAACATTATACGAATGTGTTTGTTATACTTGCCATAAATGGTGTTATACTTTGTTTCCTTCATGGAGAGGCACAAAAATCAAAGCTTACGTTTTTTTAGATCAGTCACTGACTCATGTGGATTAGTCACAACCACATCACGTTCATCTAAATATAAAGATAGTTTTAATTTCAGATTCTGACTATTGAGTACTTATTACGTGATTGAGAACCAACTGATATCCCATAGTCTTTAGAAAGTTTCTGTTGTCTTTTTATAATTGTCAAATTGTAAATTTAAATTGTAATTTCTGCAAAGCTAATCACTTGTATCAACCCCTCCTTTAGTCCTTTTATAGATGGTTACAACTTCTGGTTAAATTTTTTTCTTCTGTCCCAGGATTTACATTTGCGGTGTGAAGAAATCAAGATCACAGGTCTTCTATATGAAATCGCAGCTCTTGTATTTTCTAGAACATATCACACCAAAGTAAGATCATTGATAATTCCGAACAAACTCATTGCAACTACTCGATTTCTTTGCGGGGGAAATTCCTGGGGTAGCTCGTCTTTATTTTTTTTTTAAAGTTCCAACAACGTAAAATTATATTTACAACGTCAAGGCTAAAGGTATACTTGTAAACTAATTATCAATTGTGACATTCCTTACACTTACAGTCACCGCTGATCAAATATCTGAGTTCTCCTCATAATTAAGTGCTTAGTATAAAAGAAAGATGATTGCAGAAGTGAATCACACAAGGAAAGGATTAGGTGAGGGAGATTTTATTCAGATAAAAGTAAAACATAAACAAACAGGAGAAGAACATAATGACTCGAAGTGAGTAGTTGTCAATGGCTGCCTGCGACTGGTACTAATTATTTCTGCTTTCTCTCCCCGAAAAATCCCACGGGTTCATGAACCATTCTAGCTCTTAAATTAGGCCTAAAGCCTACTGTGACAAGATGGACATGGCATTTGGTGTGGTAATAGACCGAGGAGGACACTTCCTAGAATCCTTCCTTCTGGCAGGTACACCACCTACCCCGTCCCCTGTCCCCTGTCGAAATCAGCAACCCGTTGTAAATCAGCGCAGGTCATTGTTTTCTCACATTAGCGACCTCAACTTGAACACATCTGTTTCGAATAGCTTTAGTTGATGTTAAAATATTTAAATCTTTGAGCATATGTTATAATAGTTGATGCAATGAGCATAGTCATCTATTTTTTAGGGGTTTTGTTATGTTTTCGCCTGTGTGCCTGCCGGCCTGTTCTCTTGGTCTATTGATAAGTCTAGTTAAGCTGGCATGGATTTTTTTTTTTTTTTTTTTTTACCTCTTTATTTTGATATATCTGTTAGGATTTATAATATTTAGAATTGACAATGAGTCTATACGAGCTGGCATTACACTTGTGGCTTCTTATATTTACTGGAGCCATGCTTCATTTTACACAGTTTATAAGGATATACAATACTCTATCTAATTCTAACGAATTTATATAATACAAGTTTTTTTGAAGGTGATGGTGCTTATACTCAGGATGATTATATGAACTAAAACCAAGCAAAGTTTCCCAGACAGTCTGTCGGGTCAGTGTGCCATCGACGCAGGAAGGGTCGCCACGTGGAGTCATGACGTTAATTCCCGAGTTTGTATTACATTAAAACATTGCACATGGGGTTTACATTATACATAATGAGGACCAATACTCATAAAAACAAATGCAAGCCTATGGAAAATAAAGTTCGTTGCTTTATTAAATTTCATTGATCAAACCAAAAACAAAGTCCAATTTCGTTACTACAGTGGAATCCCGATTATTTCCGACTAATTCGTACAAATTTGCCGGACCCCAGAGAAAATCCTGGTAAGTGGTATAAAAACAATGAATTTCATTCCCCTCGGTAATTTGTATTATTTGTATGCCTCAGGTCACCTAAACCGCCTTATAATACGTATTTCCAGCTTAAAAACCTCGTTAATTCGCACTGTTTCAAGAAAAGAAAAGAGTACAGTGAGAGACCAGAGAGAAGAATGAGTACGAGACAAATAATTTCTAGGAAATCAAGTAATCCCTTCTACAGAAGCAAAAGGGAGAGAGACAAGTTTTTTATGAAATCCCATATGTAATTCGCACTCTTTTTACTGAAAGGAAATAAGGAGAGGAGAGAGGGAATGTTTAAAGAATTGTAAGCTTTTCTTTCGTTTCTACAGTTCAGTCTCGTTTTCGTTATCGTTGTGACAAGTTACTAAATTGACAACGGCCTAGTAGTAGTGGGGATGTTTACCAACGAAGAAATTTTAGATCCATCTGAGGACGTTGACGGTGAAGATGGAGAGGGCGATGAAGACCAACAATCACTGCTAAAGTTGCTAAACAATACGTGAACAACGTGCGCCATTTTTTAGCAAAATCAGATGCTGGTCTGAACACTCTTGACAAAGCAATTGACTATACCCGTCAAGGATTGCGTAAAAAAAAAATACCGATTTTTTCAAACATATCTTTGATTGGTGTTTATTTAAACTAGAACATAAGTATGTACATATTTTTTATTGCATGTATTGTTTATTGTTTATATTAGTAATAAGCAGTGTTTATTGCATAGTTTTTATCTTTATTACATTGTACATACTTCTTAATACATACTTTTTTTTTCAAATAAAAAACAGTTATATTTCATCCTAGCCAGTGTTATTTTTGTTAGCATCGAGGGAAAACTTGCGGTAAATTTCAAATCGTTTGTAGAAATATATGGACTGACCTGTCGAGAAATAAAAAAGTTTTTGATTCAAATATCAGATAAAGCGCTTCGACTTATGGATCGTGACTTCCTGGTAAAAAGTAACTTTTGTTTGTTTTTTCTTACAAACAATTATTTCTGTTTTGAGTCGGTAAAACTGTTACATATCATAGAATATTATATATGATAGAATATTATTTTATATGGTAGAATGAGTGGAGATAATACACGATTTAACTCACCTGTATTACACTAAAATACAGGTCGAAAAACTGTACCCCAAACGCGACATCGTACAGTGGCATAACTGTCAGGCATATGGGCATAACAAAACGTACTGTCACCACCCTCCCAGGTGTATAAAGTGGAGTGGGCAGCACAAGAGTGAATTGTGCAAAAAGCCCCTGAAATAGCCTGCAGTAACTGTTCTTTGTCAACAAGGTCATCCGGCCAACTACTAGGGCTGCGACACTTACACAATACTGAAGTCTAGGTACGAACAACGTCGTCGGCCAGAAGAAGAGAATCCACCTACAAGCAGCTCAAGATGCGCCCCAGCCAGAAATTTGAGGCCTTCTGTCTCTTTTGCTGATATAGTTCGGAATAGAGAGCAGTCACAGGCACTGCCCACTCCTCGTCCCCAAGCTCCTCTTCCCCAGCATTCCGTTCATCCCGGCAACCAGCAAACCCAATCCCATCGTTAACCACATCTCGCATATTCCCCCACCTTCAATCTTTTCAGATCCCCTCTCATTCCCCTTCTTACAAATCTTGTCTCCTACCTCATCCCCATTAAACAACATCCACAAGTGGATCCTTCCGACTCCTTATCCATTATCCTTTTGAATTTCGAATGTTGTTTGTACCACCACTAACGAACTACTCTACGACAAGAAAATTTACGTCGTTCTCATTACTGAAACAAGACTTACAAGTTAACGACCATAGTTCGACAGTACCAGACTTATCAAACTGATCACCCAGATGGAAGAGCACATGTCCACTGCAGTGTCAATGAGAACCTCACTCTTCCCATACATCAAGTACACCATCAGCACTTCATTTTTCCCCTTACTCTACCACCAGTGTACTGCCCTCCTACTAAATCTATTTCCGATTCCCAATTCATCTCTTTTCTAGACTCCATCGGACATCGTTTCCTTGTGGGTGGGGACTTTAATGCGAAGCACCAACACTGGGGGTCAAGATCCACGAATACACGAAGACGTGCTTTGCTGTCTGCACTCCCAAGGAAACATTGCTCCACTATTTCTCCTGACACAGCCACCTATTGGCCATCAGATCCCAACCTAAATCCAGACCTACTGGACTTCTTCTTCTACAAACGTTTAGGAGCCCTAAACTATTCACTCATGTGCCTCGATGACCTTTCCTCCGGCCATAGCCCTTTATTATTAACCATTTCCCTAAGACCAATTCACAAACTGCCTCCACCTTCATTTATTAGGGGCCCAGTTGATTGGGACCACTTCCGCCAGTTTTTTGCAGATTCCGTAGATTCGCTACAAATGCGTGACAGTGGGAGTCCTGGCAATGGCCAGTTTCTCCAATCACGTCCTTAGCGTATGTGGCTCTCACGATCTTCGTCAGCTTCCACTTGCTCTTATCCGGTGACGTAGATTTCGCTTCCTCTTTCGCATGTGAGGGAGGCGACAACCATGAGGATTTGGAAAGTCTCTGGGCTGTTTGTAAATACTGTATGAATGAAATTGTAAATATGGTATGAATGAGAACATTTATCACAATTACTTATTGCCTAATATGGCAGATTGTAATATTAGCACAAAAAATAAGTTTTCGAATCTCATATGATGGAATATTATACCTAATAAAACTGCACCATTTCATTTGTTTAACCAAACACGTCACTAAAAAAGCTAATAAAGTTATAGTTAACATAAAAATCCCCTCCCTCCAAAAAAAAAAAAATAAATAACAATCCAATTGGCACGAGTTTAATTGGAAACAGCAATTATATTGTTTACTCTGCAGGCTTGATTTTTTGTATACAATTATTTTTCGGCGTATTAGTTCTAAAACTGAGATACAAATGTCTAGGTAATTTGTATATGTTAGAAAATAAGCTTCTCTCAAATAAATGGTTTTGTTCATATTCCGTCCTCACTCTCAATATTTCATTCAGGCATCAGCGATAACATTATAAAAGAAATACCAGAAGACTTAATTTAATAAATAATAACATTAAAAAGCAATAAAAAGTGAAAAATACTATATTTTCAATTTTTATTAATTCATTGATGTAGATACTGTAGGTAGATTGCTGTAGGTCGTAAATAAATATTGCCTAAAAAAGTAATTTCGTTAAACAAAAATCATTTTATAAATCTAAGGTAGGTACATAAACTTACTTCGATTCAAAATAGGCATATAAGCAAACCAACCATTACTGTGTTCGGGGAGGTTATTTAATTTGAAAAGAAATATTAACCTATATCTAATTCAAACTGGACGAGAAACAAGACCATTATTAAAATCATAATGACAAAAAACACAAGTAAATCAGAAACCTCCTTTAAAACAATGAAGTTTTAAAGACCAGAGTGCAAACGCATATATCTTCTAATGTTTTTTTTTTTATTTGAGCATAGCTGAGGTTCCCACAATCAGTCATATGGTTAACTACCATATCTAAATTTTGTCTTGTATTATAATATTTTATTGAGGTTACTGAGATATTTTACTTTGGCGGATATTGCCAGCTTGTACCGTATCTATACAAATGTATGTATGTGTGTCTCACTTTGCTCACGTATTCCTTTTTACGTTCACTAACCTCTCTTTTCCAGCAGTTATCAATTATTATAATTTCAGAACTTTATTATGAAATAATTACAATCTGCCTTTTATAAGGCAATAATAATACAGATAAATGATCTCATTCATACCATATTTACAGTCATCATTCACTCGCTCATTCATACTAGGACATGATTGGAGAAATTGGCCATTGCCAGGACTCCCACTGTCACGCGATTATAGCAGGTCACGAGGCCACTGCCGTTTCAGTCTCCGAGGAGGATTATAGGGATGAGTGGCGCAGTGCAAAGACTGTGCTACAGGATTAGGGTGGTTGGAAAGGCTACTGTGGAATTTCATAAACTTGGAAGGGATGAGTTCTAGAATGTGGGGTATATTAAGGTCGTTATGAAGGGTTTTGTTGCTGACATAATAAGGGGCATTTACTATTGTTCTCAGGACTTTGGATTGAAAGGATTGGATACGCTTGATGTTCGACTTTTTTGCTGTCCCCCATATGCTACGCGCTATAAATAAAATTTTCTTTATGTTAATTGAACTATTATAAGAATGAGTAAGTATCTAAATGGAGTGTTAAAAAAAAAATAAAGTTATCAATTATAACGTTAAAATTTCTGCCCGATTCCATTGGAAAGTGATTTTTAAAAAGTGCTAAGGCTGAATAATAGCAGTAATGTAGACCCAGTAATCACACAGCTTAACGGATTTCCTCTCTGTAGCTAATGACATTCCGTTTTAATTATAACTGACGCTATCACGCATTGCGTGTCAGTAAACGATGTGAGAACTTATCCGACGTGTTTACCGCACTTGTTATCCATTACTGAGCAGTACTCACGACAAAAAGAACTGTTTATCAAAATAATAAGAGAGCTTGAAACAATTACTCTGATTGCCAATGTGCTTCCTCAGTTCATACGATATTTTCAAGCGCTAAGGAAACAAAAAAAGGCCTTGCGCATACTAGCGGTATTGGCTTAATTATTTTAAATGTTACCATTATTTGTGCATATAACGTTGTCTGTAATGTATTATCGCTTATATATTTTTTTGTTAGTAAGGAGCATGCTGTTAGGTTTAAAAATGTAAATAAAGAATAAACTCTGAGCACGTTGAGTTTGATTTTTTTTTTTAACACTCCATTTAGAGACTTACTCATTCTTATAATAGTTCAATTAACATAAAGAAAATTTTATTTATAGCGCGTAGCAGTTCCTCCAGCTCAACTCCAGCATTTCAAGTATTGGCCCATCTGACGTACCAAGCTTGAGCGTTGTGCAGAAAGAGTCTTCCATTTCTTTGGATCTTCCTTGATCCAAGGGATTCTTCTCTTCTATAGATAGGAATAGGGAGTTCTATTCATTTAATTCTCTTTTAATATTCGTTTAGAAACACTTTTATCGAAACCCACCCTTTTCTGTGATAACGTAGTGCTAGAGGTTCGGCATACCTCAGTCACGGTTCAGATAAACAATCACCTACTTATAATCCCTATTGGTACGGAATGTACCATCATAAATGAGGCTAATAACGAACACATTAACGTTATTTTATTTTTTTAATAAAATATTAATTTTCCAGGCTTACAGCCGAGCTCGAGAAAATCAAGAGGGCCAGCCCTCTTCTGTGAGTGATGTATGAATCTATTCCAGTCTTAAACTATACGTAAGTCTATCTATTTATAAGTCTATCATCTATTTATAGTATATCTTATACTATTCAATATATATAATATATAATTATGATTCAATTCCAAAAATAGGCAAAATAAATAAATTGACAATTAGGCAGCCATATTTGAACGTGATGTTACCATAAGCGGTTACAACCTATCTATATTTAAGTTGAGTTCCATTATATTCTTTACTAAGTTTTATTTCAGAATTTTATTATTTTCACGATACCTCCATTGTCCACTTGATTAGGTGCCCTAGCCGCAAAGCATATCTTATAATGTTTTGAATGACTATACCATAGATTGGGCTATAGATTAGTCATTACTTGATTGTCGAGCCTTTACGTAAGTTGAATAATCAATTTTCATAAAATTGAAGCAATGTTTATCGCCAAAGAAGACCTAAAATTGTATTTAGGAATAACTGTACCTAGTTTAGTAGAGTAAAATAAGTACCCTTATTAAGGTTTATCTAGAACGCTTAATCAGTTCCACCTCACATATAAAACAGGTATGCTCTACCGGAACATGATCTATGTCTATCCTCTTCCCATTAATTATGGATAGATCGGGTAGATACACTTTACACTACCGTGGTATATCCCTTCATTTGTGCAACCTTCACTTATTTAGGTGTCGTGAACAATGATCACAAAGCATATCTTATAATGGCACAACTGGACATCTTTGGTGGTAGGGATGTCATCGATAAAGGTATTAATGCAGTATCAGACCCTCTTGACAGCCCGGCCAGCATTTGTTTACCAACAGATTTACCTCAACTGACAGAAGGATAGAATCTTCTATCTGCTGGAGCACGGGCTTATTATTTGTATTACGAGCCTAGGTAACTCATAAAATATACGAACCTGTCGTTAAATTTTAAGTCTGCTGGGTGATTCACAAATCGTGAGTTTATTTGAGTGCCCGTTGTGGTTTAAATGGACTATACTTCCAATCATTGATGGGGTGATTGTCGCTCGCTCATCTCCTAGGGCCACCCCATTCTCTGGTCACAACCCTCCAACTACGCTAGTAAACAAACCCTTCACTAATGTACAGTTAGGGGGGGGAGCGGTACAAGACGACGAGTTAGTGGCTACACTAAGAAGCCCTGATTCCGACACCTGCTACACGACACTCCCTCTGCGGTTTCTGTTAGTCCGAGTTCCCAGGCGGTGCCACCTGACTGTCTGCCATTAGTGTCAGTAATTACAGCCTCTTCTGGCCTTGCTTTTAAAAAAAAAAAAAACACAACTTTTTTTTCTTTTTTAATAACTGCTCGAAGACAAGAAGGGGGTTTGTGCAACTCATCCCTCACAAGAAGAGGGTATCTTAATTATCTCGATTAATTAAGACAGCAGTGAGTTTTTCTTCTTGTTGAGGGTTCTACGCTACCCTATCGGAATATCAACTGGACTACTGACTCTTAAATATTGCTTTGATTTATATATCACTAGTTATATTAAAAAAAATATATATATATATGTATATGATCAAAAATTGTTTGAGTATATAAACCAATTAAAAAAAATTAATGAAAAAAAGTTAATGAACAATGTCTAGCGATTTCAAGCTCGAGTGGTAGTCTCCTATTGTTTGTAAAACAACAACTCGGTGTTTTGACTAAAAATGTTTCTTGAACCATCGCATTCTCGCTAGTGGTGGTCTATACAAATAATAAACAGATACAGCAGTCAAAATAACTTCGCAATTTCTCAATTTTGGAGAAAAAAAATTGTAAATCTCCATATGTACCTTTATTTATAAGCCATTACAGATATTATCTAGAAATATTTTTACTTCCAAACATGACAATTAGATTAAGGGCTAATTACGCAATTTAGGACCATTTTTAACTCTCTAGGGCTGGTAGTGATACCAGAACCTGCTTAATTTTTGAGAATAACTAAATCCTTCAATAGAAACAATAGTCTTAATCATTGAGTTGTTATTTAAGGCTTTAGTTTTTGTTTTTTTTCTTTCATAGCCCCTTTAAATTTACAGATAATTATATATAATTTTAGAGAACCGGAAAGGCTTTTTTTTTTTTTTTTTTTTTTTTTTTTTTTTTTTTTTTTTTTTTTTTTTTTTTTTTTTTTTTTTTTTCCTTAGCTCTCAAACTTATAAAATAGGATGTGGGAAAAATAAAGGAAAATTATTTTGGGCTAATGAGTGCCTTTCACTAAGGGGAGTCCCCCATTTGAAGGGTGTATGAGAAGGATATAGGGTGTGGAATGCCTGAAGGAGGCGGGTGGATTCGGGAAGGTAGTGAGAGTCTACCGAGGGTGGAGCCTAGGGGTACCTAGGCAATGGTTTGTAGTCGGCCAGGTCAAGCCTGGCCCGCCCCGGCAGGGGGCTGAAATAAGTCGGCCACTCGGCCGGAAGGTCTACCCTGCTTAAACAGGTAGATGGGGTCTTGTAGCTTCGGTTGAGTCGGCCGGGAGATCGGCCTTGATATCTCGGCTGGGTGTAGTTCGTTCAGTCATCGGGTTCAATGACGTCGATCATCCTCCAGGCTTCGGCGGTCCAGCAGTGCTTCCATCTGACGGGCATTGGTGGTGGTTGAAGGTCGGAGAATAGTGGGTTGTGGCTATGTCTGAGTGAGTCAAAAAATTTGATGTGCCTTCTCTTGATAAAATCTTGAATGGTGAGCACTTCAAATTTTTTATGCATCTCGTCTGCCTTCATTCGGTCGAACGGGGTATGTTTGAGGGAGGTGCGGAGAACTCTGTTCTGAAATTGCTGGAGCGTTTGGAGAGTGTTAGGAGTCAGATACTTGAAGAGAGGGGTCCCATACATCAAAGCAGGTCTTAGGAAGGCTTTAGTTGAATAAATTAAAATGTAAGGTTAGTACGTGTGTATTGAATTCAACGAGTGGTTGACAAGTATTTTTATGCTATTTGACCTCCGTTTTTCGTAGGATTAACCGCCACGTATGGGATTGGCTTCACCATAACTACCATGTATAAGTCTCCTCTTTGGAATAGTTTTTACAGGCATCAGATACGCAAAATCTATCTAAATGATTTAATAATTCTAGAACTATAAACGGTCCTTGAAAGAATCAGGATATCTATTGAATTCACTTCAATTACTACCGATTGCCGACTTTAAATCTATGTTTTAAGTGTCAATGTCATCCATTTGCTCCTGCAACGATGGATCTCAATCAGTGATCCAATAGAACATTGAATAGGATTACTCTATCCAACTAAGATGAGTGCCTTCTAGAATGATTGCATGTAATAAGAGTTGATTTGTAATGAGTGTTATTATCATAAGCGGGCCTTCATTACTCCATTCCAGGAGACTGCCTCTAGTAAGTAGGCTCTCGTATTGAATTGGAACATTGGCTGCTACATGATGAAAATACAATGATTAATATTCGAATGTAATTCATAAGGTGAGCCCCATTACCTTTGTGCAGTATCAGAACATATTAAATGAGCATAGTATTTCAAAATATTAATAATATTTGATAATGAAAATTGTATAAAACTTAGGAGACTACAGTACATACGCTGTACGATGTAAATAGATTTATTGCTTTGAATCTATATTTAAAGTTTATAATTGTAATAAGGGGATATGGGAAAATAATAATATTCAAATAGCCATTTGTCTACTATAAACATACAAATTACTTTTCTCTTTTTTATATGCCTTTTTTTCGGGTTTCATTGTTTGTTTTTTTCAAAATCAAAAATACTAATCTTTATCTGTTATTTGGGAGGTCTCTGGGCTGTCTGTAAGTATTGTATGAATGAGCGAGTGAATGATGAACTGTAAATATGGTATGAATGAGAGCATTTATCTTAATTATTGTTGCCTTATAAAAGGCAGATTGTAATTATAGCACAATAAAGGATAAAAAAAAAAAAATCTTTATCTGTATGTCTGTAAGTTCTCGTACTTTTGAGTCTCTGTTCAAGCTAAACTAGTCAGTGGCATGTTATTACACTGAAGTACCATTTGATATGAGGAAGACATGAAAAATATAGGCATCTCCTAGAAACACTAGTCAAGTGTCAACAGGTTAAATTATTAGGTATTTTTACATAAACATGGCGTCCTTTGGTTTTTTCAACTCAATTACAAAAAGTCATTAAAACTGTCGTTGGTACCATGTTTGCATGGCAGTTCCGTTCGATGCTAAAAATAAAACTAGTAAAACCCTTTAAAAACTAATGGAAGTTCACTAATAAATTAATTAAAATATATTTCATGATACTGAATGGAATTGGTTATCAAATCAAAGATCTTGACTTCCTGATTAATGATATACGTGTCGTGGCTTAAGTGGACTAATAAAAAGTAATTCAAAATATCATCAAAACTGTATTCGTTATGTTTTGCAGCCCAGTTTCATGTAGAGCGGTAATATTTACAATTATATTTTTATTTGGTTGGCTCTGATGTGCTAGTAATATCATATATGCTCATTTACTTTTATAAAGTAGATATTTTCCTATCTTAGTATCTCGATGTTCTTATTAATAGTATGCATTATGCGCATATTTTGTCGACGGTTATCGTTTAAAGAGTCAATGAAACCGTTTAATCAAACGTATTTTTTTTATTTTGTGACCGATCATTCATGTCAAATAATTTTCCAAAATGATTGTTTTAAATGTCAAATATTCCGGCTTATACACTAACGTCCCGTTCTCAAAATCCTTTCTTTCCCCCCCCCCCCTCACTACTAATCCATTACAAATTACCAGAATCTGAAGAGGACAGGTGGTGGCTGCCCTGACTTCCTGATAGCCCGTGGGAACTGGAACCTCGCTCCAACGGCCACTCTTGCCCGCAATCACATCCGTCCGGTGACCGCAATGCTTCCATGTCCGATATTGAAGTTCGTGTGTCGGCTAGTTAGTCCCTATACACATTTGACTTATTCGCCATTTGACAACCGCACTCCATTGACAGTGACCTTAGTGGTAGTCCTTAGGTCACAACCATTTGATAACTTGCCTTTCCGTTCTATCTTGATTAGATCGAATACCATCTGCACTAACCCTTCTGCTCAAAAGTCCTACATTAAATTCTCCTACATACCAAAACTATAAAACCTTCTACGCTGACCTTAATAAACTCACTAACTATTCGTTCAACCTAAACCCAAGCACCATTCATCTTTACGACTTCCCTCGGATATTGAAGCGTAAATATCCTGGAGATCTCCTATAGCCTACACACCACTAGCATTATTCGCACTGGCCAATTCTCTCCCCTTGTGACCGGGAGCGTCTGCGGCTCTCACCCCCCCCCCTTTCAGTTTACACTGTTACGATCAAGCAGTGGTGAGGCTGCAGCAGCAGTGGGGATGAGAATCCTCCTGATATAGGAGCTTCCTTAGCCAGGGAAGTAGCAATACTTTGTCCGAAGGAGAATCAAGGGGGGTTCTTGTGCCGCACATAAATGTGAACATTTATTACAAACTAATAAAAATTTTTTTTCATGGCAATTCATAAACCAAATTAATAACATAAATACTGAAGCAAGAATATTCTGGTATGTCCGAGTTCAGGGCGGAGTGTCCACATCAGTTTATTGAGCAATTATCACTTTTTAAACTAAATATTTCATTTAATTTTTTAACCATCTTCGTCGTTAAAAATCAGAAAGTAGTAATATAGGTCAGATACCGTACTTATAAGCAGTATCATAAGCACTTTATAATAAACCTCTCCCAGGAAAAACAAGTACTGATAGTCTTATCATTTAATCAATTTCAACCCCCCACTATTAATGGTAAATCAAATTTAAAAAAGCATTAACAATGAAAATCAACAACAATTTAAAATATTTATTTATTTGAAAACTAATTAAAATCTTTCATTGCGATTCAGAAATTGAGAGGGAGATTATTTCACAATCTTCGCCAGTTATTATATTTAGTACGGAAATGAAATGGCATTGTCTGGTAGGAGCAGCACAAACCTTTCCCAACAATCCAAACACCAGTTTTTTTTCCCCGGCTACTACTCTCATGCAAACATTACATATCTAAAAAAATCTTCATTTGACTTAGTTTCATTCTCAGTGACTCAAATTTTGTTGTAAGCCAAAGCCATGCCAAATTATCAATAGGGAGCGTTAAAAAAATTTTTTTTTTGTTTTAATAGAAGTAGTTTAATTAAAATGTGACAAATATCGTAAATCGGGTAAATTAACCAAAATTTATGGATCTTTTTCAAGTCCTTTAAAAAAATAATTGTTTAAACCAGCATGGTTCATCAATGTTTAGCGTTTTCATCAACTCCACTGTCATTATCAAGTGAATATGGTGCTGCTTATAAAAGTGGTATCTGTCCTATTACTTCTTTGTAATTTCCCGTGACCAAGATTCAAAAAATCGAATAAAATATTTCTGGTAAAAATTGCATAGTATTTCACAATCGTTCAATGCGTTTTAATGACCATTATTATTTTTTTTGTCTTTGTTTAAATAGTTTTTATTGTTTTGAAAACAAAACTCTATCTTTAGGTTGTAGATAAATACATAGGTGACTTCATAATTTTGTCTATGAATAATTTTGGCACATGTCCTTATGAGTTGTTTGCCTTAGATAATCTTAAATAATTTATCACTCGCCTAACTACATGTATTGATCCTTGACTCCAATGATGGCTAAATACATTTAACCATCTTCCATATCACATGATACATAATATATTATTACATTAATTATTAATATATAATGTATGCATTCAGCACAGCAGATATATCTTTGGAAATTTTCATTGAATGATATAACTAATTGGTTTTTATAAATAACCCCCCGTTGAAAGGTTAATTAATCATGAATAAATAAGTTAATTTGTTTAATAAACATGACTTATACAGTAATAGAAAAGAATTGTTAGTACTTTGCTAAGCCTACTATAGGTAATCCTTTGTAATGAGTGGCTATTATCTACTTATGTATTTTTTCATCCTTGGACGTAAACACTGAGAAATTGACTTTTTTCATCAAAAAGAAAAAAAATTGTCGACGAAATTCGCCATATCCTCGTAGCTAGTTGTAGACGTATAAAAAGCAGTGAAGGCACGGTCTGCTGATCCTGAGACTCGTGCCAAGCTGTCGACTCGGACGTCGGCGTTGTAAGCCAAGCGGCCCGGCCCCTTCAGTTTATTGAGCTGTGTGTCTTAGTGTGCCATGTGTTAAATATATGAAGTCATTTATCGTAATATATATCTATATATAAATTAATGCTTACCGGCTTTAGAATTAACAAAACAAAGGGAAAAAAGGTACAGAGAAACAACACGCTTGAAAGTTAGAACTAGACTGTTTATTTCGAGTCTATAACCCTGTATATTTACATTCGGGATGTTTACATCCCGACGTTCGGGGATTAAGGTTGAGTACTGATGCTGCCCGGAGCTTAACTCCCCCCTGCCAGTTTACGCACATCTCCTCGTAAACTATGAAGTCTAAGTCTAAATTGAGGATGACTTAGGCGATATTACGATCACTCTCCTAATCGTACTAAGGGAGCGAAGGCCAGCCCAAACAGTACACAACCTGTAATCCCTTACATTCGGTCGTATTTATAAGACACTTATAGTCCAAATAAAACGCTGCTTCTAACACTGCAGCCACTAGTGACAAAATAAAAAAAAAACAAAAAAAAAATTACATGGCTCATTACTCACAGAAAACAATGGCATCTTACACGCTACGCAAAGTCGATATTTCTACACAGCCTGTGTACATTCTAAAAAAACAACAAAAAAAAAATACTTCTACAAATGGTACAAAGTGTACGTATGTATACTATACCAAATTTGGCTACGTGCAGAAGCGAGGACACTCCAACTCACTCATGGCCAGCACCCTTCCCCCCTGGTGGAAGTTTTAACTGTTCGACGTGGACGGTCCTCCGTTTCGTCGGAGGTCTTGTACTCTCGATGGTGACGATGTTATGCTCCCTGATCACCACCACCTTGAATGGACCCTCGTATCTGATCGACTCTTTGCTCCGATTAGAGCCAATTTTACGATATACAATCGTCCCAATTTTAAGGTCCCCTATTCGACCCCGGACTTTGAGGTTTACCCGAGAAACTCTCTTGACCTTCTCCCTCACGATTTTGTCACGAACTTTGCCCCAAAGTTTTCCGAGCTCTAAGTGAGCACTTAACATTTGCTCCGCCATTCCCTCGTCCGCCACCGTCTCTGTCCCGTTCCGGTGCCTCGCGCGCAGTCCGAAGAGGATCTCGAATGGCGTAAACCCCGTGATGGAGTGGATGGAATGATTGTATGCCGCCACTGCCTTCGGCATCGCCTCGTTCGCCGGCAGACCCTTTTCTACCTGATACACCCGCAGGTGGTCACTCAAGGTACTGTGCAACCTTTCAATGCCTCCGCGACTCTTAGGATGTCCTGGGGTGTTGAGATGCCACACGATATCAAGATTTTTCATCTCCGTCCGAACGTTTGCATTATCGAACTCCCTACCCCCATCAGACGAGATTCGGTCCGGTACCCCATAAAACTGGAACCACGTTCGTAATGCCTGTAAGACGGCGTTGGATGATTTGTCTTTTACGGCGTACGCCATAGCTACCTTACTGAAGGTATCTATTGTCGTAACCCACTTATACCCCTTCCAAGTGAACGTGTCAATCTGTAGTTCACTCAGTGGCGTCTCTGCTGTGGGTGTTTCCTCCTGTTGTCCCTGTGGTGGGTGTCGATCATATTTAGTCTTAAGACATATATCGCACGTTCCTAAAATCTCTTGGATCGTCTTTTTCATATCCCACCAGAAGTACCGTCGCTGTAATGCTTGCAAAGTCTCCGGCGCACCGCGGTGGTTCGTCTTCCCTTGATGGTAGGCAAGCGTTACTTCCCGCTGCCGTTCCTCATCACGCAGTGTCTGGACCATAGACAGACAACGAACAAACGATCGATCAATACCCAGTTGTTCTGTTCTCCATAATTTCTTGATCAGATCCCACACTGTCGCGTTGCCGACAAATAGATGGTAGGTCTTCCCTGGTCTGGATGCATCTTTCAATGCCTGGCAAATTTGGTCACCCTTGACACCCGGTTGGGACCAGATTGTCGTAATACTATTCTTGCCATAGTTTTCATGAGTAGCTCGCATCAGGCCGGTTGTTTGCGTCTTCCAAATAATTTGTCGCCGTTTATCGTTAATCATACCCTCGATCGTCTCCATTTCCACCGGACGTTCTCCGGCAGATTCTTCCGCTTCTTGGTGTTCGCTCCCATCGCTATCGTCCCGCGTACCGCGACTTCCATCTTCCCCGGGCGCCCATTCCTGGATAAATTGTCTGTGATCCCCGGACGTTTCCCCTTCCTCGACTGCATTTACGGTAATCGCTCGAGATAGCCAGTCCGCCACTACATTGTCCTTCCCTGGTTTGTATACAATTTCCAGGTTGTATTGGGACAAAAACTCCTTCCAGCGTGTCACCCTGGCTGATGATTCCTTAAGCTTCCCCACCCATTGAAGAGGTCTGTGGTCCGTATGTACTCTGAATCTCCGCCCGAAGACGTATGGACGAAAATGGTCAATAGCCCATATGATGCCAAGAAGTTCACGCTCGAGGGCACTGTACCGCGCTTCCGTGTCGGTCAGTCTTCGACTCGCGTACGCCACTGGTCGTTCCCCCCCATCTCCCTCCTGCGACAGCACCGCTCCCAATGCATACTCACTTGCGTCGGTGGTGATAGTAAATAGCTTCTCAAAATCGGGAAACGCCAGGATTGGTTCCTCTTGCAGTCGAGCCATGCATTTTCGAAGGTTTTGCTCCATAATAGGTGTAATCGCTATCCGCGCCCCCTTCCGCAGCAGGTTACTGATGGGTACGAGATACTCTGCCATGTCTGGCACAAAACGCCGATAGTAATTTAGCGTACCTAAAAGTCGCCGAATGCCCTTGACGTCTTTCGGCACCGCTATCTTTCGAATTGCGTCGACTTTTGCAGAATCCGGCTGGACTCCCTCCCTCGAGATGGTATGCCCTAAGAAGTTGATCCGATCCTCTCCCAGCGATGATTTTTCCATCGACAATTTTAACCCGAATTCACGCAAACTTCGAAATACCCTCCGGAGATCTTCGATGTGTTCGGATTCTGTTCGGCTGAAGATCAACAGATCGTCCATATAAATCTGGCATACCGCCTCGTCTATCCCCCTCAGGATTTCGTCCATCAATCTCTGGAAAGTAATCGGAGCGTTCTTCAAACCAAATGGCATCCGAGTGAACTCATAGTGCCCCCTCTCGAAAGTAAACGCTGTTTTGTGTTGATCGGTAGCGCTCATTTTGATTTGATGGTACCCTGCTTTCAAATCCAAAGTGCTAAAGATTGTGGCTCCATTCAGTCTGTCGAGAATGTCCTCAAAACGGGGAATCGGATACTTCTCATCCGTTGTGTTTTCATTTAATTTTCTAAAATCGACGACGACTCTATATCTCTCCCCCTCCTCTCCCGGTTTACTCTTCTTTCGTACTGCCCACAGAGGACTATTATAAGGGGATGTGCTATCAACGATTATACCCTGTCGTCTTAAGCTGTCGATTTCTGTCCGGATATGTTGGCGGAGTGCCTGCGGATATCGTCTCTCCTTCACGTACGTTATTCGGTCAGATTTTAATGGGATTTCATGTACTGTCTTCCCCGTTGCCCCAAGCATATCACCCTCCACGTAAAAAATATCTCCGAACTCCCTACGTAAGCTTTCCCTCCAGTCCACAACTTTCTTGACTGCCCCTATCCGCGCACTCCCACCTCTTACGGTCCCTTGACATTGATAAGTAACCCCCCCCCCCAACTTGATCCGCCACTCCTTTCCCTTGTTCTCTACAAGCGCGCCTACCCGACCCAATAAGTCACACCCCACTATTATTTCATACTCGCGCGGCATGTACTCCACAATATGTACGTTAATATCGCCCTTTTTTTTCGCCCATTTCTCTAAATTCACGACCGCCTCTCCCACCACTTTACAGGGCCCGCCCAGGGTAATCAACTTGCACTTACATACCTTGACCTGGAGTGCCCTCTCTCTGCCATACAGCCGCTCCAACGCACCGCGTGACATTATGGTATTGGTGCTTCCTGTATCCACCAAGCACCTCTCTCCCCCCTCGACTCTAATTATTGGCAACTCGCACAGTATCCCTCTCACTGTATTACACTTTAGGGTGCGGTCGCCACTCTGCTGCCACCCTCCTCAGGCTGCCACACGCCGCTCCCATCTTCTCGAAGTAGTCTTCTTTCGCTCATGCTCTCGGCTCCTGTCGCGAGCCGGCTCTTCTTCCGTTTCCGACGTTCCTGACGCTCCTGAAGATTCCTCAGCTGAAGATTCATTACCCCTGGGTGATATATTTCTTCTTTCCCGCATCGTTTGCGTATTCACTTCCATGGGTTCTGCCCTATGAACATCTCTCCTCCGATACACGTAAGGGCAATGCCTAGCGATATGCCCCTCCTCACTGCACTCGAAACATTTTGTGCGGGGGCACTGTGCCACTAAATGACTCGTCTTCCCGCACCCATGGCATTTTCTCTCTTCTCTGCGGGGTCCGTACCTGGGTCTCGCCGCCCTGAACCTCCTTTCGCCTGCCGCTCCCCTGTCCCTACCGGTTGGTGTTTCGACTTTTTTCCAATTTGATTTAGGGACCCTGGTTCTTCTGTACACTATCCGGCTCCATTCTCCCTCATCCTCATGTATCCTCGATTCCTCCTCCCTGGCGCTGGTGTCAATCATGACTTGGGCACATTCGAGGAATGAGCGCTCATTAGGGAATACCTCTTTTCTCCCTGTTTCCTTCGCCAACTGTACCTTTAGTATAGTAGACAGAAATCCCATTCTGCCCTCTACCTCTTCGATGCTCATTGTCTCTCTCATTTTCTCCATTATTTGATTATAACGGGTTAGAAGAACTGCGGCATATTGGCCGCTACTCTGCCTTGATGATTTTGTTTCCCGGAACATCTGGAAAATATCTTCTTCAGGCGTCCATCGCCCCCCTCCATATGCTTTCTTTAGCCGCATCTTCACCGTTTCCCACGACGTCTCCTCATCCGCTTGGATCTGGTTGAGAATCCTTCTCTTGACCCGACATATCAGGGCCGCTCTTAGTGACTCTGCATCCCTGGGGTCCAGAAGATTTTCCTCCGATTTTGCTAGAATTAAGGCAGTGAGGCGATCTCCTCCCTTCAGAAAGTGGTTGAGTTCTCCTAATTCGCCAGTGAACCATTCCAGCTCTGAAATTGCATTTCTCAGATCTTGAGTGTTCATTGCTTTCACTCTCATCAACGCAAGAGCGGTAGCATGAGCTTCTGGCAAAATGCCCACCCTTCTCGTTGCTACATGTTCCGCGCCATCCGCTACGTTCAGAACAGGTGGTCGTAGCACGCCTCCTTCCGCCATTCTTTCTTCAATTTTTTATTTAACACGGCAAAAAGGAAAAAAAAAAATCGAACAGACGTCGCTTACTTTTCTTTCCACACCACGAGTTCACGGGTTTCGGCACCAGTTAATGCTTACCGGCTTTAGAATTAACAAAACAAAGGGAAAAAAGGTACAGAGAAACAACACGCTTGAAAGTTAGAACTAGACTGTTTATTTTGAGTCTATAACCCTGTATATTTACATTCGGGATGTTTACATCCCGACGTTCGGGGATTAAGGTTGAGTACTGATGCTGCCCGGAGCTTAACTTATATATAGATATATACATAAGGGTAGTAAAAAAAAATAACAAAAATCAATTTATTAAAATACCCGAATTATTAATTGTTTCGGTTCGTTTGAATGAATAGTTTTCAATCGCAGGTTAAATAAACAGATGCATCATATGTTTTCTGTTCGTTATTTTTCAAATCAGCTCATATATTTCCCACATTTAGATAATAAAAAAAGTCTTATGCTAAGAGGATATCAGTCAGATGATGGCAGTACGCCTAGTATAAAAACAAATGACTAACATCGGCCCTCTTGATTATGAATGAAGTCTTCATTGAATTACATATAAATATTATTTGAAAAAAAACAAAAACGAATAGGTTACGTCTATTGATTTTTTATTATAAAATACGATGATTTTTAAATGTTAATTCATCGTATTTTTTTGTTCATATAAGAATTAAGAGTATAAGAATAGCCGATGCTACTGATCCATGGATTTATTACCGAACATATATATATATATATATATATATATATATATATATATATATTATGACTGTGTGTCCAATCAGATATTGTTCAGCGCTGGGCTCCAGATGTAAGGTTCATTGTATGTATATTTTTTTTTCTAATCTTATTTTTCTAATAGAACAGTGAGAAATTTAATCAAATGATATGATTAATGCCATATATACAATATGCAAGGGTTAAAAGTGCCATCGCGTCTATTTAAATTTTAAATCTCCGTCTTAGATTTTTTTTTTAATTTAGTAGTTTTGACAATTGTGGATCAAACTGAGATCGTGACAGCTACAACATGATTCTCGGAGATCAGTAGTTTAGTGTTGCTAACAATTGTGTATTGAAATACAATTGCGTTTGATGAAATTCGCAACGATCTACTGCCGGGGGGGGGGGGGGAGGGGGGAGGAAGGATCTGGAAACCTCTAAAGTAGAAAATATGGTTAGCCTTGTTCGCGGAACTGACAGCATGGACACTTTGAGACCTCTGAAGAACTATGGTTAAAGCTTTTAATTATGGTTAAAATTTATATGCGCCGTTCTACGTTTACATGCAAAGCACATTTTTTTCCTCATGTATATTTTATGTTGATTTGTTATGTCATACGTGTCGTGTACCTAATTCGCTGCAGAAATTTTTATATTGGATCCACTCGCGTTTCATCTGCATTTGTGCAAATTAGGTGAAAATATACTTGTACAATGCCTGCTTTGTATTTCACGTGGAACTCTTTACAAATATATTTGATTATTTGGTGTTATGTCAACGATTTAATATTATTATATATTTATTTCACTTACATATCTTACGATTGGCAAATAAATACTAGTTATCTTGGCTTTATGGCAATTGCGAATGAATTATTTTCACGAAATAAAAATAAACTTTCTATTGTACAAATTATATTCGTATTGGCAACAATTGTTGTTTTGGGTATACTAATGAGCATGATTGATGATTCAACCGTCTATTTAGAGTGTTATATGCCTTTGAAAATTTATTGAGAAGTCTGTGTATTATTAAGAATAATCAAATGAAATTTAAAATTTTTAAGATGTTGAAGTTTTCAGAGCCGAAAATGGATTCAATAGTTCAGGAGTCCCAAGGCCGAGAAAGCACAACAAAATGATGAAGGATCGATTTTGAAGAATGTTTTTAGCGCTGGGCATTATTCCATTAGGACAAATAACTGATGTTTTGTATTTTCTGGTCACAGTCATCAGGAAAAATTTGTATTCTTATTTATAACATTATGTGAGTATTTGATAGTAGAAAAAAAGCGTCTCATGTCTGAAATCCAGTTGACAAAACTGGCCACTCATTTAAAATCGTAGCCATGCATAATGTAAACGGACAGGCTGATCTATATGCAAACGATGGCGGGTCGGAAACATGTAAAGCACTTTTAAAAAAACAGTCGCACTTGGAAAATTAGCCTCAGCTCATTTGTGATGCTGTGTCGTCAGTCGAGACTCAGTGGTGAATCATATGTTTACAGCTTTGGGGCCCGGTGCAAATATAGACGGCAGTCGAGTATAGAATCTGCCGATAAACAGTACATAGTTGTATTTCAACAGAATGTAGGTTCGTTAGAAAGGAGGCTGTTGTGCTATAGCTTATTGCCATGTAATAAAATGTATTACTCGAAAGTTGGCTGCCGTTAAACTGTATGTTATAAGGAGTTTTTTATTTTTAATATTTCATTTGCTTTACCCAAAGACATGAAAAATAATGTCATCTACATAAAACATAATTATCAGATATGGTCTAATGGCTGACTGGGGGTTAACATCAAACCACAAACCACAAACCCCACCAGTTTGTACTTTTATTTTACTAGAGCTTTCGGTAGCTTTGTGAATCTTTTAAGCAACATTTTGACCACTTGATAATGGTGATCCTGGTGATAATGGTAGGCAAGCTGCAGTCAATATAATGACCCAGTGTAAATAGATTTATTTGTCAGAATCTATATTCTATTTTATTGTAAAGCGTATCCAATCCTTTCAATCAAAAGTCCCGAACTGTAGTAAATGCCCCTTATTACGTCAGCAACAAAACCCTTCATAACGATCTTAATATACCTTACATTCTTGAACTCATCCCTTCATGAAATTCCATAGTAACCTATCCAACCACCCACATCCCCTAGCACAGTCATTGCATTGCACCACCCTATAATCCTCCTCGGAGACTGAAACGGTGGTCTCGTGACCTGCCTCCTCTGTGGATTTGGGAGGTCTCTGGGCTGTTTTTAAATTCTGTATTAATGAGTGAGTGAACGAAAAGTGTAAATATGGTATGAATAAGAACATTTATCACAATAACTTATTTCCTATTGAGGCAGATTGTAATTTAAGCACAATAAAGAAGTTTCAATATATTTTATTGTAACAAAGGGATATGGAAACAAAACAAATTATTTGACTCTCAGCAGTAGATGTAATTTGTGGTTCGACCTGAAATTACAAAAATGCTCTTTCAATAGCCTTGTTAGTGAATTAGTTATCTGGGACTAGTATTCGACTAACCCTGATCTACGCAAAATACTTCAACATTCGCTTCTAAAGACTGATCTTGTAGTACTGACTTTAGTCTGTGATTGGACCTTACACAGATGCTCTGGGTCCATACGGGCAGATTACACTTCCATGCACTATTTCACCAAGGCTAGAGTAAAACCAACTGGACTCATTGACTAGTAAGGTTGAACGCACATATTTGGGTGTGGGGAAGAATTATGTATGTCTATTCCCCTCTCAAGGGTTATCCCTTGATATTACATCAAAGGGAGGATAACAGACTGTTCTTGTACATAGATCACAAGGATTGTGACCCCCCTTTTTTTAAATCATCTATCCACTCGGTGATCAAAATTCTCAAGAATTAAACGTAATGATATAACCAACACCTGGTTTCAGTTAATAAAGTTATGCGTTTCAATATATATTTTATGTAATATAAAATGATTTAAGTTGGATGTAATGTTAAATTTTGAAACGAGACTTTTCATCGACAACATTTAGACACGAACATCTAAGTTAACGCTTGCGTGGATCACTCACTACTTTGTGTCATTATATAGAGCAGATTTTATGCAATCTTCGGTTCAGTGTTGGAATTCCTTGAATGGAAATGCAATAATTTGTAGCTCAATTGAATTAATTTTGAAAAAATGCGTAACTCATAAGACTGACTTATTTGAACTTACTGTTATAAAACGTCTTTATTATATTTCCACAACTGATAAATCATTAGCACAATAAAGCTGTTTTAATTTAACAGAACCAATTTTGAAAATCAAATTTAATCATAACTAGAAGTATAATATCTGCGTTTGTTGCAAAACTTTTTTTATACAGACAATACTCGGAGAGAGAAGAATGTTCTCAGTTTCTACAATTTTATAATTGCGAAAATGAGATAGTGGTTTGCGTGTTTATTATCAACACTTAACTGCTCTTCATTCTGACCTCAGTAGAAGATTTGAGGACATTCTTCACTTGGTTATCACTATTAAAAGTTGCCTCCGTTTTTAAGTAGAACCAAAAACTCAGGAGCAATTATCCCCAAATGAGGAGCTTAAAACACTGTTTAAACAAGGATTCAATAAATTCTTATTACGAATTAAAAGTATCTAGTTAAAAACAGATACCAATTTTATATCCTGCCTTATTGGTTACTGTACAGAAACTGTTAATAGCTTTCTATTACGTGGATTTAATGTAGTTATGAACCTCATCACGAAAAAATAGTGATCGGGTGTCATCACTGGAAATTTATTCTTTACAATCTTTACTGTGCAATAATTACAATCTGCCTTTTATAAGGCAATAATAATACAGATAAATGATCTCATTCATACCATATTTACAGCATCATTCACTCGCTCATTCATACAATAGGACATGATTGGAGAAACTGGCCATTGCCAGGACTCCCACTGTCACGCGTTTATAGTAGGTCACGAGGCCACTGCCGTTTCAGTCTCCGAGGAGGATTATAGGGATGAGTGGCGCAGTGCAATGACTGTGCTACAGGATTAGGGTGGTTGGAAAGGCTACTGTGGAATTTCATAAACTTGGAAGGGATGAGTTCTAGAATGTAGGGTATATTAAGATCGTTATGAAGGGTTTTGTTGCTGACATAATAAGGGGCATTTACTATTGTTCTTAGGACTTTGGATTGAAAGGATTGGATACGCTTGATGTTCGACTTTTTTGCTGTCCCCCATAGCTCTATTCCGTATGTCCAGATTGGTTTAAGTATAACTTTGTAGATTAGTAGTTTATTTTCTATTAAGAGTTGGGATGTCCTTTGAAGTAGTCTGTACAGTTGTCCAAAGCGTCTGTTTAGTTCTTGTCTTTTTAGTCTCGTATGCGGGTTCCAGGTCAGTTGTTTGTCAAGATGGAAGCCTAAGTACCGTACTGTCTCGGATACAGGGAGAGGAATAGAATTAAAATAAACTAGTGGACAAGTCTTGCGACAAAGGGTGAAGGTAATGTGGGAGCATTTTGCTTCATTAACTTTGATCCGCCATTGATTGCATCAATACTCGATCTCTTCAAGGTGTTTTTGAAGGTTATAGGATGCTATGTCGGGGTCTGCGTGGGATGACAAGACTGCAGTGTCATCTGCAAATGTGGCCAAGAAGGTATTGGGAGTAGAGGGGACATCAGCGGTGTATAGGTTATAGAGGATGGGGCCCAGGACACTGCCCTGTGGAACTCCTGCATTTATGGGATAGTAGTTAGAGTATTCTAAACCACAGCGGACTTGGAAGAAGCGGTTTGAAAGGTAGGACTGTAGGATTAGGAAAAGAGTCTGTGGTAAATATCTTTTGAGCTTGTAGAGCAAACTTGCGTGCCAAACCCTGTCAAAAGCTTGAGCTACTGGAAATTAGTGGTCGTAGAGACTTATGAATCATACTCAGAAATATAAAGCCGAACATGAACATCACAGGTTCACCCATGTCATAGAAAAATGTTTACATTTCGCACACAACTGCACGTGACCATTTACAATTCAAGACATCAAAGTCAAACTTGCCGTGTAGTTATATACAGTTATTTCATTTGGGGGTTCAAGGTCTACTTTTCGCTATAACAAGCAGTTTCTTGGCATAAAAAATTAGGTAACCTTTGTACAGATCAGAGGTTTCTATGCCTTGGACTATTCGAGTTGTATAAATCCCGCTTGTCTTCTAGAATTATAACAATTAGTTTTGTCCATGATTTTCATATGCTACACTGAAAAGAGAATTATTACAATAACTCAGAACTAATTAAAATTAATTTTATCAATTTTTGTCCAACCATGCTTTTTTTACAACTAATCTTCAATTGAATACAGTACATCATGAACTGTTGTTAAACCAAGCGAACTGCCTCGCTACAGTTGCACACGGTGAGAAAACAATGTTTCAAGATATGACATCAAATTTTCACAGAGGGACTGGAGATTGTATTATTTATGAGGAAATGCCTGTAGCCAGCTTATAAATATGTAAGTGAATGTTCCTTTGTGTTTTACCGTTGGTGAACCGAACGTCAGGGTACTCGGGGTCTTTGCCTCCTTCTGCTTTCCACTTAGAGAGAAATATGTTAGTTTGGAGGGGTGGAGAAATTGCAATTCAATTTTTTCCCCCTCGATTTCATCATAGCTAATTGAGATTATAATACACTTTCTAGGGTTTCGTTGATATTTCAAAATTATTTTTTCTTTCCATTCTGATCTTGTTTTAAAGCTTGAGACGAGAGGAGGTCTCATTTGATATAAAGAAGTCATGAAATTTATAGCCATCTCATTAAACATGACTGTCAATAATTAATTAATTAGATGTTGCAATTTTGATCAGAGTATTTCATAATGAATATATAACGAATTTATTATCATTGCAAAAGAGCTGTTTTTTAAACAGTTTCTAAGCTAACAAAAATTGGATTTCAGTAAAAACCTGTAAACTGTAAAGGGACCAGGTGATGGATCTCACCTTCGTATTACAATGTAATTGGAAACGCTAATAAAATTGTATTTTCAACTGTAAGGATGCTCTCAATTGTATGACGTGAGGACCCTTAAGACATTTTTTTTGTTACAACGTTAATTATTTAAATAGCTTACAATTTTGAACAGAATCACAAATTAAGAAATTACATGCTTTGATTACTGAGACCTTATTCAGGTTTACACTGCAATATGTTTTTTTTACTGTCAATGTAATGTCATGATGGAAATCTAACAGTAGGAAAAAACCACATTCTAAAACAAAATAAAATGAAATAAGAACACTATTAAATAAAATAATAATGCTAATAAAATAAAGTTAAAAAATTAATTAAGTAGAAATAAATTTAATTTAATGTTATTCCAACAATATATGTTTTGTGTATCGTCTTTTGAGCGAGTGCTTACTATAATTGCCTCTTATTAATGGGTTTTTGGATATGGAAGTTAGAAAAAAGAAATTCTCTGTCTGGGTATGTACATAGAGCTGGATTGCGGGTGATTGTAGATCTGTTAGCATGGCGGTTATCTTGGTGTATCGAGGGTAGTTGAAAATTATGCGCATACAATACAATACATGTATAACTCCAAACCGGTGCAGAATATGCCGTTGCGGGGTGTATTACTGATTTATGTAGCATTAATTGGTTTTCAGGGGTCAGTTTGGATTTGTGAGGAAGTAGGGTGTTATTTTACTGATGCGTTTTTTAGTTTTGTTGCATATGTTGTTTATGCAAGTAAGGGAATGGTCAACGATTCTTCCTAGGAAGTGAATGAAATGGGACAAGGGTAGTTGGGAATCGTTTAAGCATAAATGGTGGGTAAATATTTGTTTACTTTTGGTGAATACTATTGCCACTTTAAGCCGTTAATGGTCAGTGTTTGTGTGGGAAATAAGTCGGTTGTACTGTCCTTTGCAGTGCTAAAAAGTACCAAGATTCAGCAAAAACGATCCTCTGGTTGATCTGTCCCCTACGCTTGTTGGGAGGGCAATCACCCCCTGATCGAGATTTTAATTTGGAACTATTCATTACCAGTAAGTACCCAGTTAAAGACGATCACCAGTAACTGTTTGAAAATAGAGCCGAGCCGCAAGGGGAAGAAAGCGGCGATCTCGTTGCTCAGAACGTGAATCCAAAAAGAAACATACGTCCACACAGGTTAATTGAAGGTGCCATTCACGAGCTTTGCACTAAAACAGGGTTCAGCCCGCAGAGGCCTAATTGGTCGGGGGACAGTGCAGCATCAGCGCCCCTTCCATGTCTCCGCTAATGGTAGCCCCATAAGGAGGAAGAGGGTGGAGTCCCGTTTTACGGTCAGTTGATGGAAAAAATCTGATCCATCAATTACAGAGGGGGTCATGTAGACGGGTCATTTGTGACTACTCCTTAACTGGCAACTACATTAATCTGTGTCACTGATAAAGGGCCCAGGTTTTTACCGGCGAGGGATTTTGTCTTTGCCTCTGTCTTCATTTACCGTTCCGCTGCCTCCGTTTCTTCCCCTCGTCTCTTCCCTCTTCTTCATCAGCTCTCCATTACTCTCTTTTTATCTAAGGGCGTTTGTATATTCATCATACCTTACAACGAGGCTAGTTTATTTATTAGCTAACGACAGAATATTCAATTTAATGGTGGTGAGGAGCTAATCACTTCGTTTTTTTAGAATATCTATAATCAAACAATTTTCGAATTAGGAATTTATCAGTGAGTTTTATTCTAATAACTATTTGATCCGAGAATCAATCACCTATCCATTATTTTAATATTAGATAAAGATTATTTTTGACCGACCAAAATTTAGATTTATATTTATGCAAAATAATAAAGGACCATTAATAGATTGATTAGTAGTAAAGATATAAATATTTTTCTATCTGTTGAGTAGTGTATCAAATTAAATATCTCAACTCCCTAATTAATTATTGGGTTCGATAATTAATATTGGGTTCGAGATTGAGCTCAATATAATTTATAAAGTCAATAAATCTGTCGTTAAAATTGTTTTCACAGCCGTAACACATTTAACACTTGACATGAAGGTGTTAGGTAACAAAGTTCGTTTAAATTAGCCAAAAAAATGAATTGTACTACATGTAATACATATATAATATGTAAACATACAAACGCATGTAATAAAGTGAATTTTATCACTGACCAGTATTTCATTTTATTTGTTAAACCATCCTAGTTGCCTTTCTAATGAAAAAATAAGTTTTTGGTCTAGACCAAAAAAGGTAGATGGTTAATGGGTGATGGTTCTCAAAACTGTATTTTCTAAATTTCGTTTTGCAAAACCGCACTTAATGTGTCACTCCTTAAACATTGGGAAAAGTCAAAATTTTAAATCTTCCACAGCTTCTGAGCCGGAACTTGTGAAATCTAAATGTTAGCTATACCGGCATTGTTTCACTTCGTTTTCATATTTCCTGTAAATGTATTTTAACCGCCTCAGATTTAATTATTTTTGAATGTTTCTTTAACATTTTAGCTCGATTGAATCGTTTTTAATATGGCTATTACAGAACGTGAAGATGGACAACTTGACAGACGTTGTAAGACAATCTACCAGAATGAAAACAAATGTCACAGAATTTTATTTAGAAAAGTATAAATAAGCCGTATCCGTCAATAATAGCTACGAACACTTTCGATATTGGTAGAGTTTTTTTAGCGTTGTGAGGAAAACCAGTTGCTGCCTAACGATAAAGAAACAGATCCGGTCTTAAAACTCGAATAAAACTTTGATTCCTAAGATACTTGCAATAGACCTACTAGTTGCCTCAACTACTACCATTTTGGTAAACCTGGTAACAACCGTGGGTCGACATTAACTAATCTGATTTTTTTAAGTACAAAAAACAGTTTACCTTGATATCGACTTAGGTTGATGAAAGAAAGATATTAGATTTTTATCAAATTTATTAATGGTCGACGATTCATCATATTGAGCATGGTGAAGAACTACTATTATTATCCAAAATCTGTTAACCAGAGCAAATCTTTCTTCTACCCTCTAATCATCTCTCACCTGAGGACCTGAAGCTGGCATATATAGAATGTCGAAACACGGTTCATTGATATCCTTTATTTCAACAAATCTTACTTATTTCTAAATAAACACATTCACTCAAATAAAAACTCAGATTTAGGTACGAGCTTCTAGTTAGGCTAGGGTTTATCTGAAGGTTGTGAAATAAGCTCAAACTCATCAATGAGAATGTCTGGCCATAAATTATATATATATACATTTGCACGCACTAGAGCTTTCAACAGTTCACGCTGCAGTTCCTTCTCAGGTGTTAAAACCACTAATAACTCCCAGTTACTTAAGCTTTAGGCTATACTTTTGGAACGTTCCGTTATGCTATATACATTCCAAGCCTCTCTCCCCCATCTTCAGCATAAGATTGAACACCTCAAACAAATTACCGATATGTGGAACCGAAGATAGCCGCCACTAGCTCCAGAACATTTATTAGCCGTCATAAAATGCTTTCAGTATATTTATGATTGGCGTTAATCGCTTTCTTTATAGCCTGGGCTGTGGGCCTCCCAGCCTGTCCGATCCCATTACATCGATAGTTTGTCAGTCCAGATCTCCAGCTCCTTTTTTCTTGAGGAGTTTTATGTTTTACAGCTATGACCAAACAATCCTCTGTATGTATTAAACATCAGAATGTTATTATTTTTCTATTTGCTCTTCCTCTTATTTGTCCGTTCACACTTTACAAATTCTAGTTTATATACTCCACAAAACCTTTTTAGTTGTACATAAACTGTTGTCAGCGAAGAATGTTATTCCATTCGTTTTTAAACCATGTTTTTTTATCCTGACTTTCTTTTGGTATCCCGTATTACACCTTCTAGTCAGGGTTGTTTTATTTTTGGCTTTGAATTTTTCCTATTTTTTTTCGTACCCTTCACATAGGTGTATATATGTTGAGTTAATGGTTAGAATTGTGTTTTATTTGCGGTTATTATTATTCGAAATCTGACATCACTGTTTTTATGTATCTACGGAGATCAAGAAAAATCCCCTCCTCGTAAACGATCATCGCCAAAACGGATATCACTAATATTCACAACACTACGACCTGAAATGTAGAAAAATGTAGACCCCAGATGTAGAGGAAGACATCTGGGGCCTACAACATTTTCCATCATACGTGCCACACTTACTGAATTCTTTCCGCAAGAAATTTATTTTTAGTCAATAATATGCCTTTTTTGAAAACCCCCATTCAATCCTTCCCGATTCTTATTATACCAACGTAAAAAATTATACCACCAAAATTTCAGAATAATACCTGAATTAATTCATAGAGATTTGTTTTTGTAAACCACAACTTGTCTATTGGCCAATTGTTTAGTATTTTTATCCGGCGTATGTGCGTTATCTTGTCTAAGATGGACTGTGAGACATTGATGAATATACTGTAGGAAATACATAACATTTTCGTCTCCCTGTCGAGAATCAAATTTGCTCCATATTTGGCATAGTTTGCAACAGCTAAAAACACGCAGTCGGATTCTAATGTTACTAGTAGTTAGTATAGGTAAATGAGTAGGTTCTGTCCACAGTGAACAGGTAGCAGGCAGTACACAATGCTTAATATGACCGTTTCAGTTATTGCTTCGGAGTATCTTGTTACATGGAAACTGTAGGTGGGGAATAGAGAGCATCTGGATCGGCGCATTTTCAATCATCGTTTTCCATTATAAGACTACTAGCAACACTTCAGATAAGTTTATCGTAGTGTTAACAGTTGACATCCCTCCAGGCGTCAAGGCACTCTCTGCTCTCGACCGCGCAGGTATTATATATGTAGGTCCGACTCTGTGCTGGTTGTAGGTGGCTGACCTCGCGGGCTTATCCCCATATCTCACTTGTCATCTGACTTCCTGCTCTAGCCGCCACTGGGTGGTCCACTCTCCAATATGTCTTCATGTGTATGTGCTGTTACATCTATATCTGTGTGTATAGTGGTGTAGTAGATATGTTAATGTCTTTACTATATCATGTGGTGAAAGTTTATTGAATGGGTGCTTCACTCGTTTAATTGACTTGAATTAGTTGTAGCCGAGACAATACAGGTCATTTGAAACCACATCTTGTCTGCCGTACCTAGAGGTTGTACTACCACAGATGTAACAACAAAACTCTATAAACCATTAAACAGCCTCATGTTGTGAATATAATTTTGGCATAGCCCTTCGTTGACCCCTGCTCTCGTTCCACTTGCCTAGTAATGAGTAATAAATGTCTATTTTTCTAATTTATGAATGCTCTCAAATGTAAAACATTTATCTTTTTTTTACAAGGATCAAAACAAATCAAAGATAATATTGGCAACAAAAATGAGAGCTAACCATAAAAATTAAAAGAATAGCCGAATTTGATTACCTTTTTATTTTTAATGCCTCAGATATTCTTTTTGACTGAAATAAATGTATACAGCCATATTGTTATTATTATAGCATTGCTACGAGCTAAGTATTGTTAATTATTTTTTTTTTTTTATATATATATATATATATAATCCTTTATTATGCTAAAATTACAATCTGCCTTTTATAAGGCAATAAGTAACTTAATTATTAAAGCAGGGCGTTTTTTGTTTATTTTATTCGTCAAAAACCTTTGTATACACGAGTACATAATTCGAAATTAGAAAAAGCTTCGTTATAGAAATCCTTTATCAGGTATGGTTTTTATTTTCTCATTTAAATAATTATCGTGGTCCCTGAAGACGAAAGGTTAGAAAAAGTGACACACCGTGTCTGAATTACTAACATGTTATATTAGTAGTAGTAAAAGTACCTCTTCGATCTACTAGTTATAACTTATCAACCTAATGAGCTATAAATTTTCTCAGTTTCCTTCTCTCCTTGTTTATTTCATTGTAGAAGTAATTATTAGTTCTAAGTAGTTGTTAGTACTGTTTTCTTATTTTATAGATCATTTTGACCTTATGTCCTTCATAAAGAGTCGTCAAGGCAACTAATCCCCTGATTAACTAATTGAGCCTCACTACTTGGTTCTTATCAAAAAGCTCATCCACATTCATTTGCTGAAAGTATTTTTAGAAATGGCTATAATGCTACAGTTCTTGTAGGACAAAGGAGGGGTGGGCTCTGCGAGATATTCCCGCCTTCGGAGCTGTCAAGCTCCCGTTTATATCGCATGAAATTTCTTGTCATATCCGAGACCGAACTGCTAGTCCCTTCGATTTCCTTCTTCTAGCTGAATGTGTGGAGATAAATAACTTCTCGTAATCAGGGGGCAGAAAGCGTTTGCTGCAATAGAGAAGAGACGATTTCTAGTCAATAGGACTAGGACAGGCAGAAATATCAATGACACTGTTGTACCAGCTTCTTCACCACGAATAAAAATAAGTTTTTATGCATAAAACCTTTCCATATTTTTATCAATAAATCTTCGGCGTCAGTATAGAGAGAGGTCTCTAGTTCAAGATCCGGACACGGCAAGATCTCACTAGGAGCCCGGGCGTAGCAGCCCCTGATTGGCTATAATAAGCTGTCATAGGATTGCCCGAAATAAAAAACTCTGCTATTCGTTGTACGCAGGAATTCTGAGCTTTTTCAGACAATCAGACTCTGACACTCGAAGTGAACCCAGCTCTGCATCTCTGCACTGGCGCTTTCTTATTTAATTACCTCTGCACCTTTCTTTCTTAACCTTGCTATCTTTAGCCCGGTGTTGTCAGACCCCACACCTTCCCAATGGGATTCTCGGGCCGCGTCTCGCTAAAGTGGAGGTGTCCCAAACGGTCCAACAATCTTCCTCTTTCCGGTTTACACTCGCCTTTGGGATCCCGGTCGGTTTTTGCCTTGCCTCAGATACCGAGTGTGAACTCGTGTTGATTACAAGACTACGTAAACTGCGTTTAAATCCTACCCTCTACCTCTTCTCCTGAGCATAGTGCCCGTTACCTACCAATCATCTAGGTAATAGACTATTTATGATTATCTCTCTCCAACACCAGGACTAGGACAACTAGACCTCCTCATGACTACCTGACAGACGCATTAGAGATTTTACATGGATACCCTAACCACGTGCAAACTAAAATAAATCAGTACACCTAATAAGTGTTACCGTTTTTCTCGGAACAAATATCGTGAATTGAAACTAGGCCATTTGTTATTGAATCTGTAATTAGGCGTTGCCCAATAATATCCTTTTACGAAGTAGCACAGAGCGGTTACTGGTAGTTGTAAATCAGATCCTCGCGAACCTACCTCCGCAGTTATTTATGTACACTCAGCTCTCTCGTAGAAAATTTATAATTAACTCTAAAACCTTCAGCACAGGTTAGTTACAGCCTCGCATATTGGCAATAGCAACCAACGGCCTGGTGTATTAAAGTCTCTCGTATCATGTGGGCCGGCCCCTTCCTACAGTAAAAAACAAACTCTTAACTGTTTACCTTAGTGATTCATGACCGATTTAACGTTTAATGTCTGCTCGCTGGTCTCATTCCATGGAGGCGATCAAGCACAGGCCTCCGCGAAGTATATTACTGTGGGCGGATGTGGTGAGGACGGAATAGTACAGGCAGTATATTTAAAACAAATTTCCCTACGGAAAAAAATAAACTGTGGCCTTTCCGTGGACACGAAATGTATTCTAAGCATTTTACCTGTAAAATATTGAAATAATAAATGATTTTACGAACCTATTGTTTTTAACGATAATTCTAAACTGACGATGTATCAATTTTAATGTATGAAATCCACCTACTAAATGCCAACCGACTCTCGAAACCCATCTAAAGTATATCACGTGACAAGTCGTATGAGCTAGATCGTGAGTTTTTTCTGGCGGCACCCTTGCCATTTTGAAACGGCGTTTTGATATCTCCACATTGTTAATCTGTTAATACATTGTATGGAGGCAAAATAGGATCAATCGATTGTGTGGCAGTATCTACAATCGGTCATCCCTACAAGTTAAGCGTACGGAGGCCGTACCCGTATCATTCCCTCCACGGAAGCCGACAGAAACAGAAAGTTTCCTATTTTCTGGCAGCAAATGAAAGACGAAACAGTGCGTGTATGGATGTTTCACCTTACGTTAAACAACTTCGTGCCAAAATGTCAAATGGCATGGCAATGGCACTCACTTTTTATTTAATTATTTTATTTTATTGATAGCTTGCCAGGTTTAGTTTTTTTACCAGTTTCCAAAGTAGCGAATTCTCTAGAACGCTTGATTTGACGATACTAAATAATACCAAAAATGTGAAGGTGAACTCATATTGGTTATTGTAGTGGTGTAGTTAGTTCCACATTTTTGTATCCTTGGGCACATTGCTGTATGAAAGAATATCACCCTGCTCATAAATGACTGGCACACTCTTCTATACAAATGTTTTCCACTATTTTAAAATTACGGCATTTAAGGTTTAATAACTTTATTGTCTATTTGGTTATAACGCGCTCATCCGGTCCAACTTAAAAAGTGTCCTATTGTAGAGACTGTTTGCAATTTTATGACCAAGTTCTCGTTTGTAAAGGAAATGTTAAGGGAGGGTAGCTGTTACATGCTACCGTATTATGTTTTAAGTGGAACGGTCAGCAGCGAGATAATGTCCTTATTCAGCGTTTATACAACGTCAGATAGGGAATTGGTTTATCCACCCATAAGGGAACAGGTTAGGGCGATGTGAATGGAAACGTGAATAGGGACTTAGTTGGGTTATTGTGTCAGTGGCAAAAGGGCCGACAATGACCATAGGACGAATTCGACTGAAGAAGACTCCAGTTGAAAGGACCTGGAACCATTGACGATGGTGTTTTTCAATGATCAAAGGTAACACGGTTAGAGATGGTCCGGCAGCAGGGAACCGCATTACTGCCCAGCAGTCTGAAACAATGGCCTATGATTCGACCCCACTCTTGTGTCCGTATAAAGGCTTGCTTGGAATCGCTAATCTCGTTTCGGTGACGGGCTCTTTCACTTTCCTCTGGGCGAACTCTTTTGCCACTCTCACAGGACCATACCTACTGTCAGGGTGGACTCACATAATCACATGTCTGCACGCTTGATATATCTGAAAGGGACGTAGCTTTCTAGTCCTAATATGTGCAGAATGTGAGAGAATAAGAGGCAGTCTGTTTATCGATGAGTTATAAACAAACCAGCAAAGTAGAGGTGGTAAAATACAGTCAATTATAAAAATGAGACCGCTGAACCTCAGTTTTTGAAGAATGTTTTAACTTTATGTTTTTTACTTTTTTTTTCTGTTGTAGAGTACAGATATGATAAGAAGGCTCTCTTTAATTATCATATAATTCCATTTCAGCACATATGACTGATTATGAGCAATCAATTCATATTATTCTCGGCTTATTAGTTCGTAAAATGATAGCTGCAAACTTGTGTTATTCTTCTTGTATTACAATCAATAAAAATTTACTTTTCAAGTATAACCATCACCACAATTGGGTCAAGCTATCTTTTGGTTTCATAGACTAATATTGTTTATTTTGGGGAGAAGGCTCTTTTTTTAGCAGGTACAGAACGATTACTTCAACGTCTGTTTTGTCAAAAATGGACTGACAAAAGAGTCAACAGGGAAAAACAATCAGTTTATTCTCTATTTTATGCTTATGTCAAATGATGACGAACCACCCCCACTCGATGATTGCCCTTACAATCCGGAGCTGCTCAAAAAACGATCGTCCAGGAGACTCAACCATAAATCTGGCAGGAAGGAAACAATCATCGGGAGAGAGAAAAGCGAACCAGACGTGACCACGTCAATCCCTAAGCATCCCCAGCAGCTATAGCCTATAACACCTGGAACCCGAGTCACATCGTTATAGTTATTATTTATTATATCGACCAATGCTGGATCCTTACCTTGGACTGAGGCCTTCATGACAGTCCTTGACCAGCTCGTCACTTCGATCACAGCTCTTTGGACTGGAAGCCAGCCTAGTCTACCTTATCGCTCACCTCTTGATTAATACGCTTCCAGGCAAGAAAGTTTGTAAGTTAATCCGAAGGAGAGCCCCTCACGTCTCCTGGTCGATATTCTAGAATTCTGCCGGTTAGACTAGCACTTCTGGAAGTTAAGCCTTCCACGTAGATGACGGTTTCACAGTAGTTACTCGTAACTCTCTCACAAAACACATTCGTGACTTCAAGTTTTGGGAGGTACCCAAGACCGCTACCAAGAAGGACCCAGGTACACCCGCGTTCATAACTGTGACAACTTTATCTGTGAAAAACCAGATCCACTGCGGAAGCCCACAAACAAAATATTCTATTGATTTATTTGAAATAGTTCTCATCGGAAAACTCCATCATTCCGCTCGAACACACAGGGTTTCAGTCTTAGCTTTGGACAGAAATTCCCTTTTTTGGGCAGACGGAAGCCTTGCTATCAACTAGAGACAGTGACAGCTACGAAGTCTTGGATTATCTACAGCTTCAGACTCAGTCCCAAGAGAAACTCCCTCAAACGCTCTGCTATTGGGAATGCACATAGCCACCATGTATTACAACAAATAGGCTACTATGTACGAGTTCATGTTGGTTTCCTTTCTGCAGGACAGATCGGTGAGGGTACGAGTGGGTATGAACTTATCTTCCCTCTAGCCTGTGGAGTTTCCCAGGTTTTCCTCTTTACACTCCTCTCTTTACACTTAATTACACTTATGACTTATTATTATAATATAATATCCCCTGTTTCCCTTATAGGCATGATAATTATAAGAAATCAGTTTAGATTCCCAACATAATAGTTTATTTATATATCTATTGTATTGTACAACACCTCGAAATGTGACGACTCCCTCACACGGGGAAGATTCTCGAAAAGATAATACTGAACTACTTGAAGGAGTTCTGTTCGGAAAATGCTATTATTCCGTACGAGCAGACAGGTTTTCAGGCTCATCTGAGTACAGAACACCCGCTTGTAAAGGTACAGACGAAAGCTACCCTCGGTAACAACAAGTTCACAGCAACTGCTATGATCTCGCTGGACTGCACGCAGGCTTTCGACTCAGTGTCAGTGTTCCACGGAATGCTGTGCCGCCAGATTTGTGACTGGGAATGCCCAGAGCAGCTATATACCATCTTAGTTTCCTTCTTGAAGAACATATCGGTGAGGGTACGGGTGGATGATTGCCTCTCTAACCCTCTGGCTTGTGGAGTTCCTGAAGGAGCGGTTTTGTCTCCGGTTCTTTTAAGCATGTACACATCTGAAATTGTTGGTACAAACTATAAGAAAGCTACGGTAATCGCTTTTGCCGAAGACATTGCGGTCTACAGCAGCAGCATGAGTGCACAAATAGTTCTTACACTGGCCAAGTCAGATTGTAACGTAATCAATGACTGACTGTTAAACATCAGCGTAAACTCCGGGAAGACCGACTGCGTAATCTTCTCCCTCCAAAAGGAGAAGAAAGCCTTGCAAATATCATACACTATAGGAGGACAAGAGAACACCAGCTTTCTCAATGTACTATTTGGGTATAAAAATGGATATGCTTCTCCATTTCTCTACTCATTTAGTAATAAAATAGAAAAAGTAAGACACAGGTCTTACCGGCTTTCGCACTTGCTAACTTCACCCAACCTGTCGCTTTGTCTCAAACTGATGATCTGTAATTGTCCGTAGTATAATACTCCGGTCAACTCTGCTGTACGGTGCACCGCTGTTTACCCACTTGAATGACAGTACAGCCAAATGTCTCCAACATTTCCAGAATGGGATCATGCGAAAAGTGGTCCGACATACCTCTCTCGAGATATCGATAGTTAAAGAACGCTGACCTGCACCCACTGCTTGGTGTGCCATCGTTCATCCGCCGGAGACGCATCAAACTTTTTGACTCCTGCAGCACCTAACCAAACTAGTGTTTAACACTATGACCCCACTATGACGTCTGACTGTCGGGGGAAAATTGATCAGAGTGCTGATTAGCAGTTTTTATTATCTTTTTTTTTTTCATTTTGGGTTACTGTATTTAATGTGTCCTTAGCCATGTGAAGGAAATAAGAACTTTCAACAAGTTTATTTTTAGTCAATATCTAATCTAGCGACTGTCTATTTTATTTTTTTAAATGCGTTTTGCAGTATTCAAGATGGCCATACTTAGAAAGAAAAAACGGTAGTTTTATCACAAAAATTGATTTACTTAGTACTCAATCATCTTTTCTCAGACAACACCCTTAATTTCGTTTATATATACTTCAGAAAATACAAGGTTAAAATTGTTGGAAACTAATTTTGATCTAGTGAGGAAAGATCAGCGAGGTAACTGGTACTCGGCTTATGAAGTTAGAAAAACACTTTGTGGCGATGAAAGTGAAATAGTTCTTAGGGAATATACTTTTTTCACTTTTTAATCTCATACTCTAAGCAATTTTTCACTGTTTATTTCTTTTGGATAACTGAAATATTAGTTGATTTGCAGAGGTGTATCTATTCACCTATCAACAAGGCATGAGGTGTATCAACAAGGCAGACTCGCCGCCTAGTTGTTTCACACCACTCATGAGGTTAGTTCTTTTGTGAGTCTCGGTGGTTCTTCCACAACCACTCGGAGGCACTGTTCTTCTGTCTTCTCCTCCAGCACGGGAACAGTTATGAGAAGCTGGGACTTCTTACAACCTTAGGCCGGTGAACTAAAGAAGCCGGTATAATAATAACAACCAACCGGTATAATGCCCCGAAACAATCCGGATTGGCGGTCATGTCGAAAAACTTGAACACAGAGAACTTAATAATAGATGTAAAGTTTGTGAAAGAAATGTGGAAAAAGGCCTGTGCTGAAAGAAAACATTGGGCCAGATGAGAAGAACAAAAGACCGCAGCGTGGAAATGTGGCCGTCCTACATGTACAAGGAGCACCGGGGCCGTATTTCACATGCTGTCGGTGAAGCTATGCACTATCTCTTGCCTGTCACTTCTGGACAGTGCGCGGCAAAAATCATCTGTCGTCCCACCATCTTCCTCACGTTGTAGATAATCCCTTCGAACGACTAACTTTGTCGTGAAGCCTCTGGCATCTGTGCCCGGTACGTAGTCAGTAAAGCCTGAAGGATAGCGCGAAAGAAGCAGGTGCTCGGGAGTTAAGTAAGAGGAGGAATCTGTCAGGTGCCCGAATTCTCTTCCTTCTTCCGCATCAATCTCAGAGGAGGATTGTAGGTATGGGTGATACTCGAAAGTGATCTTACAATTATTGGATTAAGTCAGATAAATTTGTGATGGAAATCTGATCTTGCTTAGTGGCAATTTTAACTGATGCTTTACTGATGATTTTAAACTGATTAATTAACTGATGTTCTGTGGACGTAAGGTAGGAGGGATTGGATGTTCATGATGTTTCTTTGTTTTTCTTGATGTTCCATGGTTCAAGTCAGTAAGTCCAAATTGGTTTTATCATGGCTTTAAATATGAGTATTATATTTTCTAATGTGAGGTGGGATTTCCTGCTGAGTAGTATAGCAGTATGTATAGCATTCTGATAACAAATATTAAAAATATAACATTATTCTTCGAAGTAGTAGTACTCTAACAAGGAAACCTACAAAATATTTTTTAGGCTTTCATTTATGATTTTTATGAATATTCTTTGTCAAACAATTTTAATTAGATAGGAGTAAATATTACTTTATAAGTTGTATAATCTACCTCAACCCAGTTTTGCTTGTAAAATAGGCACATAATGTTTTCCATTTTGGATTATTTAAGTTTTATTTACCTCAGCTTTGTAAAATGGTATTTGTTTTATCAGAGTTACTTTTAAATGTAATATTTTAATTTATAAGTAAGGTACCAATTATGTATATATAACAATGAATTAATAAAAATTGAAAATATATCTTTCACAGGTTTATTTTTATACTCTTTTTATTCTTTCAAATATTATTATTTCTTAAATTGAGTATTTTTATATGCAATTGTATCCTGTTCTACATTTTTGTATTGAGGAGGCCTAAATAGGCGAAAAATATATTCAGAGAGACTTCAATTTTTTTTTTCAAGCATGATTAAAAATGTAGATTTGACTCTCTACTTTCATTAAGGGACGAGGTGAGTAATTTCCTCTATCTGCTTGTACGAGTATGTTCTATGGTAGGTAGACGCATTGGCACTTACAAAATAAATCTTTTGGCGTAAAATAGGCCGAGAACTGATCCTAGGATAAGTGATTTTATAAACTATTAAAAACTTATTGAAATAAAACCCAGCATGAATTTGTTTGTCCAGGAATACTAACTGTGGAGATGAAATGGAATTGAATGTTACGATGAAGGAATAAGGTCTCTTGTACACATGAGAATCTCATTTGAAAGAGAAGAGTGATCGCAATCACCCACAAAATGATGAATAAAAAAAAAAAATCAGGTAAGAAAATGTTAATGTATGTATGTTTTTAATTATATCTCAAGGATGTATTATTCCAAACACATTTAGCAAGTATTTGTTTTCAGAGGTTTTGAGAAGATTTTTAAAATCGTGCTCTTTTCTCAATACTTTTGATGATATTTAAAGGCGTATATGAATGTATTTGTAGAAGCTTTCTTTGTTTTATCTTACTTCAAATGTTGATGAAATTTACCGGAAAATTTCATTTGTTCTTTTTAATAAATAGCTATGTTTAAATATGTTACTCTCTGGGGATAGAATATGATAAAAATAATAACATCTATGAATCGTTAGGGACAAAGAAGGGAACCTTGTGTATAACAAACATGGCAGCCAATGCAAGGTAGCGCCAAGGTATGCAAATGAGTCGGCCCTCCGCTGCCTCCTAGATAATCCCCCTTCAGATTTATCCCTCTCCTCCGGACTTCCGGTCTCCGATTTTCCGGACCGCTTCTTTTTACCGACCGTTTCCTGTCCGGTTCTGAGGAAACACCCCCTTCCCTACCCGCCCCTGCCGTGGTTCGCCCTTCCTTTTTTTAACATTAAATACAGCCTCCCCCGAGGTTTGGACCACCACTGCTAAGAAAAATGTTATTTACAACCGAATCCAAAATGAAATATTGCCAAGTTTTGTGTATTTCCAGTCCTAGCTGTGAATTCCTTTGGTATTCCACAGATCCTTCACCAAAAATTTGAATACTAATTTAACATTCTAAATTAACGTAAATTATTCTAATCAAATTTATAATTCACAGTGAAGAAAACAAAACTTCGCACACACATTTATAAAACATGTATTGTGGTTGTAATTGTAGGAATAATAAGAATTTTGAAATATGACATGAAGAATGGAATAGAGCAATTATAACATAATAAAAGGGTGTTTATAATATATATATTTTATTTTAAACATTTGTTGAATATTAGGAATTGCAATTATGAAGATAGTGCAAAAAAAAAAAACTACCCATAGCCAACAGATGAAAAATAGTAATATTTAAGTATACAAGTAAATAGTATAAGTGTATAACTAATAGTAAGTATTCAGTTAATAATTAATATGTTTGTGTATCATATTATAAAAGTCCATACTTATAACACCCATAAAGGACTGAAAATTTATTGATAAAATGGGTGCTATTTCCATACTCCTTACATCGATTTAAGCATGTTTTTTTTTTTTTTTCAAATCAATTTATTTCCAATATTTACACCTTGAAAATGATTTTTACAAATATGAAATGCATCTAGCCTAATAAAAATATACCCTATTAGCATCCCTATTTTTTATCAATAAAATCCTAATTGATGTACACTACAATATTTTAGCTTAGGAGAAATATAAATAATAATTTAAAAAACTCAATGATAATAGAAAAATATTTGTTCTTAGTATAGTATACCCTATGACGTCATGTTTGGGTAATTTAACTAAGTTAGCAATATTTTTACACGCTGTTTTACATATAGACTTTGTTGTTATAGCAATAATCTACCACTCTAATGCTTTACTATTAAATACTATTTTATTAACAACTTTAGTTCTTCTGTTTGTGAAAAACATTGCTTCAGTTTGTTTACCATCCATTTATAATTTCAGCATAACAGAAACATAGAAACAGTTATCTAACTTATGCAATGAAGCCACCATTGTGTCACTCTAGGATGAAGTAAACACAGCCGTCTCCTCCGCTAAGAGATCCAACGACCCAACTGGAGTACTTTCGTGGTAGGAATGTCATTGATTACTGTACCCTCAATAAGTCCGCTTGCGGTTTAAGCGTTTTGTTATTTCAATACCGTTAAAATGCAAGTTCTTTACTCCTCTATCATAGAATTAATAAATTCTGGATATATTCCACCAAGTGGGCCCGTTTATTACGAATACATAATAAATTCCGGGAAGACCGCCGGCCGGCACGGTGGGCTCTCCAGCCATTAATCACAACAGTTTAGCGAGTGGTGACCCCTGCGGGACCCCTCCTGTTATTGCCTGGGCTTACTTAACCTCCGATTAGTATAACCAGTTCTCCCTGCGGGCATGCGCGCTATAAATTCTCTCTTGGGGCATAAACACTCCAATTGTCGGACCTTATTTATTCATTTATTTTTATCATTTCGTTCAACATTTATCGCCCACTAACGTCCTTGTAAATCTTAACCGTTACGTTTAACTTAGACCACCTAAACTCGGTCATTAATGACGAAAAAAAATGGCACTGTAAATTATTTTACTTGTAAAAAACTATTATACAAACGTAGATATAAAGAGAAATATATCGTAGGCAAGTCATTCTCATTCAAGATCTTCTCAGGTAATTTTAATTTATTTGATACCATTATTACGTTTAATTATAACTTCCATTAACACTTCTCCATATACGAACATGTTGTTTGTCGTATTTTTTTATTCACAATAGAAAACCAGTGAGTCAAATGATGAGCGAGTACAATAGGTGCAAATATGTTGTTGAAGGAAGTTTATTTAACTCAATAAATATCTACTATAGTTCCTCCGGAGTCGTCATGGCGGGTCATGCAAAATTGGTATGTGTTGCTAGACCAAGTATGTGAGGATTGTGGACTAAATCTACGTCGGGTATTCGTAAGTCTGAGAGTAGGGTCGTATCTCCGATATGCTGTGGTGCACTAGGATATGTCTAAGTGGTTTTGAATGAAATCTTAGTATTGTCGCTAGCTTTGATTTTTTGGATGTCCGATCGATTTCCCTAAATGGTTCTTAGTAAGTAAGTGCAAGTCTTCACTTTTTATTCCAGAGGAAGCCGTGATTGACTGTATTGCTAGTGGTAAAGTAGCTTTAACCTTAAACTCAAAATTTTTCTTTGGCCTTTCATAGAGCATCAGCTCAAGTTAATGTTGTAATCTTGTATCTTATCTCTGCAGACCTTACATAAATAGGTAATACTTAAAAGACGCTCTCTATCTCCAGGAGATAGTGGCAGCTGAGAACATTAAACGGGGTTAGTTACTTCATTATATTTTATTTTAAAGCTATACTATTTACCGCCTTAACGGCTATAACATTTAATTTAGTCCGTTAGTCATTCCGTGAATTGAATAAACAATTTTAGTATTAGTTTTGTTGGTTGTGGCTTGAATTTCAATACAACACAGACGCCATTCCTAAATATTGGTATAATTGGAATATTTTACACCAAACATTGGAGAGTATTCACTTTTCGATCCTTGGTCCAGGTCTTATGTCTGAGATGAAACAAAAAAAAAAACTATTTTTTTTTGTAACTAGTGGTACTACTTTATTGTAAACTATTTTAAAATTAAGACATTTTTGTTATATTATTGTGAACCACTTAGTGGTTGGTTACCATAAATAGTTATTACTTTTGGGTATTTTTCACTGACTCCTGTATACATTCTCTCAGCCGTAAGACTATTACAATTTTTCTTCTGTATTATAATTTATTTATATTATTTTTTATATGAACCTCTTCCCCTATCAGCCAAAGGAACTGCTATAAAAATTCGATTACAGAAAGGGGTTCATAAGGAGGCAACTTAAACAGATTCTGCTGTTTACATTATATTCGCCAAACCTGGTAAACCACTCAATAACGCCTCATCTTACCGTCCAATTAGCCTACTCCCTATCCTCTCAAAAATATTTCAGAAACTCCTACTAAAACGTCTACTTCCAATTGTTGAATCCAAAAACCTTTTTCCCACACACCAGTTTGGTTTCCGCCAACGGCATTCCACTGCTCAACAAGGTCTTCGCATTGTTGATCACATCTCCTCAGCCCTTGAAACCAAACAGTATTGCACTGCTGCCTTTCTTGATATAGCTCAAGCTTTTGACAGGGTTTGGCACGCAGGATTGCTCTACAAGCTCAAAAGATATTTACCACAGACTCTTTTCCTGATCCTACAGTCCTACCTTTCAAACCGCTTCTTCCAAGTCCGCTGTGGTTTAGAATACTCTAACTACTATCCCATAAATGCAGGAGTTCCACAGGGCAGTGTCCTGGGCCCCATCCTCTATAACCTATACACCGCTGATGTCCCCTCTACTCCCAATACCTTCTTGGCCACATTTGCAGATGACACTGCAGTCTTGTCATCCCACGCAGACCCCGACATAGCATCCCATAATCTTCAAAAACACCTTGAAGAGATCGAGTATTGGTGCAATCAATGGCGGATCAAAGTTAATGAAGCAAAATGCTCCCACATTACCTTCACCTTTTGTCGCAAGACTTGTCCACTAGTTTATTTTAATTCTATTCCTCTCCCTGTATCCGAGACAGTACGGTACTTAGGCTTCCATCTTGACAAACGACTGACCTGGAACCCACATACGAGACTAAAAAGACAAGAACTAAACAGACGCTTTGGACAACTGTACAGACTACTTCAAAGGACATCCCATCTCTCAATAGAAAATAAACTACTAATCTACAAAGTTATACTTAAACCAATCTGGACATACGGAATAGAGCTATGGGGGACAGCAAAAAAGTCGAACATCAAGCGTATCCAATCCTTTCAATCCAAAGTCCTAAGAACAATAGTAAATGCCCCTTATTATGTCAGCAACAAAACCCTTCATAACGATCTTAATATACCCTACATTCTAGAACTCATCCTAATCCTCTAGCACAGTCATTGCACTGCGCCACTCATCCCTATAACCCTCCTCGGAGACTGAAACGGCAGTGGCCTCGTGACCTACTATAAACGCGTGACAGTGGGAGTCCTGGCAATGGCCAGTTTCTCCAATCATGTCCTATTGTATGAATGAGCGAGTGAATGATGCTGTAAATATTGTATGAATGAAATCATTTATCTGTATTATTTTTTTTTTTTATTTATTCAGATACAATATATATATAATTCCTTTATTGTGCTAAAATTACAATCTGCCTTGCTAGGCAATAAGTAATTAAGATATACGATCATTCATACCATATTTACATTTCATCATTCACTCGCTCATTCGTTCAGGACATGATTGGAGAAACTGGCCATTGCCAGGACTCCCACTGTCACTTGATTATAGCAGGTCACGAGGCCACTGCCGTTTCAGTCTCCGAGGAGGATTATAGGGATGAGTGACGCAGTGCAGTGACTGTGCTACAGGATTAGGGTGGTTGGAAAGGCTACTGTGGAATTTCGTAAACTTGGAAGGGATTATTGGACGGTAAGATGAGGCGTCATTGGGTGGTTTACCGGGTTTGGCGAATAGGACAATAATGGAATGTTTCCAGAGGAGTGGGAAGTGCGTAGTTCGGATAATGCAATTATATATATAGGTTAGGAAGATTATGGCTTTAGGAGGAAGTTGTTTGAGAATTTGAGGAGTAAGGAGATCATATCCAGGGGATTTTCGGTAAGGTAAGTTTTTCAAAAGGTATTTGACCTCAGAGGGATTAACGGCTTTTGGTGGAAGAGAGAGAGGAATAGGTGAAGTGAGGAAATCTTCCACAGTTGTGCTGTGAGTATGGGTTGGATGAGAAAGGTTAGGTGTGAAAGTATGGGTAAGATGCAGAGCAAATTCCTCCGACCTATCCCCATCCGAAGCCGCCCAGGACCCATCATCACGACGGAGTGGATGTGAAACAGGTTGATACTTTAGGATTTTTTTGGTTACATTCCACAAGGAGTTATCCCTGGTAGACAGAGAGGAGAGGTAGGAATTGAAAGAATCGGAACGGAAGGATGCCAATCGCCGCTTTACCAATCGGCAGTACTGATTGTACGAGCGGCGATCGGCAGGATGCCGGGATCTTTGCCACACTGTTCTGGAGCGGCGTTTAGATAGGATTAGATCTTTGAGATGCTGAGGTAAACTATTATGATTATGAATTTTTGGGTGACGATGGGGTGACGATGGGGTGACGATGCCTCCCAAGCCGACCTCTGGACCAGAGTAGTGAAAGAATGCACTGCATCGTCTAGGTCTTGGGATGTTTTCAGGGGTAATTTGAGGTTTACGGACTCTGTAAGAAGCTGACGGAAGTGGTCCCAATCGACTGGGCCCCTAATAAATGAAGGAGGATATAGTTTGTGAATTGGTTTTAGGGAAATGGTTAATAATAAAGGGCTATGATCGGAGGAGAGGTCATCGAGGCGCTTGAGTGAATAGTTTAGTGTTCCTAAACTATTGTAGAAGAAGAAGTCTAGGAGATCTGGATTTCGGTTGGGATCTGATGGCCAATAGGTGGCTGTGTCAGGTGAGATCGTGGAGCAATGTTTCCGTGTGAGTGCAGACAGCAAAGCACGTCCGCGTGTATTCGTGGATCTTGACCCCCAGTGTTGGTGCTTTGCATTAAAGTCCCCACCCACAAGGAAACAATGTCCTATGGAGTCTAGAAAGGAGATGAATTGGGAATCGGAAATGGATTTATTGGGAGGGCAGTACACTGATGCTAGAGTAAGGGGGAAAGGGAAGGTGCTGATTGACACTGCAGTGGGCTGAAGGAAATCATGTGCTACCAAAGGAACTATGTGATGAGAAATGGAATTATGAACAATGACAGCGGTACCTGCATGAGCTCTTCCATCTGGGTGATCAGTTCGGTAAGTATGGTACTGTCGAATCGTAAATGATCGTTTGCTAGTAAGTCTTGTTTCAGTAATGAGAGCTACGTCGATGTTCTTGTCGTGGAGTAGTGCTGTCAGTTCGTTAGTGTGGGTGCGAACACCATTCGCATTCCAAAGGAGAATGGATAAGGAGTCGGAAGGATCCACTTATGGATTTTGTTTAACGGGGATAAGGTAGGAGACCAGATTTGTAAGTAGGGAAATGAGAGGAGTAATTAGGGTTCTGAACTCTGTAAGAAATGAGGTTAAAAGGCTAGTGAGATCCGAAGAACTTGAAGGTGGAGGAATGTACGAGATGTGTGGCTGAGGATGGGATAGAGTTTGTGGGTTGACGGGATGAACGGAATGCTGGGAAAGGTGATCTTGTGTACAGGGGGTGGGTGGTGCCTGTGACTGCTCTCTGTTGCGAACGGCATCGGCGAAAGAGACAGTAGGCCTCAAGTTTCTGGCTGGGCCGCTTCTTGCTGCAAGTTTTTCCACTTCTGGCTGACGGCGTTTTTCGGTCCTCGACTTCAGCGTTCTGTAAGCCTCGCAGCCCTTGTAGTTGGCCGGATGGCCTTGCTTGCAAAGTACGCATACCGCAGGAGATTGTAGGGGCTTTTTGCACAAATCGCTTCTGTGCTGCCCACTACACTTTACACATCTGGGAGGGTGGTGGCAGTAAGATTTCGTGTGCCCATATGCCTGACAATTATGGCACTGGACGATGTCTCGTTTGGGGAACGGTTTTTCAACCTGTACCCTTGTATAGTACAGGTGTGTTAGTTCATAAATCTTCTCTACTCCAGGTGTTCGCTCGAGATCGACGAAGAACAGTGGTAACGCCGTTTTTATTGATCCCTCTTGTTGTTTATCCTCACGTAACACGTTCGTTATTTGACGAACTTTGAATCCAAGAGCAAAGAGTTCATCTTCGATTTCGTCAGCTGGTGTGGTCGGGTGCAAGTTTCTAATTACTACTCGGAGCGAGCGTTCTTGTTTCAGCTGATAGGTGTGAAAGTCAGCATTGGTTTCGTCCAAATATTTGATAATTGCCCGATAAGTATCGGGAGTGTCCGGAGATATTTTCGTGTCCCGAGAGCGATTTAGGCACGTATATTTGCCGGTACCAACAATTTTGCTCATTTGTGAGCATAGTAATTTAAAGTTGCTAATATTGCGTACAAATATAGGAGGCGGCTGGGGCTGTGTTGGAGTTTTGTTGACTTCCATTTCTTCTGCTGGGATATTTTTCAACGCCTCAAAGGTGTTTGGCGTGAAGAAAGGTGACTCTATGGCGGGATCATTATTGGATGTGCTGGCCTGTGGAGGTATCTCTTCCATGGAACTAGCCGCAGAAGAGGTTATTTGTACATTCCTGGTTGATCGTCTTGGTTTACGCTTTACAGGCGACGTTGTCGGGGTTGGACCTAGTGATCTCGATCTTTTTTTTTTATTTTGAGAGATCACTTGTTGATAAAATTTCATTTTATCATAACAACGGTTTTTAGTTTGTAAGAAAAAAAGTACGTGGCGCCGGTGGGAATCAAGCTCACAACCTCCAGTGGCGAGTCACGGGTCTTGGCTCTGAGCCACAAGACCGACTGGCTCAGAAACAATTGCACGACGTTAGTGAACGATCCGAATGGTGCTAATGTCTAATGGCAAAATGGCCGACCTCTCCTCTGATTTCACTTCACTTTTGTTCTGCACAAATGTAATAAGCTATTCACTTACGTGTTGAGGGCTTCCTCGTGACCAGCTCACGTAAGTTGCCTGGTAGAACAAAATTTTTTGATGTACTGTGGCCTAAAAACGGTAGAATAAAGTGTTTGAAGGACGAGCGAAGTTGAGAGGTGTTTCAGGATGTAGCGCATGCGCAAAAACTTATCTGTATTATTATTGCCTTATAAAAGGCAGATTGTAATTATTGCACAATAAAGATTGTTAATTGAATTGTTTACATTACAGTAAATATTTATCCGCAAGTGATTTCTTCGTTTAAAGCAGAGCCATGTATATACCCCTTATATGTCTATTGTTCTTACCTTTGAAAGATATATAAAACATGAAACGAATTCATCAATTGTCAAGTCTGAACATGCAAAAATTATAACCTTCTGTTCAGGTGTCACTGACTGTTTGAAATCGGATAGCCGAGATGTGGCGACAATTATTGCTGAGAAACAGTCATTAAAATTAAAATTGACTCCCGTTTACAGTGATATTAACATAGGACCTTTAGGCACTAATAAATAGTTAAACTTAAATTTTTACACGTACCAATAATTGGTACGATCAATGTTCAGTTGTGCCATCACCTGACACACTTCAAATAGAAAATTGTTTTTGTAAATATAACCTCCTTCCAATGCATCTGCGTATGCTGCACGAGGAGAACTTTGTAAATATTGTTCATTGAATTTTGATCATAAATTGCAAAAATGTTGTTGAATAAAGAGGTTTCGAAATAAATTAAAAACAAAATTGACATGTACTCATCTGCTCTGATCCACTTTCCTGAGTAGGTGACATTTTTAGTATATATTTTAGTTAGGAAACTAAGAATTGTCAAATCTTCAATTCAGCCGAGGTTTTGCTCCTCAAGTATCCAAGTGACCAACTTCACAAAGCTTGAAAATTGTAGGTATTCACGGCCATTATCATTTCAGGTTTCAGAAGTATTGATAGTAATAAAATGAAGTTTAGAAGAAGTAGAAGGTTGGTTGAAGTTGAGTAGACAAAAGAACGAAGGTCTAAATGGAATAGATCATTAGGCGAGATATCGGATTTCTGTAAGAGTACAATAATGTAATATTTCCAGAGAAGAGGGTAGTGGGTAGTTTTTTGTTTTTTTTCTTAGCTCTCTAATTATAAGATTAAGGATGAGAGAAAAATAAAGGGATATTTGGGTTGAGCGGATCCTTGTACTAGGAGTACCTGCTTGAAGGTGGTGTGAGAGAATTAAGGAGTGTGGGAAGCCTCGGTAGAGGTTGGTTGTTGCGGTACAGTGGTGAGAGTCCACTGGTGGCTGGGCCTAGAGTCCCTCTAGGCATGTAGTGCAATCTTATTTAGTTGGATAGCAGTGATGGGTGCCCGTTAGAGGCTTGTTGTTGTTGGGCCAAGCGCCGTGATGTCCACCATTTGGTCTGCTTTACCAAATCTTGAGAGATGCCATCTTGCCGGTAGCGGTGGGGGCATGGGTAGTTCTGAAAATACAATAAAACATATAGGCCAGGAAAACTATTGCTTCGAGTGGGAACTAGAGCTAGTAACTGAAAGAAGGTATACCTGTGAGAATGAAGAAAATAAGAAGATTGCTTTAGAGTAAATGAAAAATACTTAAAGTAAACAAATGAATACTATAGTTATTGAGTACTGTATAGTATTTTCGGATCAAGGGAGAAATACACTCTTAACGATCGGGAGCAAGCATTCATGAACACCCATAAACTGTCAAAGGAGACAAGGACTCGAGCTCGCTGTGAGAGGTAATGAAATCAATTAGACGAAGAGGACCTAGCCAGCATACATGAGAGAGAAGAAGAGCAAAGCCGCCATTGTGGCAGGAGTTGCCAGGTTACTGACTCTGCTCTTGATGAACCCCGGCACGTTCCCCTCACAAGACAATGGTACATCCCAGCCTCCTAACTAGCCTAGAGTCTCTGCCCGCTACATAGCTTACCTTCTGTCAACGACCTTGTGTATCTAGGCTCCTGCCTCCACACAGCCATCTTAATAACCTCAAATTACCTAGTAGTTTTTATTTACTGTTATATGTTCCACCTATGGAGAAATCATTGTACCGTCGCAGTGGAAGATATCCATAAGATATATTCAAATAAAAAGATTTTCAATTTCATGAAGCTTGACAACCTTAAAAAAAACGCTGGGCGTAGTTATTGTTTCTGTTTTTTTACCAGCGTATAGTATGTTTTATGAGGGAGGGGGGATTAGGAGGAAACTCGTCTTGAAAAAAAAATCACCATTGTGAGTCTAGCGCATGTGCTGACGGTGTTTGAATGACAAGTGATCTAATTTAAGCTAGTTTTAGTTGATCGGCGGATTCTCAGTGGTTGCGTGAATTAACACATTGGAATTTCTTTAGAACAGAATGATTGTAAATGAATATAATAATAGCGAAATTGCAAAATTACAAGTTTACAGAAATTCAAAAATAAAAGCGGCTCTGGAGGCATCGCTGATTTTTTGTTTGTTTTCTTCAAAACTCCTTTTATTCAAAAATTTTTACAATATATGATCAAAAATACAATGAACAAGATTAACAATATAATACTCCTCGTGCTGTATACGCAGATGCATTTGAAGGAGAGTATATTTACAAAATCAAAATTTCTTTTTGAAGTAAAAAGATCAATATACAAATATACAGGACTAGATGTTGGGGCTCACCTTCGGATTACAAAGAGGGAAACTTACAAACTAAAACCTAAAAACTAGAACCTAAAGACTAAAGCGTTCCTGCCTCGACAGCGATAGGGGAACGGAGCGGGGCATCGCTGGGTGAACAGGTCTTGTCAATAAGTATGCCATTTTCCTCTTTTTTATAATGTCCTCAAATCATACTGTGTATTAAAAATTGCCAAAATGAAAAAAAAAAAATTCTTTATCAAGAAATTAAATCTACTAAAATAACTTCCCCTTCATTTTATATTTTACCATTTATTTAAACAAATAATGTAAACTAAAACAACATTCATGAAGTTGGCACGGTAAAAAAAAAAATCGTTACTTACATTTTAATTCATTAGGTCTCACATTAAATTTAAAAACATAATTCTTGATAATGGATCGGAAACGATAAAGCTTGCTCTGATTGGAGAAGTGAAGAAAACTGAAAGAAAAGAAAAGTAAAGAATCTGCCTAAAAGAACTTCATACAGAAAGGAAATTTTTCAAGGAACCTTCTGCCGTAGCTATTGGTTATATTATTGTCCGAGTCACTATTTGATGTGAAGTTCAATTCTCTAGGACGAAAAAGGTCAATACTTTCAAATACAATCATTTCTGTGATTGTCTGACAGTGAGAATAGAAGAGTTTCTATATTGGGAGTGTATTGTTAGCAGTGAATTTTAAATGAGTAGATGACTTTATTATGCTATCCACTTTAATTGATGAGAGGCAGGTCATAGATTTTCATCGAATTTATTAATGGACAAGGTTACGACATACTTCATTCGTCTGCATCAGGTCCTAGACTTGAGATGGTTAGCGAGAGATGTTGTCTGTTTAAATCATACTGAAGGAATAAACGTTTCAAGTTTTGAAGAAAATAAATCTTGAAGAGAACGAGATAATCCCCTAAAGATGACTAATGCATGTTCGATGTGGTATAGGATTGTACAATTGCAGGTGATACATTGAGATATAAAAAACAGGAGGTTATTTAACTAATTAAAGAGATTAAGGCAGGATGACAGGATGGGAGCAATATATACGGATATACTGAAATTGCCTCGTCTGCAGGAGTTAACGGAAACGGGCCGTTCCTTTAGCTGGATTATACCACGCCAGAAATATGTTTATTCCGTATTTATTCCGGTTAATTGTGTTTATAGCAGCTTTGCGATTCGCGTTGCAGATTAAACAAGAGGTCGTATACAACACGGGATTTGGTCATTGTCTGCAACAGAGTCGAATTTTCACACCATAAACAATTTGGCTACTATAATAGCACACTGGTAGAATTATTGATCCGGTACATGCTTTACAGAGTGTGTTCCGGGGAAATCCAGAGACCATGTTGTCATTTCATGTTTATATATCCCTTCTGCCAGTTTTTATCAATTTAGTATTGTTTCGGCAATCATTAAATAATTATAAATTTAAAGTTCTAATCCATCTCCCTTTGTGCCTTTCATCGAAGAGATGGCTAATCCCAATACAACCAGCCATCCTTTGCGAGCACGTTAATCTCTGGACGATTTGCCTCTTTTCACTCCAGGTAGGTTTTCCTCGTGGGTGGCTTCCGGTGGGCTTTGCCTCCATCGGTTTCCTGAGTTATCAGTTTTGATCCAACCGGTGGACATGTCCACTTCAGTTGTTGTTTTGCCCAGACTTCCTTCAGGGATGCCATTTGTGGATATTCTCTCATTGTTACGTTCCTGCTTGCTGGCTCAATCTCCTTGCTTGTTGATCTAAATCACCCAGCAACTTGCTCAGTATAAGAAGATTTGGGAGGTACACCGGCATAAAGATATGGAGTTTGACATCTTTACCTGCCTTTGTTTGTACCTGCAACTGAGTTGCATATCTGATAATAGTAAATTTACCCTGATCACAAATAAATATTCCAAACTATTAACCTCTGCCATAAGTCGCAATGGTCGGAGGTGGGACCAAATATCCTAGTGACCTATGTGAACCAACTTTTGCCCCCATACACAGTCCGAAGGTGAGCCCTATATGCATTATATAATGTTTTTTTACCACAATCACAGAGAGTGTTATGCATAAAATTGCAGTGAAAGTTTTATCCTTTATATGTGTATTTTTTATAGTCAATTTATTTTAAAATAAAAACTTCTGTCGTGTGTCTAGTAGTAAACTAAGTACTTAGTGGTTCCTTCCCTCTACTAATTCCCATTTCAACCCTTGCTCATGTTTCACTGGTGGCAATAAACACGTCAAATAGTACACTCACGCCAGTCAAAAAAAAAAGACGAAGGTTAAAATAAAGAGGCAAAAAAACCCAAAAAAATGAAGATCGATTGACAATCGAAGGTTCCTGGTAGAAGGCCGTCCAAAGCCGTATACCACTCGAAATGTTTACCAGCGAGGGGTACCTAAGTGGACAGCTATATGACCAGGGCGGCCCACCAACCCCCCTCCCCCCGTCCTCCAACTATAAATCATTCACTCCACAACTTTCACTACCCGGCCCTTCTTGGGTAGTCTAGGGGAAGATTTGTTTTACCTCATATATATATATATATATGTCCCCCATTGTTTTACACGACGTGCGGTGACACGTGTATGGACACGATTCCGCATTAACATAGACATTAACGTCAAACAAATTAATTAAAAATTTCGAATTTACGTTTCCAGCATTCGTTCACTAAAGTGTGGCAAATAATGACAAAATTGCATCCCTCAACAACATTAGGAGCCTCAGCCTGGGTTAACATACGAGACACTACATGATACTATTAGACAGATCGAAACTTAGTACAACTAATGAGAAAATAACTAAGTGTAAGGTGTGGATTGTACTTGGTGAGGTGGCTGATGGCTTGTGCCTTATAAGCCATTATCTATAACCACCACCTGAGATATGGGATATCCCTCCTGAGTCCCGGGTGGATCCAAGGAGTCAGGCTCTCGCCCTTGTACTCTCTTGGGCTCCCATCGGTGGACTTGCCAAACAGACAACTAATGATCACTGTTTGTTACCGGGTATATTATATCTGACAGCATTGTGTACACTTACAGCCAATGCTCGTTATATGTTTAGTATAAGAATGAGAGTTTCGTCGGTTTATTTGAAACCAGAAACACTTATGTTTTCTCTATCTTTCTAACATCTTGTTCAGATCATAGTGAGTCACCTTTGAAAACTGGTGTCTTAGTACTGTGTCCGATGTTAACGATTGCTATACTAACTCATTTGTTTTTATAATTTTTATTAGAAAATTTAAGATTTCAACTTCCTTATTACCAATACGTTATATGACGCCAACCTGTACCGTTGCATGGTACGCAAACTGTGAGTTCGCCCACCGGAGACGCATCAAGTTTTTTGACTCGTTGCGGCACCATACCAACCGGGAGCTTAATAACACCACTCTTACCGTATACATGGCATACTGTACGGTAAACCTTGGTAAAGTTATTTTTAGTCTACAATCTTTTTAGAGCGCAAGGCTCATCACCTTCAAATTACTTGCATTACATAAATGCATAAAATAAGTAAGTGAGTTATATAACTTTATATTCTGCATAAAATGTAGTATAGCTGCAGAAATATAAAAGCCCCAGGTGCAATGTTAATTAATTTAGTTCCGTACAGCTTCTAAATATTTCAATTCAAAATATGTCAAATAAAAGGCCCTTTTCAGTCTTAGGTAAACATTTACTAATTATTTGTAACCTTGCCGATTATTATTTTACATTAATTACTATTGTTGGAAATCACAGTCCCTACTCCATCGGTGTCTTTATGAGCCGGGAAAGACGTGAAAATTCCAAAGAGGAAGGTAAGGCGGACGCCGTTAATAATATACAAAAACGGGTAAAAAGCGAAAAAATAAGGAAGGAGAGAAAAAAACGGTGCTCCGAAGTGGGTTCGTGTCCAGACATAGGTAAGGCGGGTTTGCATTAACGACCCTTGCATCCTGGTCCCTCTCATTAACTTATCGCTCAGAGGCTCGGCTGGTTTCTGGTCCTCACTGTCGCGTTAGGCGTGCAGGATAGGTCTTTGTGCGTGTAAACTACCGTTTGAGCGTGTTTAGTCGCCCAAGCGTTGCAGGAGGATGTTGTTTTCTAGGCTTCCATGATAAACTGATATTCCAGTTTTTCAAACAATTTTATTAAGATAAAATTACAATCTGCCTTTTATTAGGCAATGAGTAATTGAGATAAATGTCATCATTCATACTATATTTACAATTCATCATTCACTCGCTCATTCATACAATATTTACAAACAGCCCAGAGGCCCCCCAAGTCCACAAGGGAATAAACTGATATAGAACCAAAAAATCACTCCACCGTATTTTAACTTACTAGACTCGATTGAATGACTTTTCTCATTAAAGCACACAAAAACATAATTTTATTTAGACATTTGATGACCAGAGTCATTGTTATTTAGTTACCTTCATCCAACCATCCTGATATCCGGCTCTCTTCGTGGGATAGGATTATTTCATTTTTTCTACATTTTTAATGTAATAAATCATCACTAGGCAACTCCGTCAACAGTAAAAAAAAATTCAAGAAGTAAATATTTTATATATGAGTCTACAGAAGAAACTCGAACTGACAATTCGTCGGTTTTAAATTACTCGAACAGCTGGAAGCAGTAGATTCTTATGGGCTGTATAATTAAGACCTAAAAAAATACTCGTCGATGGCCTAATATTTACTGAAAACTAAATCTTATAATTTTATTACCTAATAAATAATCTATTTGTTTGCAATCAGTCCACCTTCTGCACTTGAATAACTCAAAGCCAAAACTTAAAAGTATTCCAATACAAAAAAAAAAAAAATTGCTGGCGGTATATTATATTTTCAAGTAATATCAAATTGACAAAAAAATTAACTGATGAACCTCTAAATGAGCCAATCATCCATGCATCGGCCGGGAATCGCGCGGCAAGCGAGCATTCTACCACTGAACCACCGATGCTTAAAACAATCTTTGTTGTTTAAATTTATATACAAAATTAATACTGTTCAGTACTATTAGTCGTAAGCTCATTTTTATGGAGTGATTCTGTACCGATTAAATTCAGAATGAAGATCCCGAACTCAGAAAACTTCTGTTGTTTGTTTACCACGAATTTCTAGTGATCCATCTATTTATTTTTACCATTTGCTTATTGATATTTTCTTTCACAGCAAATGAATGTTAATCTATACGAATCAATGTGACTTATCACTCAATCTTATACTCCATAAACCATTCGAAAAACATACCTTTAAGTATTAAATAAGTTCGGGACTGGTTGTTGGGAAGTCTTGGGAATAGTCTGTTAAATGGGCCCGAATTATTTCAATTTTTTTTTTTTTTTTATATACTTTTTTGGTTTTATTTTAATTGAAAACTATCTGTATGTGTCTATATGTTTTCGAATACACTTACATTCGACCCACAGTCGTGTTTGTTTCATTTTAAACCGGCGGATCACTAACTGTTACCACCCATATCCAGACTATTGTATTCGGCGTGACTACCTGCCTTCATCTTTTTGGAACAAAGTAGTTTTGTTGAAGTTCATTTCCATCCCTACCTGGTCTTGGTTATTGTCTGTTGCAAATACTGAATGGGAGCGTGCCCACCGTTAGGCAGACAGTAGACTAGTTAGCAAATCTTCCCTAATTTCTTACTGGGTAAAAACAAATAAATCTTGGACAAAGATTCCAATATTTTTTTTGTTCAGTTTTACGTATAATAAGCTCTAGTGGCAAATTATTTAAGGGTTTTATAACCGGAATTGCTGATATAATCGACTTGTGGGCGAACCCTGAACTGTTTCATTTAGTGATGTTGGAATTTGGTTTATTCTCTACCAAGAACTTCCATCGCCTTGACATGGCCAAGTGCTTAAATGTTGAACACGTTGACCGCCCAGCAGGACGCCTTGGGTCCGTGACTTTCTAATGCTGACCCTCCAGGACAACCTTTTGTATTTTTTTGTTCCTTTTTTGTGGAAATGTTCAAGCGACGCCCTTGATTACGCACCCTGCAGAACAGCTGATTTACACCCACTATCAGCTAAGTGTTTGTAAAGCCTTCCCATGGATCTACAATATCGTGTTCCTTCACGAGAAGTCTCATCCTGGGCTCTTCCTGATGTAGCTAGGATTGGTTATGACTACTCCTACTTGAGGTGGTTAAGCTCTTGGATGGTACCATGCTGCTTTACTTACTGCTTCCCAGATCTCCGATGAGAGCTGTATCATGTCCAGGGTCTACGATGAGGGCTGTATCATGTCCAGGGTCTACGATGTTGGCCACTCTCAAAGAAAACATCAGAGCCTGTCCTGGCCACGCACATTGAAAACATTTGCCTTACGAGCACAGTTATTTTTAGCCGGTAGACCACAGTTAGCAACAATGTCCAGACAATTCAATACCATATGAGACATCGTGTCTACCCGCCTTTATTCATTTGGAACAAAGTTGTTCTTTTCTATCACTACCTACCTGGTTTCGGTTATTGTCAGATGCTGACTGAATAGGAGCGTGCCGGCGGTTAGGCAGACCGTAGAAGAGTTAACAAACTACTAAGAGGTATCCTCACTACTATTGTTGATTTTCTATCACCTACTCATTACCACCAATTCCTTTAAGGATCCGTAGGGTCTGTGCACCGGGTAGAAACCAATAAATCTTGAACCCAGGTGCCAACCCATTTCACTTTTAAGTACATACAATTCAGCAAGCACAGTACAATGGCAAGCTGTTAGCGGTTTTCTAACATTAAGTAAGGTCACTGTTATTGCAACTTTTTTTGTGATAATTAAAATCTACTGAAAATAACACAAACAAATTTCTTGTATTTTTGAACGTGGGTTTGTTGAAGCACTATACATTTTTGTTCTGTTGATTTTTTTTTTTTTTTTTACCCATACTGAAGTATATACATAATTTGACGCCTTAGAAAAATAAGTTAAGGGGAAAAAGTTGTTTCTCGGTATTTTCTTGAAAAATGTAAGTTTACTTCATAGTGCAAAATTGTCCGGAAAACTAACCATTCTTTTTTTATTTGTAGGTGTCTTTTTTTGCTATGACGAACTCTTTCTTGAGATATTTTAGATCAAGATAAAATATCACTGGTTTTTAAATGATCATGTAACTACCCACAATTATTTTCCAGGGATTCTTCCTTCCATTTCATCGTTGTTCGTTAATATTTTTCAATCTTTCCGCACTAACCTACTAACTATTCCCATTGAAAAAAAAAATAAATAAGCTTATTTAGAAGATTATTAACCGAAAAAAAAACTCCTTGCCCAGTGAGTTAAGCCAAAACAATTTATTTTTTTATTTGTTTTCAACACGCCTAAAAAACAATATAACGAATATTTCTGGCAAAGTATGTTTTTTTTCCTTGATTTTTTTCATCAATTACAAACTTTACTTACTTAGTTACAAACACGGCCAAGTCGGAATGTTTGTGTCTTCTGTATCACGAACTGCACGAAAGACCACCGGATATTATGTAGGCAACTAAAAATAAAAATGAATCCATTTTATGCTTGTACAGTGTGGCTGGGATAGCTCGAGCAAACGCACACACACACACACACACTGATACTAGTAATAAACATTATGAAAGCAGAATTGTGAAAGGGAGCCAAGGCCTGCAATAAGACAGGCAATAGCGGGAATAATGCAATAAAGACAGAACGACAAAAGACGTTGCCCATTGGGCCGGAGCTAAGGAGCCTGAGTTACTGCTGGTATAAGTCGATGTGGGGGGAAGTTTCCCCCACAAGTTCCACAGCAGTAACCATTACCGTTAATTAGGCAAAGCACATTGTGCAGGGCAGCACTTCTCAGGTGCTAAATAGACGGCTACCGTCTTTAAAGTCAGCCACCACCTATAGGTCATCCCCCCCCCCCGTAATAAACATTTCTTAACAGCCCCACCAACTATCCCGTATCTTTCATAAATCTTTTCGTGGTAGCTTTATTTGTGTATTTTATTTAGGTAGCCAATAATATAGTATAATACATTGTCAATTATAGCCGGGGTGTTAAAAAAATGTCTAGCCTAAGAAAAGGCTTACTTGGATAAAAAAAAAATAATCCGTCACTCCCCCCCCTTATATCCATATCTTTAATAACTAAGCTAACCTGCCCGAAAGTATGCTCAATACAATTCTCACAGTGACTACAAGACCCGTACCACGATGGGCACGGAAGCTTCAAGCAGGAATACTATGAGGCCACTGGAATAATTTTCTATGAGTACGGGACTACGTCACAACGAGTGCTTAGCTCGCCCAAGAATCATATTGGGAGGATTCAAGATGCACTCGTGCAGGTAAGCTCACTTAGTAGAGCCCGGGATAGGAATAGGAGAGCTCCCGTGTACGAGTCCTAATTTTGCCAGTTTATTTGTTATTAATAGTAATATAATAGATTTTTTAGAAAAAAAAAACAAAAAACTGAGAAACTATTGTTTTCACCAGTATTTCTGTCTGCCTGTTTGTCGTTTTGAGTCCCATATTCAATTCACTGATAAAACATTTCAATTCCCTTATTATTTATTCTCTTAAGTATTATTATTTAATTGACTAGTTGATATTAAATATTTACATTTTTTTTTATAAAATTTTGAGTGTGGTATCAAATAGCCACGGAGTTCATAAATATCCTGTTCGCAACTTTGATCTCTACGCTTTTTTTAGATGCACCATAATTTGTGCAGATTGTTTGCACTATTTGATGCACTGATGATACTAAACATTAAATCAGCCCATGAAACATAATGATGGATCATTAACAAGTTAATTAGTATCGCAGTAATTCCTTCTTTCCACATTTCAAAGTTTTTTATAAATTTTATTTGTACCACACAGGACCACACATTGTCTGTTACTCTCCATAAAATCTTAAATTAGTCTTACGTCTTAGATAAAGTCTATCACAAAAAGATATGATGTGTAAAGTAGCACAATTAAAATTGCAACTGAGAGCGTCTCGGTTGTATGTATTTTCCTCCCGCTCTATGGCATAAGTCTTGTTGCACGCAAAGAGGGGCCGTCTAAACGAGCCTTTAGTGATAGTTGAGAGCCACTGGCGCTCAAGCCTTGATTGGAGATATACGCCAGTCCCAGAACTGCGAGTTAGCAATATTTACAAAAGATCTCCAACCCACTGCCTGTTCAATCGCGGAGGATGTTAGTGATACTAGACAGGCCTAACTATGACGTAACTTTTGCTGGAATGTTACAATTCCGGTGTAGAGGAAGCGATGCTGAAAATGACTTTACCAGCGGCGCAGCAGTAAGAGAGGAAGGTGACGCAGACTGAGAAGTAAGAGGAGTAGTTCACTCAGCGGAGCGTGGATGCCTTGAAACCTACACCGGCCCTGCACCACATCGGGTTACCGGACTCTTTTAACTTTACATAAACATATAACACCCACTTATCAAACAGTCGTACAAGACCAGTTCGCTTACAGTTAGGGATGACCATACTGAATTCTTAGCATCCCACCCAGATAGATATGAGTGACTACCTGTAGACAACTAACTATTTATGCCTAACGTTGCTCCGCACATTATTTGGGGCTTCAAGCCCAAAATAACATAAACAAAGAAAGTTAATAGTTGATGTAGGCGTTTCGGTTTAACGCAGACATCAGGCAGTTCACGAATTATGCCCAAATGGCTGCTCGGATGTCATGAATAACGCAAGCTCTTGAAAATGTGAATTGTCTCCCAACCTTATTATATTATTAGATTTAGAGTTTACATCAATTATAATTAAATTATATTTTTGGAAATATGTAAAAACGAAATCAAGTTCATATAAAGTGAATGAACAAGATCGAGAGACGTCCGAACTAAGACCGGGGGTTCTCCGCGTCATATGTAAAAAATGTCTCAGACCAAAATCCAGCGTTGAAAATACTAAAAGAATGCTCGTGATATCTAACCCGGTTATCATTATTGTGCTCTCTATTTAAAGATTATGCTCTTTATTACGAAGAAAAGCCTGGTCAGAAAGAAAAAATATGCTAAACTTGCTTAAAATAATTATAACCTCTGAGTATAGCAAATCCCTAAGTGACAGACAAAGCCGGGCTTCAGATCTATATTAAATTCTGTATGAATCGGTGTAAGATCCAACCTACGAGGTGTGTTTGGCAAAAAATGTTTTTTGTTGGGTAGGTTAATTATTAGATATAGTGTTATCATATCTTATTTTATAGTCATTATCAAAACCTCAACTGAATTCAGAACAATTGAAAATGTAGTAAGGTAATACAAAAGTAAAATATGTTCTTTGATATAATGAAAACAAATAATAAAGAATCAGAAAAAACAGGTTTTATTTGATCTGAATTGTCGTGAAAAATATTCTACAACCGGGTTCAAAAACCGTATTGGCTTGTGTTATTAGTTGCTGTCTGAAATCTCAGGGTATTTATTAGCCAAAGAAAAAAATGTTAGTTAACAATTGCTGGGTCCGAAGGGTGCACTTCAAACCCACTAACAAGACTATACGAAAGTTAGTTCCATTACATGTCAATATCACAAAACCATTCTATTTCCGTCATAGACTTTGGACCTCTGTTTTTACAGATGATTGTCCTATACCTCAACAGAGGTACTTCCTAGGGCTGACACTCAATAAACAGCCAACGAGGAACCTACGCACACGATTAAACAGAAAAACTTGGCATCGAATGCTAAAACCAAAGACCCCTTTGGAATAGGAAGCACGGGATTATGGGACAACCAAAAATTTAAATCTAATGACAGCATAAAGGTTTTGATCAAAAATGTTCGGTCTTATCACTGGTGACCATCAGTATGTCAGAGATACGACCTTTCACCCATACTTAACAATTCCACACGTACAATTATACATCAACGCTGTACAGACAATCAGAAACTATACGGGCACCCAAATCGTTCACATACTTTTACTCATTAATTTAAATGAAATCTCATAAACATAATCCATCGTTTAGGAGAGGAGTCACTTGATGTTCTTTCCATCATATCATACTTGTCTATTTGTTAATATTCCCCCTCCATAGTCTCTTTCACCGGTTGTATAATTTATTTTCTGTATAAAGTAGTAAAAAAGTCAATACGACAAAAAACTAATCTGGTAGGTTCCACATAATTTCGAAATATGCTGATCAGATTTTGGTTTTAATACATTATGATATCGAGAAGCGAGGAGATGAGTATTATTTATATCATTTCTTTACTTCAATTGGCCTCTCAGTATATTTACACCTGGTTTATTCCTTTTTAACATGACCGACAGTGATGCATCTTTTTTTGTTTCAGATCTCCAACAGTTGCATCTTTTGTTTGTTATTTCTGCTAAGACTGGGTGGTATTAAGGGCCCAATTTGTCTCAGTGCCGACCAAGGAAATATCTCGTTCGGTCCCAAATGTGCCAGGCTGTCTTAGAGTTGCTGACATGTTTACCGGCTGGACCCCATGGAGGGTGCCCAAACAGAAAAACAACAGGGTGCATTTCCAGCCTAGGGTCTCGGCATGGACATTAAGTTAGGACAGGTAACTGCTCTTTTTTCGACCACGTGCTCTCTCAAAGGGTAGGAAACGTCAAGTCTTATTTCCTTAGATTCAAGTCTTATTTTCTTTTTTGATATTAATTGTTTTTGATGTTCTCCATCATATATCACCAGTAGTATTTCCAATTTAAAATTCAACAGCGGGAAGCATTAAGAACGTAAACAAAGTAGGGACTGTTATAATAACTATCGATTTCGCATAATTTTCAAAATCCTTTACAGAAGTTAAGTAGGGTTTAAAGTTCTGATTTACCACTTAGCTGAGGACTCCTTATTGACGGCAGCGAGAAAAAATATTCAAATATATTTTCAACCATGAAATTTTGAAAACCAACATAAAAAGTATACATTTAATATGTTTTGGTTTTCTTGTGTTAATATTTTGAATGTTTACAATGTTTTATTTTATATTATTTATTGTGACTGAGATGATTTTATAAATAAAATGAAAGTTTTTATGAGAGCCTCACCTATTCGTGTTTCTCTTGATATTGTGATTCATTTTGTACGATTGAAAATGTCAATGCAACTGATCCTTGGATCAAGTATTTGATTTTAATAAAAAATTGGGTGGTTAAGTTTGTTCTCCCGCCAATAAGTGTATTTGTTAACTCACTTCACTGTGTGCCTGCTAATTGGTCAGACACCACTCAAATAAACAGTATTCTAAGGACTTGAAAGTGGCAAAGTGAGCTGTCAAAAGCGTATAAGAGTTAAAAAATACACACATTTTTGGTAAGACCAACTTGATTGACCAATTTCATTCATATATTCAATTTCGGTTACAATCGCAGCTATCTATAATTCACTTTCAACATTATCTCGGACATATTATCTTCTCTGATTGTTGTATCCTCATAATGCGGTCTAAATACGAATTATAGTGATCTGCGTTAGTACATATTTATGTTTGTACTACACCACTTAGCACTACTAGCCCGGGTTTTATGGACAATGAGTCCATTTTTTAATTTTGTCAAATTTTCTAATTTTGGACATCTTTCTCTACGTAAAGATCACATGGTCTCACATAATTTATTTTTTATTCTATTTTACCAAAATTGACGTACCAAAGTTTCGAAGTATACCAAAACGAAGAAATGGTACATCCAAATAATGGAAGAAACAATATAGTCTGCCTACAAACAATACTGTACTGTAATTGGGAAGTAAATAAAAAAAATTTAAGTAAGCATACATAGTATAGCTAGAGTAAGAGATTTATAGTCGATCAATTTAAATATCCAATAAATAATAAAGTGGTGGAAATATTAACCACCTGTAAACGTGTCGGTCCGGTAACGAGCTCTGATGAGTGCTGGGGCTAACTGATGATGCATCTCTGATGATATTTCATCGTTCCGTCTGATGAGATCTGTCCTGTAATAGATGGCTGATATAGGCGATCTAGGATCAAGTGATGACCGCATCGCTCTTTCTCCACGTCGTAATAATTCCGCATTTTTTTTTCCTTATTATAATTATTTACTCCCTTGTATAACATATAAAAACGACAAAATCCTACCCCCAAGGCAATCGTAGTTACATGATGCGGATTAGATACTGTCTTGATCTTACCTGGGCCACGTTACCTTTAATAATAATAACAACAATCTTAATAACTTTAATATTTTGGGACTATGTTCATTAATGACAATCATTAATGTAACATATAGAGGGATCTTGGTCCGTATCAATTAGTCCTCGCTAATATTTACAAGTGGAGATAAATAAAATATAAAAAAACATAAGTAAAATACAGTGAATTCAGAAAAGATGAAATAAAAATGTATGTGTACAAATACAAATAAAATACACTTATTTTCTGGAATTAAAAATATAAACATAAATAAAAGTGAAATTACAACTTCTCTCTTCTAACTGATACTTTATGATATTTTTTGTGAAAATGTTACCTATTAACATAGAAGTATCAGAATCTTTCGTTTTGTAATAAATCACACTAACTTGATCTTTTATTTACTTGAGTAACAGAATGGTCAAGAAAATTTAATCACGGGGCTTTAATCGTGGTTATGAAGTAGTGTAACTGATGAAACATATGTATTGGTGAGAACTCTAATGAAACACTAGTTAGTCCAAGGTTCAGTACAATATAAAAAAAATTAAATTGGACTAAAAAATATAATGTAATCTAATAATGCTATACAATATAATATATATAATTATTAAATATAATAATATACCTTTATAAATTATAAAAAGATGAAAAATTATTCAAACCTGGTGGAACACATTAAATACGTGATTTCTATTGCTGACTGGAAAAGGTTTATTTTTTGAAATATCCTTGTGTATATCAACACACTCATATACCACAGACTCTCAAAATTTTAATTACACTAATCTTCTGCCGGTGCTCTGTCATGTGCACAGCCTCCTTCAACATGATTATCATGGTCCCAGCACCATCTTGTAACTGGAAGATATAAACTGTATATATCAGCATGCATATTTATTTCTTCAGGTCTTGCTGGTATTTTTACATTTGAAGCTATTACCTGCTACTAACTAGCTAATAATAACTTTTTTTGAAATTAAAAATATAGGAAATAATGATTTAATGGTCAGGTTGTATAATTTAAGTGAATCAATTATTAGCTAGGCACTGTCAGGTTTGTATTAATATTAAAGATGATTTTTTTTCCGGATTTTTTTTCTTCTCAACCCCAACGCTCCAGCAAACCGCGGAAGAGGTACCAAATTATCATACAGTTACAAATTACAGATGCGGGCGAATCCTATTCATGGAAGAAATGTGAGATCTCGTGGTTTACCTGGATGTTGACCGTTAGGTCAATCCAACGCTTTTTTTACGTCGACTCAAGGAGCTGTTCCAAAGACCGGTAATGAATATTGTCTATAAATACATATCTGCTTCGCACGCACCGGTAGGAAAATTGAATTCCCAAAGTGTAGGGTGCCTTCACAGGTAGTCATGCTACTGACTGGCACATTGCAGACGACAAAAAATTTAAAAAATACTTGAGTAAACCTCTCACGACACATGAAAAAAATCCTTGGAAAAGTATAAAAATTATGGTGGTCCTAGGCTAATAATCATGGTGGACAGTCTGTCCTAGACAACGACTACCCCCGGTTGCTGCCAATAATGAACCCTTATTAGTCTTGTACACGCCAAGAGCCCGCTCCCAAAAACACTGGTTCTTATGACTCTAATACATTGTTTCTGAGACTACGGGTCCTACTCAATTTTACTCAGTTTGGCAATTAGCATGTTCTCAATTAATATACATAAGCCAGTTGGCTGCCGAGCCACTCCTAGTGATTTCTCAGTCTTTCAACTTTCACAGTGCTTATTACTTCTGTTGGAATTGCTTGCATGAAATCTTGAGCATTACTAGCACAAGGGGAGACTCAGTTAATGGGTTTGCGCGTTGGTAGTTAGCGTATTACACGCTACAGACGATTTGTGGCATTTAAATCCGTATAATGGTTTATTCCTATATATATATATATATTTGTATTGTCATTTTCAATAATATATAAATCTTGTAAGTTTGATGAACTATAATTACAAAAATGTATTAAAATTGTCACCTAAATCGTTATTGTAACTTTTTCGCAGACGCACCAAAACCCTTGATTTTGTAAAGCATCAGGCTAGATTTAATTGATTTTCATAGCGTTCAGTGATGATGGACTAGAAAATTGAAAAAAAGGTACTTTAATCATTAGTGCTGGGCAAAGGCCCTAGGAGCATGTTAAAATATTAAAGGGCCAATGCTAAAATCGGCTCGTCTGAAGATGACTGACGACCCTCAGACGTAGGTATGTCGAAGGATCACCGTTACAGACATAAGTTATGTCAGGCCAGAACGAATCCTCGGTTTGATTGGCAGGGGCTGTTTACATGTCACATCTCGGATGACAGTCATACCAACCTTAACTCCGTCCTATTTATCCCTGTATTTCCAGAGAGTGAGGAATCTGTTCGATATCTGGGGTATTTTTGGAAATGTCTGCATACCGTAAGAGCAACTTCAACTCTGTTCAATCATAAATTCTGTCCATGGATCGTAGATCAGGTCTGACTGGAGATATGATATTGTACATTGTTTTGATTTAATGTTTTCTAGAAACACAAATGCTTAATGCTCGTAATTAACTGAAAAATAATATACAAACAATATATAATAATTTAGTTTTTGACTGAATTATGAGGAATGTGGTTTTGAAGTAAAAATATTACCTGGACTATGAATTATATGCATATCAAGCAAATATTAATTGTCTAAGGTATCAGTCACAAATCCAATTAACAAATTATGAAATTAAAAAAAGTGAGAAAGCTATATTAGAAAAAAAAAAAAAATTACTGCTTGTGGCCTGACACCAATTGTCAGCTATAGAAAAAATATTGTCAGGACCTAGACCTTTTTAGGTGCTCTTTCCAAATGGTGGACTAATCGTTACTTAATCACTTTAGCTAGTGTCGTACTAAAACTTACGAAAAAGCGTTTTTGATATTTAAAAAAAAAGAAAGGAGGCTGCAATGTAGGAGGCTACACTTAATTTTAATTTTAAGTGTTTTTTAAAATAGCCATTCCTCTCTAAAATGTCTCTCCATTTCTCTGATTTTAATGAAACTTATTTTGAAAATAATTAGTCAACAAATATTTAAAACAATTCCAGTCATTTCTTCCAATGGACCTATAACGTTTTTGAGGGTGCTGAACGCAAATATGAACTTGTGTTTTTTTCTCAAAGATTTTTTTTCCCCTTTCTTTACTTAAAGCGTCTCCTGGTTTTAAAACTTTACTACTTATTTAATACAATACGGAATATGTTTTCCCTTTTCTACGTCAAAAAAACAAATTCATGATGAAAAATGGTGTTTTCAAACTTATATATTTGTGTTATTACTAAACATATATTTATATAAAATAAATTTTTCTCGGCAATTACGTTGTATGGTTTGACAATGGTATATTTGAAACATTGACACAGCCAAAAAAAATTAAATCGGTGACACCTTGTTAGCAGCCTGCGTAAGTGAATCTTCTAGGATAGTGGCAATTTATTGGGCCATAAAGAACATTAATCCACGGGCAGGCAAAATAGTCACGTACCCATGTCAGAGTGCTAATAAACCGTGTCCTGCACGTGCTACCCTTTACTTTTCTACCTGAGTGAGGAAGACATGTGCAACAATGCCAAAACTTGCTTGATTTGCTGCTGTCCAGTTTTCCTAAGAGAAAAGTAACATGAAAAAAGGATATTCTGTTGTTTCCTCGTTAGTCTGCTGGTTTTGGTGTTGGCATTTATTTCATGTAATGTTCATAACTTGCCTTCAATAAGCAGCCTATCTCATTTAAGTGGCTTTTAAATCAGACTTTTTAGCTTTCAAAAAGTGAGAGAACAGTGCCTTAAGGACCACCCGGACACTTAGGGGTAGATCTTACTTAAGTCATATATTCTTGTATTTATCATTAGAGGATATTATTCATCTTTGTCTATAAATGTCTTCTTTAAGAATAATTAATTGGAAATAATAATAAATAATTAATTGGAAAAATAATAAGCTGTGCGTTAGGTTAAAAGTAATTACGTACTTGTATATTACTATCTCCGTCTGACTGCATATACCAATTAATTCATTTAATAAATCACCTTTACTTCTACTCTCCAACCCAAATATCAGTAAGTTTTTCTTTCTGTGGTCTCTTTTTTATGTGGATGGCGAATAAACTAATAATTTATTATAGTATATAGGATTATAATAATACAAATAATATCATTACTACCAACGAACTATGCCTCCTAAGAACAAACTTTTATTTAACATGAAGTGGGTTCTTTGACTGTAATAACCTCCTCTAAAATGTGCAGACAACTAAACAATAACAAAAAAGAAATAATAAAAAATGTATATATACACATAATATACACATATTATTCAAGAATTAAAAGTGTAAATTGAAATAAATATATACAAAAACAATATGAAGAAAATAAAACCATAACTGGCTTGAAAATTACAAATAAAATATCTACACATAACCTGATTCATAATGGGCTATCCTCCTGTGAATATGTAAACACCTGCATACCTAGATGTACACATAAAAAAATAAATAAAAATAGATGTGTAACAGTGCCATTTATAATAAAATAAGATTGTAAACTCCAGCTGAGATCTAGCTAGCTGTGTTTGTTGTGAGAAGGTTACTTAGCTGTGTTTGGTGTGTGAAGGTGACTTTCTAGATAAGACTTATGTTTATTGTTTGTGTTGTGACTATCCACTAGAATACCTGGTAAATAACGTGTAATTTAGTTTATCTTTACAGGTATGTTTATTTATTTTATATTGTTAAATCGTTTGAAGTTTATAATTCTAATGCTATTGTAAATCTTTACAGATTAATAAAGTCAGTTATAAAAACCAACTTTCAAATTAAATTACAAGTTATTGATTGAAAAATTAATCAGAAAACAAGGGAATCTAAATTATTTGTACATATCATAAAATCAGACGAAGGTGATTATGAACTAGTGGGAATTTCTGAAGATAAACAATTATGGTTTAGTTTGCAAGCCGGAATCTACAACATTATTAGGTATTATTAGCAAAATCCACTATTAAAAACGTTGTCTCCGCAATAAGACCAGTCAACGGTTATAGAAAAGTAGGCGTTAAAGTAGATGAAAATTTAAAGAAAGTGTATTTTGATGAAGATGATAACCTTTGTATTAACAACCTTCCATTAGAGGAATCCACTTCAAATCAGGAAAATTCTTTTAACACAGAAAATCAAGAAATTAGAAGCTAAATTAAATTCTAATTAAATTAAACTGCAGGAGGTAGAAAAGAAATGTATTATAGAAAAATTTGATAAAATACAAAATCCTTCAGATTGGTTAGAACGCTTTGATTCTGAATGTATAAGGCACAATGTGACTAGTTTTACAAAGATTATTGAAGTCCACCGTTTTTTTGTAGATGGACCAGCCAAAGATTGGCAAGAGGCAAATTTAAAAAAAGCCATAGTAAATTGGTCTGAATGGAGAAAATATTTTTTAACAGTTTTCATAGATGAAGGTTGGTCAAAGGTTAGGAAAGCATATAGTTTTAAATATTTAGGAGGCTCATTGGTGTATAATGCATTAGCAAAAGAAAGGTTATGTTTGGAAATGGAAAGCCAAAGTACAGTTTTTTCAAGAATCAACATGATTGTTGAGGAACTACCATTGGCAGTACAAGATGAATTAGACAGAGAAGAAATAACAAGTATTGAAAAACTGTTTATACAACTGAGGATAATGGATGATTCATTTTCCAGAATGAAGAACAACGATACACCAAATAAACGTATGAGCATAACGTTGGAAAAATCCAAACATAAAATCGATAAATTAGTTAAAATAACCAGCTCTGCTTTAAAGAAACCCTGTTCTATTTGTGAAAATTTAGGATGACCAAATCGTTATCATCCAGAAAAAGAATGCAGAAATAAAAATTGATTTGTGACAAAAAAATTAGTTAATCTAAAGGAGACATCATTATCAGCTGATAATCCTAATAACACATGCGGAGAAATGGATATTGATGGAAATGAAATTTAAACTAGAAGGCCCGGAGAAATTGAATCCATTAATTCAGATACATGTACTTCTAAAACAGTCAATGGTTTCAATTTCAGTACTACCTGGGCAAATATAACTTTAACAATAGGGAATTTAACGAATACTCTAAACATATAGTGAAAAATTTCTCATATGATTTTCTCTTAGGTTTAGATGCCATTAGAAATATAATAAACATAATCACTCTAACATTAGTTAGCACTTTATGCAACTTCTAATTTGCTTTAATCGTAAATAACTAAACAATCTTGTTTTGGTCACTTTTACCGAAGGAGAGTGGGGAATACGTGGGGGAAGGGAGCTCCAGAAGGATATTGCTAATAAGACGAAGAGATTATGTATAGTTGTAGCTCTATGTTGGTACGAAATAATTGTCCGGAGTGGTTTCGCTTTAATGGTAATTGGCTTTGGTGTTAAATATGGAGAAGAGGTATGGTGTTCATTGGGTAAGGAAGGTACATGGAAATATTGCGACGATGGTGAGGAGCAGCCCATTTCATCTCAGAATAGAATGGAGTCATTCCAGGATCTCTATGGGGACTCGGTGCTAAAATAATGCATGCTTTCACCGACCACTCGTTCATACATTGTGTCTAAGATGGCTTCAAGTGAACCAATCACATGGGAGCAACAGTCTAATACAAGTGAGGGCAGTTGGGAGCGGGAAGTGTTATTAATGAGAAGTCTTGAGTCTTTAACTGTAGATTCGTACAAAACATAGGAACTTAGGAATATTTCATATGTCTTCTATCGATTTGACAGTAATTTATTTCTTATTGGAATACGTTATGAATAGCAGAGTAAACCGACCCACATTGTAAACCGAAGGTGAGCCCCATCACCTAGTCCTGTACACATTGCATTGTAAATTTTAACTTCCAATAGAAAATTGTAATTGTAATCCTACCCTCCTTCATGCATCTGCGCATGCAGAAAGAGGAGAAATCTGTAAAACTTGTACATTGAATTTTGTTCATCTATTGTAAATATGTTATTGATAAAGGGGTTTCGGAAAAAAAACAAAAAAACAGAGTAACAAAGGATCAAGAAGAAAAAAGAAATATCTGACACATTTAAATAAGATTGTTTCTATCATCCTTAAAAATCCCTTTTTCTAACTATCTACCACCATCCCAGATATATTTTTTTTCCTAATCTATTAATTTTTTTTTTTCAGGTTTCACGTTCCAGTGAGTAAATATGTGAGCGCTAACAATCATGAAGACATATTTAGAAGACAATCTGCTGATATATTATTACTGTTTATGCTCATTCACAAAACGTTAATCACTGATAAGCAGATTTGCCTAACTTTTAATAGAAATGTAACTGTTAAAAACAATAAAATCTTACGTTGCAACAGTTTAATTATTCTTACCCACCATGACTGATGGTTGAAATAGAATTACTTTTTTCTTGTGAAAAAATCCTTATTTGACAGGAATTACAATCTGCCCTACAAGGGTAATGGGTAATTTTTATACATTTATTTCATTCATATAGTACATACAATATTCTATTCATTGCAATATGCACTTATGTATCACATTGCATGAGTCTATCGTTCATATAGCAGCATGTACAGACATGTATACAAAGCCCTGACATCCCCAAAACCATCATCCGGGAATCTCATCTCCCGAATAATGGAGAGATTAAGGTATTATGGAGATCGACACGCTGATACAGCAGCCACATAACTTTTAGATAGTAGCAGGACAGACTGAGAGAATAATGGCCAGTGTCAGAACTACCAATGACGGATTAACTGACGGATATATTTGGACCATTGCCGTTTAAACTCCGAGGAGGTTGTAGGGATGTGTGGAGCTAAATACCGTCCTTGACGATTGGACTGTGTGGTGGTAGAACTGTGAGTTATTATTTATGGAGTGAAAAATAGTCGGTAAATAGTGGGTAGCTATGTGTTTAAGTGCGTTTAGTAAGGTGAGTCATTTAATTAGTAAGAGACGGGGCTTTTACTCTTCTTCTCAGGAGTTGGATTGGAATGATTGGATACACTTAATATTCAAGTGTTTTGCTGTCCTTAGTTCAGGGCTGCATGTCCAGATTAGTTTTAATATAGTTTTGTTTATGATAGAGAGGTCAGACTTTCTATTTAGCATTGCAGATAGTTGCCCAAAAGTCTATTGATCTCTGGAGTCTCGCCTATACTGCATCTAGAAATGAACCGGTGAAATATTGCTTGCTCTCCAGGGCTGATAAAATGTGATGAGACAACGCAAAGGCCCGGCTGAATAGTGTAGTGTTGTAGGTGGAAACTAAAACCGATGCGTTGGCCGAAAAGTACATACACAAGAAATCAAAGTGGATTTATAAGTATATTTATTATTCTGGGTATAAGATCTATTCATTTATCTACAACCTGGTTGTCCTGCGTTTCGGAAAATTTTTTCTCACATTTTTATTTAAAGAATAAACTTGTGTAAAAAAAACAAAAACAAAAAAACCAGTGTTTATATTTAAAATTTAAGTCTTACTTTCATTTTCATTTTCTAATGCAATTATCATTCACCACCTAACACACTTCAGTTAGCTCAATTTTATGTTTTTTTCAAATCAGTTTACAGGGAGATTTGTGGTATGAAACAACCTATGTTAAGTAACATAGCTATTTATTTTTATTTGACATTAATAATTTCAATGTTTCACGCTAGCAGGGGAGAGACCTTTATAATATTGTATAAGCACACTGGTCTACTAGTTTCTGCTTGGGTGCCTGCTTACAGCTTTTGTCATGTTTTGAGGGTAAACGTGTGGAAACGTGTCAGATCTCTGTTGCAGTTCGCTATTAATGGTTTGAGCTAGTCAGTGCCTTTAAACCCTTGGCATTCATTACCCAGTGACCACGAACGTCAGTTCGTCAACAGACAAACATAAAAAAGCCTCTCAGAATTCTCCTGATGCGCCACTTTTTTTATGGAGGGTATAATATATGTGCAAATCAGTGTTCTGTCTTTTTAAAGTAAAATTATTCCAAACACTTATAATATAATAGTGTTTATAGACTCTGTGGCGTGAAAATATCTCTTGGTTAGAAAAAGTAACTTATAACATTTTCCGATCTGAGCACAGAAATATAGATGACGAGAAGGAGTTTTTTTAAATAAATCATGCGTTACCCAATAATTTACTGAAAAAAAAAAATCTTTCCGAATGAAAAATTATAAAAACGATTTCGAGTTTTTTTTTTCGCTGAGCCATTAACATATGCATGATTGGGAGGATATTTAATTTTTTCCACTGGGACCGCCGGTTAGTGGGTTAAGACTTCATTCATTTCCACTGTTCCCATTTCCATAAAGCTATTCAGTTACTCCGAGGGGTCGAGTTAATATTCGATCCGTCGAGGGTCGGACCATTGTGCCATAGGTGACCGGTGTTGTGCCCGCCTGGCCCGGGCCATTGTCAAAGTAATAAAACAAAAAACGCACCGGCACATATCGTTATAATAGTTCACCAATGCTGCTTCTGTGGGATGGGGCTCCCGAAATTACACGGGTCTTTCATATTCTAAACTACGATCCCATATGGTCCGACAATATGCCAGGGATTTTTTACTACTTTTCTTTCTGTCTGGCGTGGCAAGCGCCACAAGTGCATGCCAAGTTCGGACCTGGCGGCGATAAATGGCGCCGACCGCCGGTTTCTTACCATGACGACTGTCTGGCACATATTAGATCTCTAATATTAATATTTAGCCTCAAGTGGCTGTACATAGCCTCTAACTATGTATGTCTGTATGTAACAATGAGCTGAAGAGTTTGTTGTAAGAGTTGCCAGGTTTTCATCAATCTCACTAATGAACGAACAAGATTTCTACATACTATTTACAATGAAGGAATGTACATGATTGGCAATACTTAGTAAGAGTAGTTTTTATAAATTTGTATTAAAAAAATTACATAAAACTAATACATAGTATTAAGCAGTGCTTAGAACTTCAATTTATCCTTAAATATTTCTTTGGGGAAAAAGCCTCATTAACCAAAACCTCGAAACTTATATAATCAGCACAGATCACACTATAAATAAATAAATAAATTGGGGGAGGCCACCAGGCCTCTTCGACCGTAGGCTCGGGATTACTTGGTATGAGACGGAACTAATGAGCATTAGCATACGGATTATGATGGACAGGTCCGTGAGAGTGGATGTTCCTGTAGTGGGAGGTTGATCTTAAATGATGAGATGTTGAGACCTGCGTGAAGGGTGCGGTTGTTTGTATAGTAAGGGGAAATTGGTTATCTTGCGGAGGATTCTAGACGGCAGGAACTGGATTCAAAGTATATTCGAGAACTTGGCACTCCCTTAGGCTTCTATTTGTAGGACTAGGATTAAGTTGGAAAATTGTTGTGTTTGTCAGTCTCTTGTTTTTTATTCTTATTGCAACACGATTGATTGCTCACGAGGTGAAGAAGTACTTTGAGTTGTCTGTTAGTATCTTGTCGTTTGCCTAGTATAAGCACTAACCAACTAATTCCGGTAATAGATCCTAAACCAGAAGCTTCTTTTAATAGGTCATTCAACCCATCCTGGTTGAAACGTTGAAGAATGATGACATCCCCTCATAATCACACTCGCCTTCATAAGTATCATAAGGGCAAGAGGGACACAGAGCTCTGGCGGCTGGTGAAACGTTGGGATCGACATTTCCTTTGAGTGAAGGACCGGGCGTCTTGCAGAGCCTAAATCAGGATAAGTCCACTTGCCACGGTTGTTTTGATTCATTCCAGTAATATTGACTAGGCAGAAATAACAGTCATCGAAGTGGTTTTTTGGTTCTCTTTCAACCAAACTATCGGTACTTTCAGACTTTTCCTTTTGCCGTTAGTCCCCTTTCGCAAATGTTCTGTACAATTTTACAGACCTGATGTGATGCCCAGGTTTTATTTTGATCACCAAGCCTTTTTCTTGTGGCCCTGTAAATCAGCATTCACTCTCCATTTGGTTCCTGCAACGCTTGGGAAGAGATGTTGGTGTCAGGGATGGAAGAGAGGATGGAGTCTGGAATGGAAGGTGGGTGGCTGTGTCCATTCCAAATTCACTGAGGTTCAATGATGAGTAGGCATGTCATACGAGCATATACTGTCTTTCACCATAACATTATTTTAGCAATTAACACTTTTTTCTTAAGTTAAAACGACTGAAAGAGATTAATAAATAACCGATTTTCATAGGGGTTTTAAAAAGAAAATGTACTTAAAGGCTTCTAGTATCTCAAATAAATTTATTTATTTATAAGTTGACGTTTGCCAAAATTCAGGCTCTTTAAATATCACTCAATTAATATTGACAATAATTTGTGAATCAAATTCATTTAGTTGTTCACAGGCAATGTAAAATTCTCATATTAAAATTAACGTGTTTTTTTTCTATGAACAAATTTGGAATTTTTTATTGCAATTCCACTAGGTTTTTGGTTGCTATTTGGGTTTTGTTTTCAAAAGAATTTCCAGTTTTAGAATTTTAGGTATATATCGATATTTCAATATATATAATTCAGTTTATTATTATTGATGTGTAACAGTTTTATCTAGTGATTTAGTTATTTAGTGATGCAGCTGATCCTCGGAACAAAATGTTTATTTGCTTTATCTTTTTCTTTTTTTTCCAAGGAGTTGCTCAAGGCGTTATAGTGTTGTTATGGAGCATATATCCGAAAAATATTACGAGGTGGAAAAAAATCTCGGGATTGTATGCATGGGTTAGCACTGACCCTTCCAAGCCGGCGAGGCGATAAAACCAAATGTGCTAACTAAATCAAAGTTGTCAATGTGTTCCTTTGGTCGGGAGGAGAGGAGTCAGTCCGCTACTAGAATGCCCGAAAAATCCGGAACCCCCCATCGCCGCCTTTTGCTTGAATATTCGTCCAGGGTGGACGCGTGCGCTGAGACTCATTTCCTCCTGTCCGGAGAGGGACGACACCCTCAGCTATAAAGCCATGGTTTTATTGTCTGTCGTTGGTCGGCTGGGGGTGAATCACGCTCTCGCTAAAATACTGCTAATCTCCAACCCCTGCCACGGTTCATTTCACCCGGGCCCACTCCTAATGCCCTGCGTAAAGTAAGGGATATGGAAACGGATAAAAAATAAGGGGCAATAAGACCCAAAAGAAGGGAATTTCGTCTCCTCAAAGTGCGTTTTAATCAAGGCGGTATTTAACTTGTGTGATGTCTTGAGGTCAACTGTTTTTGAGGCCTTTTTTGGATTCATTTACAACTAGAGACTAACCGATGTTTTGATTCTACGGTCGAAGGTAGGAAGCCGGGTACAGAGTTTTAATTAATAGAGTCGTGTTGGATACGCACAGAGAAACCCTTGTCTTTGACAAGGAATCAGTTCTGATCCACCCAGGGAACAGCTTAGGCGCAGGAGGGCATTACTTTCAGAAACATCGGGGTTCATACGAGCATGTTTGACTCCGGTAGCAAGGAGCATTTGGGATTTTTCCATGAACACAGAATTGTTTTACTGGTGTGTTTCTATTATAAGTGTTAGCTAGATGCTTGGTTTTTTATCGGAATCATCCACCCAGCCCCTGTACCCTAAGAATAATAATTAATATCAAGACTACATGACCTTAATGATCACTTTGGTTTTCAGCTATAAAAAAATATAACAAACCATTTGATTGTATAATACTGTCTCTGTCAAATGTGTACTGTCATACGTTCCTACTAAGAATGTTATTCCTTATCGATTGGAACCAGATTCTTATTTTATTAATACAGCTCTTGGCGTCCCTGTTACTCATGCAAAGTAATATTGAATAGAGCTGCGATTCGCTAGTGACGACTCAGCACGAATTCTAAAAAGGAAAAATTTACCTGTCAACGAACAATCGGTACTGACCTACCCAAGTATCGGACAAACATTATTACCGAATCTGTGGGATTTCGGTACTATATTTATTGTATGAAATTAGACGCTTGGGATGAATGGGCTACTTGGCGTGGTGTTGCCACATACTGGTGGGTGGGGACTAATCACTAATTTGCTTGTTGCTTACTGACTGACACTATCGAAGTAAAGGGATCACGTGGATAGAAGAGAAGTATTGTTCAGAGCTTGCCAAGTATAATGGGTCTCAAGCATCTAATTTCGTGACAACTATAGTTGTAGTACAAGAGACAGCACAAAATTTATACTGATACTAACAGTATTCAACAGGGGAGTGTTGATTGAGGAACAAATCGTGTCTCTATTACATAAGATTTCTCACCATCGCAACTATTAAGCACTTTATTATTTTTACCCCAACAATTCAAAACCAAAAATTTAAGATAGTAACGAAAAAATGTATTGTAGTTTGTCTTTGGCTAGTAAAGTAAGGAACACGGTTAACAATTTTTTTGCTAAACAAATAAATACAAATGTGAATATTTGTGGCTCCGAAGATAAATGGGTAACTTGACCAGCTCAGAATGAGATGTGTTTATAATCATAAAACTATTTGTTTCGCTCCGTGAAGAAATGGAGTTTTGGATGGATGGAGTTTGAGAGCATAGAGTCCTTAATAGTGCAAAAAAAGTTGATTTTTTCATGCACATAATTTACAAGAATATTAGAAGGTGCCCTGATAATATGTTTTTCTTTTAATTCCGAAGGGTGTTTTTACTTATTCACCGTGACCGCAAAGGTGGGCCCTGACAATTCATGTTTAGAACGATCTGTAAGAAACACATACACAAAAATTATTTCAAAATGATTCTTTTTTTTTTTTACTCATGATGATGTTTAGTGACCGATTTTTTGGTAGAAAATACCAGCCTGTTTTTACCTGTTGATGATTCCAGTTGGCATTCACACTGGCAGGGGATATTTTTTTGTAAATATCGGGATTTAATGCTCTTATACGTTTATGAGTATGTCTAAAATTTATTTATGTCTTTAATTTAACACTAAAAATTAATATCTACTCTACTCACTGATCTTGAAATCCACATAGTATATGGACAGGTATTCAAATAATTCCGTAACCATATGAGCTACACAACTTGAGATATTACAACAGTTTCAGAATAAACACCCTAACGTATTTCAACTCCTTGTAGTCTCGTCTATTATCAGTTAATTAATTTCTGATATATAATTAGTGATAGGATAGAGAGCTCAAGGCTGTTGTTTAATCTACCGCGCCTTCTTGGCCTCAGATAGCCTAATGGCAGATCCTATCTACCACCGGGGGAATACTTCATTCCCATTACTTATTCTCCACTTTCCTCATAATCGATTGGTTAATACGTTGCATGAAAGAAATAATCTAATTGGTAGACCCGATGAATGAATAGGAACTGACCGGTTTTCTCCAGGGATTGATCTTGTTCTTGAAAGTCACACGTACTAACTGTGCCCTGGATATGACATGTATATCAAACATTTGTTCATATATTCTGCCTAATTTCAACGATTAGTTTGTCAGTTTTCCACCCAGCTGGGGAATGGCTACGTATTGGTTTTTCACTTGCTGTAACTTCAATATTATATTGTTTACACTTTTGTGAGTTTGTGAAATACTAACAAACTTCCTATTTCTACCGGAATAAATTTGACTAATTATATAAATGATAAGTCACCGCTTGAAATAATCAACATGTCAAAAAAGGATTAGCGTTAAGTAATCTCCCTCAGATAGTCTCTCTAGTAGTCTCCCAAGCTTAGAGTAAGTCCACTAAGGTCTATACATATTATCCATAATTAATTATGAAGTTGACATCTGCTCATTGTGATAGGAAAAAAAATATTATTTAACAACATCGAGTAATTGATAACAAATACCAAGTGGAAGTTACCATCTCCTGTGATCTGTCAAATACCGTTACATACATGCTCTACTGTACGGTGCACCGCATTTTAACCATGTGACAGAGTCGACAGCAAAGCGCCTCTTAGAATCCTAAAACGGGGTACTAATGCAAATGGTTCAACATACTTCATTCCAGCAGTGGAGGAATCGTGAAATGCACGAATACTTTGAGCTGCCTACGGTGTAGTTTAGTGTATTTTGGTTTTTCCCCGCTAAACTAGCTCATCCTTGGAAAAGACCGTACAGACGACGGCTTCTGGGACCCTACAAAATACCGAGTAGAGACTCCCCCAACTTTCCAGAATGCCTCTTTCTGGTATACACCTTGGGCCTTGGGGACCCGGACGGTTTTCACTTACCCACAGATACCGATGGAACTCGTGGTCATTCCAAGACCCCGTGTAATACCTGTAACCGTGTAATTACTACAATACCCTATCCTGAACATAATGCGCTGACACCTTCATGGTACAAGATACGCAGGCAAGGAATAAGATAGATCATTAATTATGCACGTCGCCAGATCGTCAGCAAGGTCATAGACAACTTAACTCGAATGTCAGGACGACCCACAGATCTCAATGTCGTACTCGCTATTACACGGACTTGAAAGCGGCCACATTTCCATAAAGAAGACCCCCGACTATAGTTTCTACAGGCTGCTGACCTGGCCAAACTCAAAGTGACCCCCCCCCCCATGATAATGATCTTCGTATTTCATGGTGTTCCCGTTATTTTAAGCATTTTTTGAGGTATTTAGTAAAACTTCCATTGATAATATCGTTCCTATACGTGGAATCAGGGCTGCGTAAATGTTGTACTCAATTATATTACCAGCTTTCAGGGTATTTTGTGATAATAGCTACAAATAATATTTATTATAAATCAGAACACTTAATATGATATGAACATATTTATTTTCTGATTACTGATTAGTTATTTTTTTAATGTCTCTTAATTAATTCCCGTGGAATTACTTTTTTTTTTGGTATGATCGAGCGGTGGAATAGAACTGCTTTGCATAGCATCATGTCAGCTTGAGTTGGTGGGCATGTCGTCGTGTGAAATGAAGCGTCAGTGTAGAAATTCAATGATCTCGGTGGAACATGATGCAATATCATACACAGTCAGGCACAAACATACAGAATACAAACGAGCAGAAGGGCATACAATATGTACCTTTATGGCAGTACAACCTATCCCTTTGGGTTTATTTCGTTGACTCGGCCCAAGGATATTTCCCCTGGCCGATTTAATTGATTAATTTTGCACAAGGACGTGGCTCCCGGCAGCCATGATGACTGTCAGTTTTGTGGAGTGTGGCCAGCAGCTCATCTCACCTACCCACATCTGATGAGCCATTACATATTTATGTATATGCCTGTCAGCGGTTGCCACTACTCATTCTGTATCCTTCTTCATAGAAGATTATTTGCTGAGCAGGAAGGAACAGGCTCTTGGTACAAAATGGAGACCGTCTTCCATCAGTCTGTCTAAAAGTATGTATTTTTGTATATCAGCTAAAACTGTAGCAGGCCTAAAAATGATTCAAGAAATTTCATATAACTCACAAATCTTTGAAATTGAGTTAATAGATTTAAGGAAGAATGAAAAAAAAAAGTTGAATTCGAACAAAGCAAGGCTGTTTCCTAGACTTCAAAAGGTTTCTCAAGTCCCAAGTTAGAACCTAATTAAGATTTAAAGCTCTCATTTTTTCCAGTGACAACAACAGTACACTCGATAAAAATGATTCAAAATTTATGTTCAGAAAGCCAATATTTTAAGAAATAGTGTTTTTTGAAAAACATAGAGAGTAGTTTTTCGCAGTAATATTTACCTAATGTCTGAACATAATTCTGGATAAGTTTTCTTCGCTTTCAACTTACTTTTATTTATTTAATTGTTTATCTATTCTAATATTTTTGTTTAATGGCTTTTGATAAATTAGTAGCTATTTACTGTTATTCTTGGAACTGAAATCTGGATATTTACCTCATTTAATTTGTTCTTTTTTCAGTGACCAATACTTGCCCTTTGTACATTGTAAGTTTTTTTTTTCGGACGGTAATTTTGTTTACTACGGTTCTGCTAATTTGTTCTTATATACGAAATAAAGTACGTTAAAATAAAACCTTGCAGATGTAGTTTGACACTCGAATTTACCTGGAGTCGCTATTTCCTATTTGTGAGAAAACTTACTATTACCTGTCTATGTTCCCACACCTATAAGGTAGCACAAAAGAGTAGAGGAGATACGATCGTGGCATGTGGACTTAAAGTGGAAATAAGGTCGTGGGCTGCATTTGGAATTGACTGAATCGCATAGTCATGTTTTTTTACAATTACAGATCATTCTGTATAATTTATTGATATTTGGATATTTAACTCATTTATTCTTTTTTCAGTGACCAATAATTTACTGCTTGAACATTGCAAGTTTTTTTTTCGGACGATCACATTTTTTATGACATTATTTCAAATTGCTTTTTTTTACTACGGAAATTAGGTCGGGGCCTGCATTTGGAATTGACTGGATCACATGATCGTGTTTTTTTTTACTATGATAGATCATTCTGTTTAATTTATTGAAATAATTATTGGTTTAAGTGAAAAAAAAAGCCAGATTATAAGATATATTGCTTCATTTATTATTAGCTTAGTATTCAACACACAAATTCACGCTAAGAATTTTGCAGTTAAATGCTGTACAAGGCTAAGGTTGTGCAATCGTTTTGAAACGGTTCAATACAGTCTGCAAGTCTTTATTGTTAACGATTGAGTAGAAAAAAAGGGCCATGAATACTGCAATGTGCTTTATTTTAATATCCAAATTAGTCGGAAAACCTATCAAATAAAACAATAAAAAGAGGTAATTACTCTGATTTTGATAAGTGTTCATTAAAAATCCGTTAAAATACCCATGTTAATCTCCTAAACATTAATTAAAAGTCTACCTCTACATTAAGCATTAGCCTCTTAGTCATATGGAGTTGATCTGAACATTTACTGAGCTGGAATGCTATTGATTATATTAAGATCATCTTTATAAGAGAAAGGAACCTGATATTATTTTGACAGGAATTCACTCCACGACAAGATTTTATGTTTGGTTGTTTTTTGAAGTTTATTTCGATGTAAATCCCTCAGGACAAAAACGCCTCTTCACGAGATTAAAACTCATTTTGGGGAGCCCAACGATGTGAGCCCGAGAGAATACAGGGGTGAGAGCAGAGCCAACGCTCCCCGGAACAGCTTGGGGCCTAGGGGACACCCCAGCCCCACATGTCAGGTGGTGGTTATAGGTAGTGTTTTATAGGACACAAGGTGAAAAGGAGGATGTAGATAAAAACCATGTGAACCTTCTGAGTAATATATCAATACGATATATCAACATATGTTTACATTCACTCACGCATAGAAAAATGCAACTCTTACCAGCATCGAGATGCTGACAACCTATGAGGCCAGCAATGCACCCATCGCCTCTGGATTCTCAGAAAAGCCATCTAGTTTATTAAAGCGGGGAATTTTTTTTTAAAAATTAACAATATTTTGTAAACTATAACATGTTATCTGTTGGAACTAATATATCCAAGGATGAAATTTATGATAAGCAACGATATTGTGTAGAAAATATTTATTTTTCTGTCTACAATTTGTTAATTGTACATTAACACCACCCAATGCAATGACAATACCCAAACATGACTCGCAAGGTATGGCAAAGGGTATACTCTCCACATAAGTAGTATCACGTCAAAACAAAATATTTTGCATTGAGAAATTAATGTGCATTGGGCCCACCTTTCGTCTTATTGTAGAAAGTAATTGGTGACAACCTGAAAATAAGACATGAACTTTTGGGCCACCGGACTGGGATCTTTTAAATGAAACTTTTGGCCAATGCAATGACAATACCCAAACATGACTCGCAAGGTATAGCAAAGGGTATACTCTCCACATAAGTAGTATCACGTCAAAACAAAATATTTTGCGTTGATAAATTAATGTGCATTGGGCCCACCTTTCGTCTTATTGTAGAAAGTAATTGGTGACAACCTGAAAATAATACATGAACTTTTGGGCCACCGGACTGGGATCTTTTTAATGAAACTTTTGGCCAATGCAATGACAATACCCAAACATGACTCGCAAGGTATGGCAAAGGGTATACTCTCCACATAAGTAGTATCACGTCAAAACAAAATATTTTGCGTTGATAAATTAATGTGCATTGGGCCCACCTTTCGTCTTATTGTAGAAAGTAATTGGTGACAACCTGAAAATAAGACATGAACTTTTGGGCCACCGGACTGGGATCTTTTAAATGAAACTTTTGGCCAATGCAATGACAATACCCAAACATGACTCGCAAGGTATAGCAAAGGGTATACTCTCCACATAAGTAGTATCACGTCAAAACAAAATATTTTGCATTGATAAATTAATGTGCATTGGGCCCACCTTTCGTCTTATTGTAGAAAGTAATTGGTGACAACCTGAAAATAAGACATGAACTTTTGGGCCACCGCACTGGGATCTTTTAAATGAAACTTTTGGCCAATGCAATGACAATACCCAAACATGACTCGCAAGGTATGGCAAAGGGTATACTCTCCACATAAGTAGTATCACGTCAAAACAAAATATTTTGCGTTTATAAATTAATGTGCATTGGGCCCACCTTTCGTCTTATTGTAGAAAGTAATTGGTGACAACCTGAAAATAAGACATGAACTTTTGGGCCACCGGACTGGGATCTTTTAAATGAAACTTTTGGCCAATGCAATGACAATACCCAAACATGACTCGCAAGGTATAGCAAAGGGTATACTCTCCACATAAGTAGTATCACGTCAAAACAAAATATTTTGCATTGATAAATTAATGTGCATTGGGCCCACCTTTCGTCTTATTGTAGAAAGTAATTGGTGACAACCTGAAAATAAGGCGTGACCTTTTCTGCCACCAGACTGGGATGTTACAAAAGAAACCTTTTAGCCTGTGCAGCTAAATACTCTGCAGAATACAATACTGACTACCAGAATATACCACAGGAATAGAAGCATTCCCATGCATATTTAATCCTTGTCTGTTAAAAATTAGTGACAGGGCCGAGACCTTTCGAACCGTTACGGGCTTGAGTCTATATTGTCTACATTATTATTAGTTATATCGTCTCTACAACCAATGATTATTATAAAGTTTATAATGTTTGTAAAATAGTAAATAAATTTGAAAAAAGGTTTATATATAATTAAATAGTTTCGAATCAATTATAAACACTTACATTTTACTACCATAGGCCACTTTGCTATATATTCTTTATGATATATAGAAGACTTAAGGAGAGTAGAGATATTAGATATTCTTGCTTTCGTATGCCGTTTGGTTTTTTTGGATGATTCTATGGTAGGGTTCCGTTATAACTTGGATTTATTCTTAAGAGAGAAATGAGAGGAAAAGAACTAAGAGAATTTGATACTTTCATCATGGTCATGGGATGGTTCACTGGTGGCTATAGTAAGAAATTCAACAATATTTCGAGAAAGAAAGTTACAAAAATAAAAATTGGACATTTAATGCTGTTATATGATACTTCTATACGAATTATTTATTTTAATAACAAATACTGAATAGCCTTTTCACAATTATTTAATAAGGTCTCACGGAGCCTCATAAGTGTTCATAGGTATTTAAGTTTTGTATATATATGCATTGTATATTATATCTGTATGTATATAAGTTAAGTCCAGGCGCCGCTAGTGCCCAGCCTTAATCCCCAAACATATGTTATCTGTATATGTTTACAGGTAATACCTATAGATAGAGGTATCTTGGTCTAAATAAAGTAGTCTTGTTATAACGTTCTACGTGTTCTTATTACCAACCTTTCTTAGCTTGTAATTCAATAAACATTAACTGGTGCCGAAACCCGGGAACCGTGGAGAAAGAGAGTTATCGAGTGCGAGCGTAATTTTTTTTTGTTTTTTTTTCTTCTATACGCGAAAGAGAGAAGATGACTGAAGGAGGAATTTTGAGACAGCCCGTCTTGAATCTCGTAGAGGGAGCAGATATTAGAAGAGTGGGAACTATGCCAGAAGTTCATGCCACGGCGCTCGCGCTGATGAGGGTAAAAGCGATGAATACCCAGGATCTGAGGAAGGCTGTTGCGGAGCTGGAGAGATTCACTGGGGAACTGGGTGAGCTGAACCATTTCCTAAAAGGAGGAGACCGTCTCACAGCTTTAATTGGAGCTAAAGCAGAAGAAAATTTAATAGATCCCAGAGACGCGGAATCGTTGAAGGCGGCCCTGATATGTCGGGTCAAGAGAAGTATACTGAATCAAATTCAGGCAGATGAAGAAACCCCGTGGGAATTAATTAAGATGAGATTGAAGAAGGCGTACGGAGGAGGACGATGGACTCCCGAGGAGGACATATTCCAAATGTTTAGGGAGACAAAGTCCCCAAGACAAAGTAACGGGCAATATGCTGCGGGGTTAGTAGTCCGTTTCAATAAGATAACGGAGAAGATGAGAGAGTCGATTAGCGTAGAAGAGGTGGAGGGTAGAATGGGATTCTTATCCACAATTCTAAAAGTGCAACTGGCCAAGGAGACAGGAAGAAAGGAAGGATTCTCTGATGAGCGCTCGTTCTCGGAGTGTGCACAATCAATGATCGACACTAGTGCCAAGGAGGAAGAAGTGAGGGTGCAAGACGTCGACAATGAGTGGAGCCGAGTTGCATACAAAAGAACCCGGACCCTGAAACCAACCTGGAGGAGACCAGAAACGTCCGTTATTGGCAGAGACAAGGGAACGACAGGAGAAAGAAGATTTAGAGGAACGAGACCGAGGTATGCCCCGCCCAGGGAAGAAAGAAAATGCCACGGATGTAGGAAGGCAGGACATTTAGTGGCACAGTGTCCTCGAACAAAATGTTTTGAGTGTGGCGAGGAAGGACACATCGCGAGGCATTGCCCGTATATCTTCCGGAGGAGAGAATACCAACGACCAGAACCAATGGAGGTAAACACTCAAGAAGTAAGAGAGAGACGGAGCATGACACATGGGGAGAGTGGATCATCAGAAGATGAGTCATCAGGGACTTCGGGAACTGAAGGAGAAGAAGCGAGGCGCAGCAGAAACAGGAGACAGACAGGGCAGAAGGTCGAGTCACGTAGATGGGAGCAACGTGATGAAGCCTGAGGAGCGTGTCGGCAGAGAGGCGACCGCATCCTGAGATGTAATGCAATTCGGGAGAGGATGTGTGCGTTGCCAATAATTAGGGTCAAAGGAGGAGAGATGTGTCTGGTGGACACGGGAAGCACCAACACCATCATGTCCCGCGGAGCGCTGGAGAGGCTGTATGGTGGAGAGAGGGCACTCCAGATTCAGGTATGTAATTGTAGTTTAATCACCCTGGGAGGCCCTTGCGAGGTAGTGGGAGAGTTAGTCATAGGGCTAAATAGGTGGGCGAAGAAAGGGGGAGATCTAAAGATACATATCGTAGGAAACATGCCGCGGGAGTACCAGGTGATAGTTGGGTGCGACATGTTGGGGAAGGTAGGTGCGCGTGTGGAGAATATCGGGGAAAAATGGAACATTAAGTTGGGCAAAGTGGAATATAAATGTCAAGGGACTATATGGGACGGAAGAGCGCGGATAGGGGCGGTTAATAAAATAGAGGGCTGGAGGGAAGGCCTACAGAGGGAGTTTGAGGATATTTTTTACGTAGAGGGAGACACGCTAGGAGCGACTGGGAAGACGGTCCACGAGATCCAGTTAAAGAAAGAACGCGTCACATACGTGAAAGAGAGACGATATCCGCAGGCACTACGTAGGCATATTAGAGAGGAGCTAGAGAGTCTCAAACGGCAAGGGATTATAATTGATAGCACTTCGCCATATAACAGTCCTCTATGGGCAGTGAGGAAGAAAAATAGACCTGGGGACGAGACGGAGAAATACAGGGTAGTTATCGATTATCGGAAGTTAAACGAGAACACGACGGATGAGAAGTATCCTATTCCCCGATTTGAGGACATATTAGACAGATTGAACGGGGCGACAATATTTAGTACCCTAGATCTAAAGGCAGGCTATCACCAGATCAAGATGAGTGCGAACGACCAAGACAAAACGGCCTTTACATTTGAGAGGGGGCATTATCAATTTACCAGGATGCCATTTGGACTGAAAAACGCCCCGATTACCTTTCAACGCCTAATGGATGAATTTTTGAGGGGAATAGACGAAGCGGTATGCCAGGTCTACATGGACGATCTGTTAGTTTTCAGCAGAACGGAGGCAGAGCACGTTGAGCACCTAAGAAGTGTATTTCAAAGAGTCCGCGAATTCGGATTAAAATTGTCCATGGAGAAGTCTCTGTTGGGGAAGAAAAAAATCAATTTTTTGGGCCACACTATCTCACAGGAGGGGGTTAAGCCAGACTCTACGAAGGTCGAGGCCATTAGAAGGATGGTGGTGCCCACAGATGTAAAGGGGATCCGTCGACTTCTGGGGACGCTTAATTATTACAGAAGATTTGTGCCGGACATGGCGGCATACCTGGTGCCTATTAATAATTTACTGCGAAAGGGAGCGAGGGTGGTAATTACCCCAATCATGGAGCAGAACATCCGGAAATGTATGTCTAGCTTACAAGAGGAACCGATATTAGCATTTCCCGATTTCCAACATCCCTTCACAATCACCACTGATGCCAGCGAATACGCACTGGGGGCAGTGTTGTCGCAGGAGAGAGACGGTGGGGAGCGCCCGGTGGCGTACGCTAGTCGACGGCTCACAGAAACGGAAGCGCGGTATAGTGCTCTAGAGAGAGAGCTCCTAGGTATCGTCTGGGCTATAGACCATTTCCGCCCATATGTCTTCGGCAGAAAATTCCGTGTTCACACCGACCACAGACCCCTACAATGGGTAGGAAAGTTAAAGGAGTCCTCGGCGCGGGTCACGAGGTGGAAAGAGTTTTTGTCCCAGTACAATATGGAGATCATATATAAACCCGGGAAAGAGAACGTAGTGGCAGACTGGCTGTCCAGAGCCATTACTGTGAATGCATTGGAAGAAGGGGAACCATCCGGGGAAATCCAACAGTTTCTCCGGGAATGGACACCCGGGGAGGATGGAAGCCTCGGTACGCGAGGAGATAGCGAAGGTGAGGAAACCCTTGAAGAGGAAGGTTCCGCCGCCGAAAGACCTGTTGAAATGGAAGTAACAGAAGGGATCGTGAACGACAAAAGACGGCAGATCATTTGGAAATCCAAGACCTCAGGGCGGCTGCAGATCGCATATGACAGTTATGGGAGAAGTAAAATCGCGACGATTTGGTCGCCACCAGGGGTTAGGAACCACCAAATTTGCCGTGCATTGAAAGATGCCTCGGAACCCGGAAAGACCCATCATGTATTTGTAGGGAATGCCACTATTTGGGAGAAAATTCGTAGACTCTGGCGAACGGAACAACTTGGAGTGGATAGGATATTTATTCGGTGCACGTCGATGGTGGAGACACTCAAAGACAGAGAACAGCAGCTGGAAGTGACGCTGGCCTATCACCAAGGAAAAACGAACCACCGTGGAGTTCAGGAAACGTTGCAAGCGTTGCGGCGGAGGTACTTTTGGTGGGGAATGAAAAAGAGCATACAAGAAATGATAGGGGCATGTGCAGTTTGTCTCACTACGAAGTATGACAGACATCCGCCACGGGGGCGACAAGAAGAATCGCCCACCGCCGAGACACCGTTGAGTGACTTACAAGTGGATACCTTCACTTGGAGGGGGTATAAGTGGGTTACCACAATCGACAGCTTTAGCAAAGTGGCCATGGCGCACCCGGTGCAAGATCGGTCATCAGACGCGGTAATGCTGGCATTAAATACCTGGTTCCAGTTTTACGGAGTACCAGACCGGATCGCGTCGGATGGGGGCAGAGAATTTGACAATGCCAACATCCGAAAAGAAATGAAGACTCTCGATGTCTCTTGGCATCTTAATACCCCAGGGCACCCTAAGAGTAGAGGAGGGATAGAAAGATTGCACAGCACCCTGAGTGACCACCTGCGGGTATATCACGCGGAAAAGGGTCTGCCGGCGAATGAGGCAATGCCGAAGGCGGTGGCCGCTTACAATCATTCGATCCACACCGCGACGGGGTTCTCCCCGTTCGAGATCCTCTTTGGGCTGCGCGAAAGACGGAGAAATGGGGCAGAGACGGTAGCAGACAAGGGAATGGCGGAGAAAATGGCGAGTAATACTGTCGCTTTGAGGAAAATATGCGACAAAGTCAGAGAAAGGATAACGAGGGACAAAGCGAGACGAGTGGAACGGGAAAACCTCAAAGTCCGGGATCGAATGGGGGAACTTAAAATCGGGACTATCGTCTATAAAAAACTAGGGTCAAATAGGAGCAAAGAGCTGGTGCGATATGAGGGCCCATTTAAAGTGGTCGTGATTAGGGAACACAACGTCGTGACAATTGAGAGTATACGACCCCCTAAGAAGCGGCGAAATGTCCACATAGAACAGTTAAAGCTTCCACCTGGGGGGGAGGTTGTAGATCAGGAATGAGCTGGAGTGTCCTCGCAGCATACACGCAAGGAACATTGTAAATAGTTATAGTTATGTGATTTTTCCCACAGAAGTATTGTTTTTTTTTAAAAGTCAAAGTTTTCTTTTATGTTTTTTGTTTACAAGTGACAGTTGGTTTTTACGTTTTATAGGATTAGAGCTTAATGTGAGGGATTACAGGCTGTGTACGGGCGGGGCTGGCCTTTGCTCCTTTGTAACATTAGCGGAGCATTATTTGAATGGACTAAGACGTCCGAGTGTTGGACTTCAAAGTTTGCGAATGGGTGTTCGTAAACTGGTGGGGGGGAGTTAAGTCCAGGCGCCGCTAGTGCCCAGCCTTAATCCCCAAACATATGTTATCTGTATATGTTTACAGGTAATACCTATAGATAGAGGTATCTTGGTCTAAATAAAGTAGTCTTGTTATAACGTTCTACGTGTTCTTATTACCAACCTTTCTTAGCTTGTAATTCAATAAACATTAACTTATATTAAATACTTAAAACAGATAAGTTAGTTCATGTTCGACAAAAACAACTTTTAGTCGATCAAAATATTACAAAAATCTTCAAAAAATGTGAGGCTACTTATTCTTGGATCAACAAGTACTATATCTATTGTTAGCGACAGGGTGATTTTATTAAACTACTGACTGTTTAGAGGTAAGTATTCAAATTTACTCCCCCTCTTGTTGGATCCCGGATCCAAATAAAGGGAACATATGCATATAACGCTGGTAAATAGAATAGCAAAATGAACTTGACTTTAGAAAATAAGCTCGGCCATTGAATTTGACGTGATAGTAGATGTCGGCGATGAGATGGGCCGTGGCTTGGCTGACGTCCGGAAGTTCCGGTCAGGGGTCTGGAACGCCTCTTCCCGTTTCCGCCACTGCAGCCAACCTCCCCCAACATATTAGAGATACGGCTTAATTTGCTCGCTTATTTACTCCTTCAGATTTGTTGTTATTTATTTATAGTAAGAAAAAAATTATGATACAATTTTCCCATTAAAAGAAATTCATTAACCAATGAACGTGTTATGCCACTCTCAGTTTTCTTTTTGGATTTACACGGGAGAATAGTTTTTATTTTGAAATCACATTGCTAATAAGCATAGTCATAAATAACAAATTTACAGGTCAAACATCACTTACAACCAATTCAGGAGAGACACACCTGTTGAAAAGTTGAAGAAACCACCTATCACAGATAGGTCATGAATGTAATGAGACCAAGACTGTTTTATTTTGACAAACTATAGAAGATTCACAAATCCTACACCACTATATTATCTATAAACCAAACTCGTGATAGCTCTATAAGGTTTATAATTTTGCCTGTTTTTCAAAATCATTATTGGTAAACAGTATTTGAAGGACGAGCGAAGTAGAGAGCTATAACTATAAACAAATTTTCATTATTTTAAGAGTTATTAGCCCGGGGCTACCAAAAAAAAAGAGGATATTGATACGTCTACCAATATCCCCAACAAAAAAATGGTGTTCCGGAAACACGATTTAGTCTTTATCTAATAAAAAATTTAAAAAAAATGGATCGTTTAATTATAACGAGAAGTTAAGATTTATCAGCTAATTTACACAGCTAATGTTTGTAACATTCAAGGTATTTGTCACATATTAATTTAATTATTGTGTGTAAATTACTCATGGAAAGGGATTAGATTGTTTGGATAATTTTGTACGGAATTTAAAAACAGAGTAGATGTGTTTAAGGACAGTTGGTATATGAAAGTCAGAATGTATTTAAAACATTATTCTTATTTCGGGGTTATCCATTAGGTATTGTTTACGATCCTGGCAGACAGACAATGGAGGACAAACCTTCTTTAGGGACCTAGCGACTATCCAACCAAGCTCTTCATTTCCCTGACTCTTATATTTCCCCAAGACACAATCATGGGACACAGGGTTCCATCCAGAACTACTTTATACTTTCCGTATCCCTATATTGTACCTACCCAATGATGAACTCAGGTGGCCAGTTGACCCAAAATAAAGTACCGTCTAGCATGGGCCCAATCTCCTTTCCACATTATCTGATTCAAAGGTTTATACATGAGATTCGATGCGCTGAAAGGAAGTACTTGATTTTTATGTGAAAAAACTATAAGGCCTTTATTAACGAGGATCGGTTTCATAGGAACGGTGCTTAGGTTACATCATTGGCACATAGGCAGCAGCACTTTCTCCTGTGCCCTTATAGCGAGCAACATTAACATTAGCGATCCACCGAGTCATGCTTACTCCCGGCTTCCAAGCAGGGCTCTAAAGTACAGTACATGATAGTTCAGATTTTCTTTTTCAAACCCCCTTTAATTTGAATTTCATTATTTAAAATCTGTAAGGAACTGAATGGCAACTTCAAATATTTTCTGTAACTATGCTACACCTTTTTTGAAGCATGCGGCTTACCCTCTGGAGACATTGTAGTCTGAAACTAACCTAATCTATGTTTCCTTGTGTGTTCCATCGACGTGGGAAAGATGGCGGATTCATGGTGTTGAACGCCGGGTTTGAAAAGTGCTGCAACGAGTCAAAAAACTTGATGTGTCCCCAGTAGATTTACTCACCCACCGTCAGGACAGTCTGTTGCCTTTGACGCGGGAAGTGTGGTGGGTTCATATTGTTTAACACTGGGTTTGTGAGATGCTGCAACGAGTCAAAAAACTTGATGTGTCCCCCAATTCTCGCCCCGATGTATATATGCTCTCATAGACCGAATCTACCGCTCTTCAACAGAGGCTTTTTTCTTTATCGCCTTTTGTGATGGTGTATCCCTTAACCCACCATCTTGCGGGTTGGTTATTTAGCACTTAGCCCACCCATATCCCAACAAATGGGTTAGGTACATCGGTCGGCCTCCATCAAAAGAGGGATTTATTGCTTGCCGACAGTCGGCCTACTACACTCCCCATGTCAGGAGTTGAACATATAACAAGTGTTATTATCTTTGTTTTCCCCCCGTCGTTTCTTTTTCACGGAGGTGTGAAAGAGTTTGTTGGGATCGTTGATAAAAGAGAGATGTCAGACTTTCATCTAATTTATTAATGGAGTGTGTTTTATTCCATGTATGTCTACATCGGGTCCCGATAACAAAAATATAATGATAGATGATAAAGAAGTGTGTTACTTATTATTAGCAACAGTTAGGTACAGAACAATATACACGAAAAGTACGCTACGAAAATACATTGAAATTACTATGTTAAGTACATAATTACTTTAATAGAATAATAAAGTACAACCCACCGTACGAACTTTAGATAGCTCAAAACATTATAATTGGTTACTGATTCTTCTCGGCACATCAAACACAGGATATTAGACGATGCTCTTGGTTGGCATGGATGACACTTATAAGTGATTTTATAACAGAAAAGAGGCTATATTTTTTTGTTCTTGTCAAGTAAGTACTGTTATCTTATGTTATTATGTTAAGTATTAATTAGTTAGATACGTGTTAATATAGGTCTCATTTAGATTGGATATGTGGTGGTTTTTGTGTTTTTCAAATGTTTAGATTTTATTAGGCAAATTATAACAAAATTTGGTTGCAGAGGATAAAGTTTATTTGTAACTGCAATGTTTCTTTTGTCACATACGAAATTTGGGCCAACGTATCTTAAATACAGTTTCACAGAAGAAAGAATATCACTTTTATCCCTTCTTCTTGAAACCCTTATGGTTTCAAATAGCCATGAACATTTTTTGTGGGTCCTCTCCCATCCAAAGCATTGTTCATGTAGTCTAAGTAGGCGTAAAATCCCTAATAACCAAGCGTGGCAGACGTTTTCCCAAAGGATCTTGTTAACTAAAAAGGAATTCTTAAGCTTAAAATTCTAAGAAAGAAAATCTAGTGACATATGTGTAAAACTGCCGACTCCGGATTGTCCACAGTGAGTCCTCAGCCAGCATGTTGCATGGTCTACACCCAACTCTGCGAACTTTGTAGTGCATCAAGATGAATTGAACATATAGTCCAGGAAGGCATAAAATCATTTTTAATAAGCAATAATTAATAAGTCTCACTCGATGACAGCGAAAATGGAATTCAGACTGCATTCAAATTCTTTAGAGGAATTCTAATTTTTCCTGAGACTGTAGTAAGACTTCAAGGGGCAGTGAGCAGAGCAGTTACAAATGAGTAAAAAAATATCTATATTGAAAATCATCCAGATAAGTCTGCGCTTACAAGTGGTCTTAGCCTGACCTTTCTACTGTGATATTTAGAGATAATCTTATCTTATCGCTGCTCAATAGTATCGGATCGATTCTACCAAATTATAAAACACGTAGTCAATGCTAGACATTTTTTTTGTCAGTGTAAAGAAAGCATGGACCATTGTTTCTTGACGATCAAATAGAATTATAAAGATATTGTGACATTTTTCTTGAATATAGACTGCCCCACAAAAAAAGTGGCACACTTAAAAAAATTCAAATCTTTGCTCCTAATAGCATTATTTCGGCTTTCAATTATTTTTGAATTAAAGAGGATACGGGGATATAAATATGAAAGAAAACCTAAAAAAAAAAATTATACAGAAATTTCTAATTCGATTTCTTGTGCATCTGATCTCTAAAATTTTAGCTGAAGGTTTTTTTTTTTTATTTTAATTTAAAAAATTGTTTTGACGGTCAAGCAAGTAACCCGTGTTGTTACTAGTGGAAGACAGTCGAAACCAAAGTTATGCAGCCCATGCATTGGGTACCTGAAACTACTGTTCGGAGAGCAATCGCGCGTTACCATGAGACAGGTTTGTGTAATAGCAAACCTGGTTAAAAATAATGAGGAAACGCTAAATGTTTAACTATTATTTATAGATATTCGCGTGATAGAATATTCACATAAATGTCTTCCAATTGCAGAACTTTGCTGAGCTCATAACAGTACATTTTTGTAAGAAATTCATGAAGAAAATTTTAGGATAAACTCTTAAAGAAAATAAATAAATCAAATCGTCATAAAATTTTACCCCGTCAACTTTTCTGTAGATAGGAGAGAAATTTTTTGTAAATAACATATAGTGATACTATTTCCAATATTTTTTTTTTTAATGAAAACTGTATTCTTAAGTTCATGGAAAAGCTCACGTAAGTCATTTTTGGCAAACGTATCCGTCTATCATTTTCGAATTTTGAAACTTATAGAATCAAAAGTGAAAGTTACAAACGTTAACACAGTTTGAGCGGATTTAAAATCTTCTTTAATTTAAAATTCAAGGAGTCAAATAACATTCTTTTTGCCAAAAACAGTCCAATAAATGTCAAAAATGTAAAGTTCCCGGAAGTGCATAGCATTTAGAAATTTTACTGAAAATAATATTAAATATGTATGTGTAAATAATATAATCATTTATTCTTTTAGAAGTCAGCTTACTTTGAACATAAACGCAGCACATATGATTTATTTACCTGACTTTAGTTACCGTTAAATGTTTAATTAGATTTAGATCAATGGGAATAAAAACATTACTAACGAAGAATTCTTCATCTAAAAATTTGTGATTTTTAATCTAAGCTTTACAAATGAATCAAACAAGCACTAAAGTTGGAATTACCTCTCTAGTAGAAGCTGCATGTAAAAACGTTAGGACATCCTCAAAAGATTCCAAAATGTATTTACATTATCTAAATATAATACTTTAAGCGCGTACATGGAACATAATAAAAAAAAAATTGAGAGACAACATGAACATTTCTAAATTACTTTTTAATAATAATAGTTCAGTAATGTAGCATTGATATAAAATATTTAGATAATGCACATACATTTTGGAATCTTGTGAAGATGTCCAACGTTTTCACATGAAGCTTCTACCAGAGAGGTAACCAACCGACTTTTGGTTAAATGTTAATCGTTATTGGATATGAAGTACTTCGCAGTTACTTGGTCACGCGGAATAAGTAATCGTTACAATATTCAACAAATTTAGCAAGGAAACTAGCATAAAAAAAAATTAAACCGGTTTAATGGCCCACCTACCCAATAGGAACTGCGCACCCCTGGAGATGCCTGTTTATCTGTATGTTTATCTACTTCGTCAAACGACGCAAATATGAAGGAAATTATGCGAATCCTAAGCATTATTATTTTAAATATATTAATTAAGATAAATGTTTTTTATTAAATATATTTCTTAATTGAAATGATAACATGCAATCAATGCACTAGTAGTTCAAGCAGTGCTTAGAACTTAAATTTAAACCGTCTCGTTTTTTGAGGGAAAAACGCTCATTAGCCAAAACCACTTCACTTGTCACTTTAGTAATCACTGCAGAGATGAAGAAAGAAAAGGCCAGGGACAAATAGGAATAAACCAGCGCACCTTGAATTTTATTTACGATTCTCCAGATTCAAGAAATATTATTGGGTTTGAACCCATAAGGTTTATACGGAAGGTTCATAAAAATTATTTTTCAATGGCTCTTTGCTGATATCCTCTTTATGATTAACGATAAAAGCACGAAGATAAAAGATTCGTATCAGTTTGCCTCCAGTTCTCAAAACTGGTGCCTTGCTTGTACGGTTTTTTTTTTCTAAAATGTCTTCATAAAACTTTGCTTATATATGTACAGACTGCGAACAATAATTTTAACGGATAACCAGTCGTTGATAACGAAAAAAAAATGTTAGATAATAAAGAAGTATATTATTGATAAATGTTAGGTACAAAACAATATATAGAAAAAGAGGTGTAAGTGGACTATGATTAAACAAATAGATGTTATAGGTGCTCTTTGAATTGACTATCTTTTATCAACCTAAGCTGATATATTTACACGGCTAAAATGAACTCTCCGTTCTTTTTTAATATTACATTCATTTGTCTTTCATACTCCAATGAAAATTCTAGTAAGAAATATACAAAAATAAAAATAAATAAATGTTTGTTTTTTATGTTAGTTAAATAAAGGTGCCTGATTGCTTTAAGATAATAATGTTACCAAATTTGGGTCAAATGTAAACTGTTTCACAAGAAAAATAATACATCACACTTGTTAGAGGTCCGATCTTGAACCGTTCCTTAATTTCGTGTTTTTTTTCTCAAAAATATAATTTAGTAAACGATAGGTGTGCACAAATTTTGGCCCTCAGGATCAAAAGATTTCATCTAGTGGTTGAGGTGATTGCTATTGCAGCTCTCAAATGTATGGATCAGGTCCGATTGTAGGGCCTCCACAGAGCACAGATGACTATTTTTTATCCACTATCCTGGAAGGAGACAGCAGAGAAGAAGTTGCCAGTGAGGCAGAGCCCTGTTTGCCGAGGGCTTAGGGGGGACTCAACAAGTGGCTGATTGTTTGATTTATGTAAATCAGTTAGATTAGTGCCTCGGCCCTGGCGGTAGTCAATATTTGCTCTCCTCTTGGGAAAACCGCTCCACGGATTGTATCTAATTATCCGTGCTGGCTCCTCACGCCCTTCCGCGTCACATTCAGGCTATCATTAAGGGCAGCTCCTACTGTAAATACAAGATATTTTATCTTTAAGAAGGGTCTTTTAGAATGTAGGGTAAGCAAGACGTAAGCAATCTAGAGGGGCGGGCGGACGCATATGGGTCTTCGCCATCAATTTGTAAGTAATTAGTAGTTAGGTTTTCGTCGTTTTTTAATTAATTTAATTGAAACTAATCAATATAGGTATCATGATTTAATTTAATTTACTAAATAATTTATTTTAAGGATAGTTGATAAAAAATAGATGTGTGTGTGCTCTGTGGAACCCTGCAAATTGGACCTAATCCATACATATGAAGGCTGCTAATAGCAATAGTTGATTCGAGAATCAATTACCTCACCAACTAGATGAAATGTCTTATCTTATCGGCCAAAATATTTACACACCAAGATTATTTATGAGAAAAAAACATTTAAAAACAAAATAAAAAGAAATAACAATTATGGAAATGTTCAAGTTCGGACCATTAAAAATCGTCAACAAATAGAAAATTCAAGTAAAGTGTAATGCCAAACAGTTTACATTTGACCAAAATTTGGAGTCATTATTCTCTTAAACTAATTATCTAAGTACTTTTTTTTAATTAACTTAAAAAAAAAACATTTATCTTAAGATATTCAGTTCTTACTAAAATTTTCATTGGAAAGTGAATGTGTTAAGAGATTGATTGGATATCAGCTTAGTCAATGCATAGTTCACATATACCTCTTTTTCTATATACTGTGTTGTATCTTACATTTATTAATAATTATTACCACAAATCCTTATCATATACATTCTTGTTATCAGGACCCCACCCAGACATACACACTACATAGAAAAGTTACCTATTAAGACATGATGTCGATATAACATCTTTTATTGACATTCGCCAATTATACAACAAAACTCTTCCACACGTCCGTAAAAAAGAAAGTGTTTGCAGTTGATAAAAAAAAAAAAAAAAAAAATACGTTACCACCTTTAATCGCCTATCTCCACTCTTAACAAAAATCAAAACTTCAAATCTTAAATAAGTTCTAAGCTAGGTCTTAGAAATCTTAAAAGTTAGTGAACCGCCTCGATTTGTTTAAATGTTAAATCGTTTTCTGAACTTCCCGTAATCGTGTTTTATTCAAGCACATTCAAAGGTGTTAAAGAGAATTTATTTACAATTTGATTATTCTAATGAACTCTATCACAGAACATACAGACAGACGAAAGACGTTCACCATCTAACTAACTCAATAAAAGTATATCCCTTCCACTTTAACTAGACAATTACTTATTCTGAGACCTAGGCTAAATAAACTTATAAACACTTGACATCTAAAACATTTACTTATGAATAAAGTTTCATACAGCTCATTAAACGCGAGATAAAGGGTGCCATAAAAGTGACATTACTAAAGCATGAGACAGACAGTTAAAATTAACAAAGGTACTACCAACTGCATAAAAGCTGATAGACTGGTGAAAAATTACGGGGATCAGTTGCATTATTGTTTCGAGTTTTCGTGTTTTGCATGTCCATAATTTTCATTAAACATTTACGTGCAGTATGTCTATACAAACGTGTAACTTCACCTATCTTTGTGTTGTACAGTGACAACACTGAAACTAAAAAAAAGGGGAGTTTAGCGGCGGTTTTTTCGAGATTGTGGGTGTCGGCACGTTTACACACATTGTTAATTTGATATATGGTTATGCGATTTATTAATAGTAAATAATTTATTTATTGTCAGTTTATTTGTATAAAACAACACTTGGCAATCAGTGTTTTAAACCCTGTCCATATAAATACATTACGAAAAAAAAAATCAGCTGGAAAACGGATTTACGTTAACTTTTCGCGATCGTAACTGACTTGCATGTTGCCCCAAAGTTTTTGTTATTTTATATAAAGTTATATCAATCATAAAATATTATACAGGGCAGCGTAATTAATATATTGATCATTGTCGATTTATTTAAATATATCTAGGCCAGACGTCCAACGTAGATAATGTTGCTAAAATATAACACAAAAAATGTAGCGATACAAATAGAAGCGAAACAGGTGCAGTTTTGATTTTGTTTTTCAATCACGGGACGGCAGGGAGCGCACCAGCGGCCGATGTAAATAACAGTTCATTATAACTTTGTCCTACTGAATAACGGCCGATCGTTCGGGGACACAAATTGAAAAAGGTCTTTAAATATTCCCTATATTCCCGCAGGGGGGCCACCCTTGCCCGCCGCTGTTGATGAGTTCTATCATTGTCAGCAAGAAAATCAATTAGCAATTCCGTCCTGGGCAAAAACCTTCTAAATATTCACCCGGCCTGGGGTTCGTTTAGTTCAACTTATCTCCCCACAAGTTTTTTTTTTTTGGGGGGGGGGGGGGTGATTTTTTAATTGCTTTTTTCATTGTTTTTTGTCATCAATTACTGCTATTGATATGCTTGATGATGCTTCTATCTATCTTTGACGCAGGAAATCATAATGTAGGCTTGATCACCAAATTATTTTAGCAATGCTTCTTATAATCAATGACGTAGAAAGTGAAGAAACAATATCAAGAAATGGGTGGATGTGGTGACAGAATATTCTTTGGTGGTTGAGCCGGTAAAAAAAAGGGTGTCCCAGAATTAACGCAAGATTTGATTTAAATAAAAAACACAGTTTTTAGTATTTTTGTTGTTACTTTTTTATTGAATTATAAAGTAAATAGAATAGGGTTATTTATGGAATAACACATCGGGCAGATGGCCTCCACGACTTTGCTGGGACATACGCACTCTTTTGTCAAAATTTTCCATGACCATTTGGCATAAATGTGGTTGAATTTCGTTGATGCAGCGTTGAATTTCCTCTTTTAATGCACGGGTGGATGTGGGCTTGTTGACATACACCTTTGACTTCAAATAACCCCATAAAAAGAAATCTAAAGGCGTTAAATCACACGATCTAGGGGGTAAATTCTGATAACCGAAACGAGAGAGTACATGACCTGGAAATGTCTCATGCAGTATTTGCATTGTCTCATGGGCTGTATGGCATGTGGCACCATCTTGTTGAAACAACATATTGGCCACATCAATATCATCCAATTTCGGTGCAAAGAACTGTGTTATCATGTCGCGATATCGAGCACCAGTAACATTCACTGCTTGACCAGCCTCATTTTCAAAAAAGTCCAATGATGCCTCCAACCCAAAATCCACACAAAACAGTGACACGTTGTGGATCCATTTGTTTTTCGACAATCACATGTGGGTTCTACGAACCCCAAAATGCGACAATTTTGTCGATTAACAAAGCCATAAAGATGAAAATGTGCTTCATCGCTTAGGATATTTTTGCTCAAAAAATCAGCATCCACTTGCTGATGTTCAATAATCTATTCAACGAACTCTCTTCGCTGTGTATGGTCATTAGGCTTTAATTCTTGTGTTAACTGAATTTTGTAAGCATGGAGACCCAGATCTTTAGTGAGTATATGCTGTAGAGAGCTTCTTGAAATTTGCAATTATTGTCTACGTCACCGAATTGATGTACCTGGATTTTCAACAATACTCTCACGCACTGTTTCGATATTGACATTTGAACGGCTTGTTTTTGGACGACCAGTGTGTTTAGTGTCTCCAACTGAACCAGTCTCCCTAAATTTTTCAATTAATCTCTTCACAGTTGATGAAGTTAAAACACTATTCCGACCATATTTTGTATGAAATTTTCGTACTGCGGCCGCCAAACTTTCAATATTTTTGAGATAATGTTCAACAGTAAAGACACGGTGTTCTATCGTGTAACGCTCCATTTTTACTATCCCTAAACTGTCATCTGTCAAATTGTTTTTTTTAGGGTTGCCAGCACTTTACTGCACAAATGGCGGCAAATTCAAATCTTGCGTTAATTCTGGGACACCCTTTATATACATCAAAGCAATTAAATCATCATGTCTAATTACCATAAATATATGCTCTATAGAAACAATTCTAAAATCGTAACATCTATTTTCAACGATAAAAAATGTATTTTTTGACAAAATATATCAATATTTTAACATATGTTCATATTTAATGAAAACAGTAACATCCATATATTAACAGAGGAACATATATTAACACGCTTATAGAGGAAAAAAAACCTCATTTTTAAAAATCTGACAAAAACATTCAGTATTTTTAACAAAAAAATATCAATATTACAGATGAAAAGTGTCAAATAATTTAAGAAAAGAATATTTATACGATAACAATCAATATTTAACCAAAACTATCAATGTTTAAACTATGAAATATTATAACTTAAAGACAGAAAAAATCAACACTTGAGAAGAAAAATTTCATTATAAAACATTTATTGCTTTATTGTCTTTCCACAACTGATCAAATGTCAATAAAGCTGTTTGATAATTATAATTATACCATTCCACAATCCGGCAGTAAGTTTTTTATAAATTTCATTGGTCTATGTAAACCATGGATTTTTGTCGATAATGAAACCTATCTCCAGAGTGAAAAACATCACAAGAGAAATGTTTTTCCTAATATTTGTCTAAAGTGAAACTTCTTAGATAGAATTTCTCGCTATTCCGTTTTAAACTTATTCAACATTTGTAAAATTCGCGGACGTAGGTTTACTCACGCAAGAAGGAATCCAAAATTCTATGTTAAAGTAAATATTCTTAGAAATAGATCCACCAGTATAATTGATAAAGATTTTGCTCGGAATTTAGACCGCTGAGAATGTTTAGATCTTATTTTAGTCCCCGCGTGTATGTCGAAACTTTTATGAATCTATGAACATAGATAAATAAATATAAAAATACCGTTTTACTGACTCGTAGCCCTAGTGTTCTAAAGCTTAACCATATTGAGAAAATACGCTGGGGATAAAAATTGGATGTGTGCATTAGTTGCAAATTGTTATATCTGTTCACGCTTAGTATCGATACATATCAGTAGCCTCCTATCGTTAGTAACGGTGAATAAAAAAGCACGAGCCATTCCGGTTAATCACGGTCAGTTCCTGGAACTGTGACGTTCCGCGGTAACAAATAGCGTACCCATCCATCATATGTGTTGGATGGTGAACAACTTTACACGGTACTATTTCAGCTTATACAGTGCTTTGAATCTAAAATTAATAAAAAAGTGAGTAACGAGCACCAATCTTCCATATAAGGTCGGGGTGGTATTTTGAGTACTTATACATGATAAGTTAACGGTTTTGTCTTCCTACAAAATTATCTAATTGCCTGTTTATTTAATTATATACCTTTTTATGTACTTCCATTCAAAGATGAATGAAAGGAGGACAACTTATTACTTATTGAACTGAAATAAATTCACTTTCCTACCACGCTATCGGTAGCTTCCACTTCATCATTAATACTGCAGATTTGAGTGGTGTCTCACACTAGGGATTAATACGTTGACTGCAGCGTCACCCATATTAAAGTTTTTCATTTTAAATAATCTTTTATAAACCATGTTAATTTATAACAATTTAATAATCTCATTAAAGTCAGATGAAAATCATTTTAAATACTTGCGAAAATATTTTGTATATCCGAATACGGCTGACGCGGCCTAATTATAATTTTTGCTGTCACCCGAATATGTTTGACGCTATAGTCAAAGTGTTAAGGAGAAAAAAAAAGTTTGAGTGAGTGAACGATAGTAAAACTTCGAACCCATTAAGTACGGTTATTACAGAGGAAATAATCGAAAATGAACTGAAGCTGAAGCTGTTGAAAAATGTAGTCGTAGATGAAATTTTTATTAGGGCAGATAAAAAGGTATACGACTACCAGGAGTGAGGTTTTAAGGGGCCTTAAAAATGAATTTATTATTCATAAGGCTCCCTTCTCGGGAGTCTACTAACTGAATGACTCTCGAGTGGTCGGACAAATAAAATTCTCTGAACTACTTCATTATTGCTAGAGTCGGTTCGGAACAGCTACTTTATTTACTATTATTTTTTATTTTTTTTCTGTCCTACATCCCATTGTAGCAATGCCTAGGACTTCGGTAAATTTAATTTAATTTCAAATAGTACTTTCTGAATGTCTTCTTAGACATGCTATAAGCGTTCGGTGGCAAGGTCAAGCAGGTGTAATGAATTACTGTTACATCAATAGTAAGCTCCAAATTAGAGCCTGTGCACATACTTTATGATTATTCAACCGTTCATTTTAATTTTTCATTGTCACATTTTTGTACCCACGATAAATTGACTGTTATACACAGTAAGATAAGATTAATTTTTTATTTCACTACGACTCAGAAAAGATCATTTAACAAGGGACGCATACGCTGCTAGCTCCAAAAATATTAAAAACTGTTTAACAACGAGTATCACATGTAATAACATCAGCCGATGTTATCCATTCATGAGCAGTAGGTATTAAAATTGATGCAGTACCAGGACGATTAAATCAAGGAACCACAATAATAAACCGAACAGGTCTAATATATGGGCAATGCTCAGAAATCTGTGGAGCAAATCATAGATTTATGCCTATTGTTATTGAAGGAACACTAATAAAAATTTTTACCAAATGAGTTAATAATATATCATTAAGTGGCTGAAGCATTTTTAAGCATTGGTCTCTTAAACCAACCTATGCTAGAATTATTACCCTTAATGATATTAAGATTTTAGTTTAAAACAAAACATTAACTTGTCAAGTTAAAAATATTTAAATAAAAACAAACCTTAATACCACAAATATCTCCCATATGATGAGAAATTCTTTTCCTCATATTTATTGTTATTATAATTATTATAATGACTTTTATTTACCATAACAAAAGTATTAATAGTAAAGAAACCAAAATGACAAAAAGTATAAATTACTAAATAATGTGAAAATGATAAGTGATTTATTTTCGACATTTGACCCAGCAACCAGAAACTTTTTATCAATAAATTGATTAAGAACAATAATTAATATATTGCATAAATAATTTAAATTACTTACATCTTTCTTTGACCCATCAGGGGAAGGAGACCCAATTTTATATCAACACTTCTTTTGATTTTTTGGACACCCGGAAGTTTATATTTTAATTTTACCAGGATTTGGTTTAATCTCACATATTATTAGTCAAGAAACAGGAAAAATTGAAGCCTTCGGAATCATGGGGATAATTTATGCTATGTTAGCTATTGTATTACTAGGATTTATTGTATGAGCACATTGTATTTTGCATCAGCTACAATAATTATTACAGTACTTACCGGTATTAAAATCTTTATATGATTAGCTACTATACACGGAGTAAAAATCAACTGTAGACCAGCTACCTTATGAGCACTAGGATTAGTTTTCCTATTTACTATTAGAGGATTAACTTGAGTTATCCTAGCCAATTCATCAATTGATGTGGCCTTACATGATACTTATTATGTAGTTGCACATTTTCATTATGTACTATCAATAGGAGCTGTATTTGCTATTATAGGAAGATTCATCCGATGATATCCCTTATTTACTGGAATAAATCTAAACCCTAAATCGTATGTGGGCAACAGCCGGCCCGCGGGCCGGATCCGGCCCGCTGTAAGATTTGATCCGGCCCGCGAGACATTTTGAAAAACCCAATTTAAAAAAAAAAAATACACTACTTACTCATACTCATGGAATCAAGTGAGCGAGCAAGCCGAGTGGCGGTGATCATCAAAGAGTGAGGCGGCAAACATCAAAGTTCAAAGCCATTGATGTTTGCCGCCACACTGGCGGCGCAACAAAGGATTATTGCTTCGCAATTGTATTGTTCTGCACTAGACGATTCTAGATCATTCCTTCATTTTGCCTATATAAGCGGGTGGATGGCCGGAACTTAGTTCAGTCCTATTCGAGCTACCGTGGTGATAAGTTTGCTTTGTGACTTTGTGTGCATCTTGAGTGCTTACTAATTATACCTATTTTCTTATTAAGTTTATCGAACGATAAGTAAATGAAAATGATGTCTGGTGGAAGGAAACGAAAAGTAGATGCAGAGGGTCGCCAGTTTCAAGAAAAATGGACTGAAGAATTCTTCTTTATCTTGCACAATGGTAAGCCTATTTGTTTGATGTGTAATGAATCCATTTCGGTGATGAAAGAATTCAATATAAAGAGGCATTACTCAACTAAGCATCCTACGCTGCTCTCACTGACAGGACAAATAAGAAAAGACAAAATCCAGAAACTTACCGCAAATTTGGAAAAACAGCAGCAAATATTTCATAGACAAAGAACACAACTTGATAATGTTGTGAAAGCTAGTTTTATAGTTAGTTCAAAATTGGCAAAGTCATTGAAACCATTTGCCGAAGGAGAATTTATCAAGGAGTGTATGTCAGAAGTTTGCAGTGTTTTGTGTCCTGAAAAGAAAAATGAATTTGAAAAAATTAGTTTGTCAAGACGAACCGTTGTACGACGTATAGAAATGATGGCTAATGATATAAAAACAACATTGACTGGCCGTATGACTGGTATTGAATCATTTTCCATAGCATTAGACGAGAGCACCGATTTGTCTGACATAGCTCAACTGGCTATATTTATTCGAGGTGTTGATAAAGAATTCACTATTACTGAGGAATTGCTTGCTTTACAGCCGCTAAAAGGAACCACTACAGGAGAGGACATTTTTAATGAAGTTCAAAAGGTATTCACAAGTTTTGGCTTGCCATGGTCGAAATTAGTTGGAGTATGCACAGATGGTGCACCTTCTATGGTCGGCTTACGTAAAGGTTTCATCGGAATTTTGAATGAAAAAGCAACTGAATTAAATGTGCAAAAAGATGGTTTGATAGTCCTTCATTGCATTATCCACCAACAGAACTTGTGTTCTAAGTCCATTCGACTCCAGAATGTTATGAATGTGGTAGTAAAAACCATCAATTTTATTCGATCCCGAGGGCTTAACCATCGTCAGTTCAAGGCGTTTTTGGATGAAATATCAGCCGAGTATGACGACGTAACATATTATTGTGAAGTCAGATGGCTAAGCAAAGGGAAAATGCTGAAACGGTTTTACGAGCTTAGAAATGAGATAGCAGAATTTATGCAAATAAAAGATAAACCACTATCTGAATTGAGTGACGCAAAATGGATATGTGACTTAGCATTTCTTGTCGACCTTACAGGCCATTTGAATGATTTAAATTTGAAACTTCAAAAACAAGGACAGTTAGTAAATGATTTGTACAGCCATTTGAAAGCGTTTCAGAACAAAATCCGCTTGTGGGAGGCACATATGCTGTCTGGTAACAGTTACCATTTCACCACGCTCTCTGCGTATGAAAATATTGCTTACGCTCAATATGCTGAAGAACTCAAGTTACTGTCGGAGCAATTTTCGATCAGATTTAGCGATTTCAAACACATGGAAGACTGTTTCAATTTATTTGCTACTCCAACAAAAAGTAATGTACAAAATGCTCCAATACACTTGCAAATGGAGTTGATCAAGATTCAAGAAAACTCACTCCTAAAATCTAAATTTGAAGACGTGGAGTTGTGCAATTTCTACAAAAAATACCTCGAAGAAGACCATTTTCCGCAGCTTAGAAAATTTGCAAGAAGATTGATTTGTGCGTTTGGCAGTACTTATAAATGCGAACAGTTCTTTTCATTGATGAAAGTTAATAAATCAAAACATCGTACAAGGCTGACTGACGATAATTTGGAAAATTCTTTACGTCTTTGTACCAGTGGAATTAATCCAAACATCGATGAATTAGTTTCCCAAATTCAAGCTCAAGTGTCTCATTGATTTCGGTGTCGCTATTTAACTTTCGTAGTTTGTAACAATTCTAAATTTAACGATTTAATTTAATGCTGTAGGTACCTATTTTTTCATTTCATTTTGTTATTTTAATAAATTGTGTTGTAATAACATTGTCGCATTATTTCATGGCTGACTGATATCTATCGCTAAAAATTATGAACACTACTTTAAAATGCACTACTTTTAAACGCGGCCCGCGAACGTATTTGCACACTAAAGTTTGGCCCATAACATGTCAAAGGTTGCCCATACCTGCCCTAAATGATCTAAAAATCCAATTCATAGTAATATTTTTAGGAGTAAAACCTAACATTTTTTTCATAATAATAAGAATAATTAAAATATTATTTCATCAATAGGATCTACAATATGAATTATAGGAACTATTATATTTTTAATAATTATATGAGAAAGAATCGTAACTAAACGAATAATTATTTTCAGATAAAATATAACATCAAGACTAGAATGAATACAATAAATACCCCTGGCAGAGCACTCTTATAACAAATTACCTATTATTAATAAATAGTTCTAATATGGCAGAAAATACATTGCAATGAATTTAAGATTCATAGATAAAAATTAATCTTTTATTAGAAATAGCTACATGAGGTAATTTATCAATACAAAATGCCAACTCACCCATCATAGAACAATTAACATTCTTCCATGGCCACGTTATAATAATCCTTATTAAAATCACAGTAATTGTTTCTTACATTATAATTATAATAACAAAAAATAATTAACCGATATATTTTAGAAGGGCAAATAATTGAATTAATTTGAACGGCTGCACCAGCCGTAAGTATTTACTGCACTACCCTCATTACGATTATTATATCTAATCGATGGAATCAATAACCCTATCATAACAATTAAAGCAATTGGGCATCAATGATACTGAAGATATCAATATTCAGACTTCAATAATATAGACCTTCCAAGTTTACGAAATTCCACAGTAGCCTTTCCAACCACCCTAATCCTGTAGCACAGTCACTGCACTGCGTCACTCATCCCTATAATCCTCCTCGGAGACTGAAACGGCAGTGGCCTCGTGACCTGCTATAATCAAGTGACAGTGGGAGTCCTGGCAATGGCCAGTTTCTCCAATCATGTCCTGAATGAATGAGCGAGTGAATGATGAAATGTAAATATGGTATGAATGATCGTATATCTTAATTACTTATTGCCTAGCAAGGCAGATTGTAATTTTAGCACAATAAAGGAATTATATATATAATAATATAGAATTTGATTCATATATAAAACCTAGTAATTAATTAAAAAATACTGAATTCCGATTATTAGATGTTGATAATCGAACAGTATTGCCCATTAACTCACAAATCCGAATCCTAGTAATAACGATGCATACCTAATTATTAATCCAATACAACCATTTATTCCAGATGGGCCAAACATGGCATTCAGTCGCTCAACAAACAGATCCGCAAACGCAACAGGAGAAACCATCATGAACTTAATAAAACATTTTTATTTTTCACATTGAAGAATCATTCCGATATTTTTTCGCGCAGATCTGATGAACCGAAATTCATTTTTGAGCCAGCTTAACTTTCTGAATTTGAACGTAAACGGTATGGAATAAAAAATAAACATGTCGGTCAACGTTTCGTGTAGGCAAGAAATAGGCGGTTTCCGCATTATAAAAACATTTTTGCATCTCTGTCACAAATTTAAAATAATTGGGTATTCCATTCGCACCGATAGATATCCATCGGGATGGGGGGTGGGGGTTGGCTCACACAACATGAAATAATTATGCCAACAATACATAGAGAATGTTGTTAAGAAGAAGTATTGCTGACAACGAAAAAATCGACTTGGTGTAAGTTTATCAAGGCCATAAGCTATGATCTACAAAACATATTTACAGGACAGTCTACTGCACTGAATGTGCTACTCAATGGTTAACATGTACGTTCTAAAGTAACATGAGTGCAGCCAAATAAATTCGAACGGACTGCAGATCACATGCCTCGATGTACCTGTTTTTTTTTTTTCCAATACTGTAGAGATATTTACCTGACTTTTCGGAAGAAACAATGCTGAAATTCTTCACATTCCTCTTTATCAAAACCCTCAGGGGCCTATAAAAAGGAGAAGTAGACTAGGACACTTACAAAAACCTATGTTAAACAACATGACTTCACCACCCTTCCCGCATCGATGGTACTATAATGCACGAGAAAGAGGTTTTATGTTCGTTACCCCATATTCCATAGTTATTATAATCGTCCAGAAGGTGAGCCCCGTCGCCTTCAAATTACAAAAATACCTTGTATTATATAAATACATTAGAACTAATTAAACGATGTTATATACTATAATATATAGTAGTATAGTATATAGTATAAACGATATACCCTCATAAACAATAACAAAATATAATATAGTTACACTAAACAAAGAAGGACTAAGTGCTATTTTAGTTCATATAGATTCGATGAAGATTGTAAATCGTAACAAATATATCAAAATAAAGGGTTTAAAAAAAAAGTTTCATACTGAAGAAGACTGACAAAATTTATATCATATATAAATGTATGTAGTCATAGGATTCTTTTAGATACCTTCAATACAATGTAAAGGTCAAGAAAAGATAATAAAGATGCTGATGAAGAATATTTAATAAATTTATTTGGTCTTGCTTGTGCTTTGGCCCCAATCCATACTATATAACATATTTTTAATGATTATATTCATGACAGCCGGAAAGTATTAATGTTTGGCCGTTACAGTTCATTCAGCATCGTCCCTTCATAGATAATCGAGTAAGAATAATGGATTTCCCTTTCTATTTGGCCATTGGCAAGGGAGCAGGTGGTCTCCTCCAGCTGTTATTGATACAGGGAGATTTTGGCGAAAAAATGTCAGAACTGAACAGTGGCTAATGGAGCGGGGCAGGGCCTCCTAGCCATGATGCAATTATACACGCCCGTCAAAACTTCTATACGCACCTATTTATTACGCTATTTATTCTTTTATTATACATTGTAAAGGCTCAAAATCGCGTTTTTGTTTTTAACGATGCCGATCAATCAACAATGCGCCCCAACGACTACCTACAACAATGGCAACAGGGTTCATTCGGTGAAATGTTACAAAGGAGGATGTTATACTAATAGACTATAAAAAGAACTCAAAATAAAACGAATCTAATGTTCTGGATGAAATAAGGTTGAGCACCCATGTAATCAAGATTTCATTGCCCATTAGGGATTGCACTGGCTCTTTTTGACGAGGGTGACTTGTAGTTGTCAGCAAAGCAACAAATGACTCCCATAGTCCAGCGATTGTTTCCCAGAGTTCGTAAAGTGGTTTCGGTCACACCCATCTATTGCTAATTGCTGATTTATGCCGAAAGGCGCTACGGGTTCGAAACCCGCCCAGGGTGGTGGGGCTGTTACTGCACCCCTGCTGGTTGCCTCAGGGGCCGTACTAAAGGAAACTTCTACGAAACAATGTGACCTATAATGACTTTTACAAGCACAATAATAATAATAGTGTGGTGGTGGTGTGGAATGTGGTTTATTTATGAAATAAAACAACTTCTGTCTCTCCGTAGCTTTATTAATATATTCTTCAACATTTTCTACGGACTAGGCTGAAATAGTCATCTTTCATGGAAACTAATTGGGTATAAATATAAATATAATAATATAGTAATAAATATAACAAGCATTATTTCGGCACCGCAGCAATAATACGAAAGTCAATCGAGCAACGGCCGGAGTAGAACTTAACTTTTATGAGATCAACAGGAAGAACTGCCAGCTCGAATCCTTCAAGAGAACGTCCTAGTCTGTCTAAATCGTTCTGGTTAATGTAAATAACGTGGTGTGGATATGGAAGGAGGTTTAATTCATAAAACAGCGAAAAAATTGTAAAATTCGTAAACCCCTGAAAAAATATCGAACCGTCTCTGTCTGGAATGCTATAATATAATAAGGTACTACCTCTTGACGACACTAAACGAACTTAGGCCACGCTAAGGTCGAACTGTCTAAATACTAACAAACTACTATGCACCTAGATGCAAAGTATATAAAGGTAAAAACACACTAGTGACCAAGCACATTGTTTATTTATACATGTCCAGCATTGGAATACATTCCGTCAGTTATAGATACGAAAGCTATGTGCCAAAATTTCCTGCCTCTCGAAAGCAAGACTTAAATGAACCAACTGGCAAAATTTTCCTGAAATAAACCAGTCATTCAAGTGTGAAAATGCGCCTGTTTGGGTTATTTTCCCTTCAAAAAGCATCTAATGGATGAAGAATCCAATTATTATCTAAAGGAGAATACATTTTAAACAAGGTCATCTTCATTTTGGATCAAGTACAGAATTACGAAAAATGGGCTCCTAATAAGATTGGACAACAAGCCCTCTCTGCCTTCTGATCTGACGAAATTGAAAAACTGAGATAAAAATATATGCAAAAATGTCCAATAACATTTTACAAAAAGCCTATTTTGAGCCCTCTTACCAACACATAAATAATCCGGCCTTGATCTAATACACACCACCAAAATGAATGCAGAATGAATGAGAAAGAACTCCAATTGAAAAAATACTGATTAATAGACATCTTGTAGATCAGAAAAACTGGAACAAAATAAAATATCGGCATCAGTTTCTATAAAGAGGTAATAAAGTCAGAGCCAACTGTAGAATAATAATAACACCAGCCCCAACTGTATTAATTTAGACTGTCCCTTTGAAGGGTTTACCAGGTCCCTTTTTATTTATTGTGCCTTGGGAATCTGCGAGCCCTCTAATTGGAAGATATGAATCATTAACTCCTTTGACGTAGGACACAGGATCAGATCTTTGAGCCGGGGTAAGGCCCTTCAGGAGAAAACCTATAGAGAAAAGGTTTTTCCCTCTGCTAACTTTTCTTCTCCCAATCAGCCTCCGTCGTTTTCCATGATTAAAATCAGTGAGACCGAAAAAAGAATGTATGCCGCTTTATCCCATCAGGGTAGGAATATCAGTTCAGGCTGCTCATCGGGAGAAGAAGTTCATCCTACGTGTGTGTTTGTACTATGTCGTTAATTAATTTCCACCGTATACGACGGAAATCCCTTCGAAACGGAGAAAAAAGTTAAAAATTGTTAAAAGAAGAAGAAAATATCCCTGCTCATGAAGTTTTTCTCCTAATTGAAGTGAAAACTCACATGTGAATTCATAACATTAATTACAATTAATAACCAATAAAATGAATTATTTTTCTAAAGCGATTGCATGTACCGAACTACTTGACCTAAGGCATTATATGCTAAAAGAAAAATTCAGTAATTGATCTATGGATCAGTAAGGTATCCTTTGTATTCAATTAGATTTATTTTTTCGTGCCTACTACAATTTGTTACAGCTTTTGAGAATTGTATTTATTCAGTTACATGTAAACGAAATAAATATCATAGCAAAGCAATGATATGATATCTAGAAACTTTCTCGGGACTTCATCAACAGTGTCTCCTTAACTCATTAAACCATTGTAAAAAAAAACAACTCAATTTATTTATTCGGCCATATCCTATCACTAGTAATCCACCTTTCTAAACATGCTGATTAGTTTAAATTAAAATACTATAAGATAAATTATGGTTTTCCACCAATGTTAAATTAGTTTATAGTTTAACTTTTATGGTTTAATTGCTGTTTGAGGGCTTCAATTAAGTAAGTGATGTCCGATTTTGTCCAAGTTGGACGTTATCTACTTATTTTAATGAACGTTTCTCAAAATTAAACGAGTGAGAATACGGCCCCGTTTTGCTTATTTCACAAATCCCCGTTCAGAAGCTATTTATGATTGAAAAGTCTGATTTTTTTTTTGTTAGCCAGACGGTAACACAATAATAATTTTATAGCTATTCGAAAAAAAATGTTTTAAAAGCCAACCTATTTTAATTAATATGTTTATATATCAATACTAGCTGTTTTTATGTGCTGATGAGAGTATTTTCTGGGGCAGAGATTGGGTAACAACGAAAATGTAGAATATATTTAGTCATATTTATGGATATACCAAATAATTTGGCTATATAGTTTAGTGGGTAGCTGAAAGAGGTAAAATCTTTAGGTTTAAAGGACAGAATTTGCTCAGGCAAATTGCACGTTTTCTAGAAACAGTCCAACATCTCTTAATATTCTTCATTTGATTACGCCTTTAATTTCTTATAACCATATGTACGAATTTCAGCCAGTAAAAAAATGTAGATGTGATTTAGTTTAAAAACATACATCAATTAAGTTGTTATTTACGTAAATTATTATTTCTTTCCTTCCCGTAACGAAAACGACCTTTAAATGTGTGTGGATTATACATAAAAAACATTTTATACATATTTTTAAATTATCGATTTTCATTTTTTAACTTGTTAAAAATACTTTAACTTTACTGTAAAATACTTTAAAATTAATAGATACTCAATAGATACTTTAAAATTAACAAATATTAATATGATGATGCAATATTAAATTTACACCTTTCTGTGGTATACCCATAACTTATTGTAGACCGATAGAAAGCACTTTCGGCGGATATACCACCATTCTCAAGTATCTTATAATTAAATTAATAGAATAGGAAATTAAAATTTAAATAAATCCTAATTAACTTTTCACTTTAATTATTATTTATTTCAAGTTCTATTTCCACTTCAATATTAATTTTGATTGTATAAATATGGTCAGAAGAAAAACTTTGTTTCAAGAGCATACAAAATAAAAGGTACAATGATAAATTGGTGTAATATAGTATAAAGTTAAAACAGCAGAAAATAAAATGTGGAATAAACGTACCCGTTAATTTTAATATTATAGATACACTAGTCAAGGAGATTTATTAGTTTATTGAAGCATTCAAATAATCAGTTTAAAATAGAATAAAGAACCAAATAAGTGTAAAACTATTGGCTATCTTTGTTTATTGAAGATATTTTATTTATTTTAATCCTATTATTTAGTTTATTATTTATTGTGGGGATAATTATTCACCTTTGGTCAAACACGAAACATGATATAAAATGTGCTATTATTCCCATAAAGTTAATAAGCATACAATGTGGATGTGTAAATTTAAAAAAAAAACATTGCCTCCAGGGAGAATTGAACTCCCGACCCCTGGTTTACAAGACCAGTGCTCTAACCACTGAGCTATGGAGGCGAGTTAGAGGGAGCTCAGGACATTTAGCATGCCAGTTTGCCATTAACCAAGTGGCGCTGTTGCTGTACTATTTATTATGTGGTGTCCAGTGATTTGAAAGAAGTTTAGAATTTTCTGACGGAAATTCGTCTGCTGTGTTAGTCTGTAACAAGTTAAAAAATGAAAATCGATAATTTAAAAATAGAAACTTTTTCCCACCTTTTTCACTTTATCAACTAGGATGTAATCAAACATAATAATAGCTAGGCTGTAGATTTATAATGCAGATCAAACGATCAAAATCCCCTAGATGAATATTTAATTTCATTTTGCAAAATTAATGAAATAAGCTAGAATATAGATATTAAAAAGTATTCGTTGTTGTATTCATCCCACTATCCTTTATAATTATTTAATCACCTCTTCCAATTTATTATATTTTGTATTTTTTTTTTATAAAATAAAAAAGTTCTAGACATATTTGATCAAAGATAATTCATTTCATTTGTTCAAATTCAATGCTGTGATCAAGACAGCAAAATATAATGGCACTTTTCCTAACAATGTGATTTTTTTCACATTCAAGAGTCTATAAGTACTATAGGGTTATGAAAAATCACGAAGTTGTTTGACACGAGTGAACATACGAGTATTATTACCAATGAAAATTGGCTAATACTTATCTGCTGAAAAGTTTCCGACCTAACAAATTAAAATGTTTTTTGTCTATTTGTTTTAGGGTATGCCCACTAAGGGTATCTCAAGCCCGCGTACATACGATCATTTTCTTTATTTTGGTTTTTAAAGCAGCTATGTTTTAAATTATTTTTAGATACATATTTTTCTATAGTTTTTAACACATAGAGTATAAAGCTAACGGTCTCAACATCCTGATTAATAATGTGTGTAGAATATGTTTTGTGAGGCGTTTTTCAATGATTAAAAGGACAATGATTAAAAAAAGTAATTAAAAGAGTCAATTAATTGGCAACCATAAAAAAGATAACCGTAACTAATTTCAGTGTTTTTTCTGCTATTACCGTTATTTTATCCTGACCAAAAACTAATCAGTATATTTGATTTTATTGTCAAATACTCCTTTGAAATTTGAGATGGATCACAGGCCGTCCAGACAGACTAACGGTAATAAAGTTAAATCTAAACGTATAAATAATACTAGATAAATAGCGTACATACATATGTGATTTGTAGACATATATCTACAAATAATATTGAATTCATTATTTAGTTACTGTATCAACTTAATAAATCAAAAATTATTCGCTGATTGATATACCGACCTCCCCCCATCGGTAGGCGAGTTCATCCACCGGAGACACATCAAGTTTTTTTTTCTCGCAACACCTCACAAACCCAGTGTTTAAAGATTTAGTTTAAGTTTTTATTGTTAGAAGTAAGTTAGTTTTAATTCTATGATAAATAAGGTGAGCCCTATCATTTTTAATAAATTCAGTCAATTAATGTATAATGTACATCATTCTACTTTTGTACAATGCAGATCACTATTAGTAGAAAACAGAATTTATATAAAATGTAGCCAAGCTACAGGAAATATAATGAAGCAATTGTTAGTAGATTCGTTTGTAGAATATATATTTTGTAACATATATTAATTTTGTAACAAGGGGATATGAAACAAAAAATAAAACTCAGAACAAATTGTGCCAAATACATCAAACCTTTCGAAGCATCTTAAAATATACTATTAAACAGGTTAATAGATATTATAAATACTTAAGGCAGTTAATTACACCAATAAAGCTACTTCTTTCGTGTTACTAATCCATACAGAATTATGTCATTTACAATTATTTTTAAAAAAATATTCAATCGGAATCGAATTTTTACTGTATTTTAATTTCTGGGAAAATGTAATTGCTATTGTTCTAATCAATTGAGGGTATCTAAAGTGAAGAAATTGAAGATGGTATTTTCCAATAACGAATGCATTAATTTTGCGTTAAACCAATATCTCAGCTTCTATTTGTTGAAATATCTTTTGAAAAATACCTGAATGAAAGTAGATTATTTGGCTGGGGTGATCATTTTATTTTGAGGAAAAACATTTGCGTCACGTGACGCCTGGGTAGATTAACTGTCAAAAGCATAGATGTATTGAAAACATATATAAGTTACTTGAGTCGTGAAGGAGAATTGTTCAGGACAAGCTCATTGTATGCACTAAATACGACAATTTAGTGTTGAGACGGCAGACACACAGAGAAACTCACACCGGTGCAGACTAGGCTAGAGGACTGCTTTAGAGGGAGAGGTACTGGGCACACAATATAAAGCCGGACCAAGAGACAGTACAATTGTAGACTGGAAATATTTATTGTTCACGACTTCTCCGACTACCAACCAGTAAAGCCCACATTATCGAACCATTCTGGTAAGTCTTACGCGCGCAGAAATATCTTCGTCTTCTTTTTTTTTTAGGATAGAGTATTTTTTCTTCTTCTGCGACCTCACCTCATTCATGGTGTGTAAGTTACCGGTCTGGAGGAACCATTGACGATGCCAACTTACAGGCATAATTAGTTTATACAGTTTTCAAGGTTATTTTCGCATTCAGTAATTGTAATAGATCTGCGTGATTTAAACCCGTTCATTTTACGTGAATAACCAATTTATAAATAAGCCATATTGACTGACAACACAGCTAAAAGTCTCCAGTAATTTCAGAATGGGATCATGAAAAAAGTGGTCAGACACCTCTCGAGAGAGGTTAAAAAACGCCGTCGGTGGATGAGTTCATCCTCCGGACACACATGAGGTTTTTTTGGCTCGTTACAGCTCCTAAAAAATCCAGTATTTAACTTTATGGCCCCACCACCCTTCCCGTATCGATAACAACAGACTGTCAGAGAAAATTAGGTTAAAATTTGGTTGTTAGATGTAAGTTAGTTTAAAGATAATGATTCATAAGGTGAGCCCCATCACTTTTAAACATGTTTAGACAATGAATGTATAACGTACATTATACTTTTGTAACAATCACAAATCGGAATGTAGCCCAGCTACAGGACATATAATGACCTACTGTAAATAGATTCATTTATGTAGAATCTATACTGATTTCCATAATTATTAATAACAAGGGCATATGGAAAATGAACCACAGTAAACCTGGAAAATGCCTTAGTAAACCCTAAATGACTAAAGTTTAAATGCATTTAAATTTATTTAAAATCTATACTATGTGAAAAAACAAATTTTTCAAAAAGGCTTCAGATTCTCTTCAATTATTTATTGTTTCATCCGTCGATGTTTCGCCTATTCAGTCATCTTCAGGACTACGAATCATTAAAATTTCAAATACAGGTGTCTCTTTTTAGAGTGCTAGAATATTTTTTTTATGATAAATTTACCTAATTTATGTAATACATTATTTCTTCATATGCATTATTTTTCATCTGTGCACATTATACTATATCATCACGGCCAAAGTGTAAAATTTTGATAGTATTTTAGCATATACATCACCTCTATTCTGCGATGAGGTCCCTAACCCAAAAGAGTGGCATTTCGTTGAAGAAACATAGATCATTCCTCTCTCCAACAGAATATAAATCATTACCTAAGCTCTAATATCTTCAGTGAGTTTCATTTTATTTATCTACTTTTTGATGCATTTGAAAACATTTTACTTTGGGAAAGACTTATATCTAAGTCAAAATCTCTAACGAACTACCAAATATCTGTTATTGACGTTATAAATATGACATAAAATAGACAAAGTGGTATATTACAATATTGACCTACATGAAATATATTTGATTTATGATTATTAAAAGCATTATAGCAATCAATAATACAGATTGTCTACTTCTGTTGATTGTAATCTCTTTCATTGTTACCTAATTGTGTCTCGCATTTAATCAAAGGTAGCATTCCATCTATTGTTGGCGAGATTGCTCTGACGGATTCGGTTCTCGGTAGCTGACAAATTATTTAATCGGTTCAATTCGCTTCAAAAATTTTGCAGTTGAGTCTACGAATTTGTATGATACTTTGCATGTGACCCACGTCTGTACCAAGGCGTAAGACAACGCGACAAACTCTGAACTGCAAAGACAACATTAATGAATAGAATGTTCAAAAGGCAATGTTTACTTTTGTTCTGTCTCAAGTCAACAGCTCGGAAGATGTTAAGGCCCAGTGTTTACAGGCGGTTTTTGTCGCTGCAGTGCCCTAATTACGGCTTGAAGCACATAGAATCCTATGGAGCAGTCCCTACTTAGCTCCGACACCGTACGTCCATCTTGCGGTCGTTTTTTCCTAGCGATGCCGCAACCCCCGCACGCGATCTCTGAGTCTATTGTTGACAATTGAGGTGGTATGGAGTTTACATCCAAATATCTTTAGACTTAAATTTGTATGGATTCGTGCAATGGGCCATATTTTTCAGTTTTTTTTTCTTTTCTACTATTTATTGAAACATTAAAGACGGTATGACCAAAAACGAGGAATGCCATAGACATTACTAAATAATATCTGTTTGAGAACCAATATTTTAGTTATTTGCAATAGCTTTATATTTTTTCAGTATTTTTTTTTTTTAAAGGTGGAAGTACTTTTGGTCAAAAATATTGAATGTTTATTCCACAATCATTTAATATTGTAAGAAATCCATCAGGAGTCAGAACACCTGATATTTATCTCTCGATATTATACTGATTCAGTTTCTACATTTTTCATTCTGGTTAAATAAATGACAAAAAATAAAATTTAGTGACGATTGATCTACAAATTTTATTTATTAATTAAAAAAAAATGAGTAAATTAATCGATTGAGCCTTCAATCAACTAAAACAATTTTCAGGCGGCTATTTTTCCTATGAATCATATGCACGGAACTTTTAATACACAACTATAGTAATCTCTTTAAACCAATTCATACTTATTTATTTTTTCTTGAGATTTATTCAATGCACCTAGCACTGTAGCTTAATGCACCGCTGCACTTTATGCATGTGTCGCAAGTTCCGATTTAGGTGGACAAAACCCTTACGATCGTACATTGAAAAACCTCATATGGTGGCCTACTTCTACGTAATCTATAGAATCAATCGTTCTACGGACTAAGAATTTTTTGTTCCTTCCGTGCTTTTTTTTACAGTGTTATTTGTGTTCACGTTTTTAACAAGAAATAAAAATTGAAGGGTTTGCTGCAAAAAGGAGGTAGCTCCAATTTTTCCATTTGTTGGGAAACCAAACAAAACGTTTAAAAAATTCAAATTTTAAGTTATGTAAAAATATTGTTGTTGCTTACTTTCAATTATGGTGTTTACATATTACGATTGGAGCTGCATCCTTTTTGTGCCAAATAAAAGAGGTTTTTTTTTGACACAGAAAGTGTTTCTAACTCCCAACAGCTATGGGATGGCGCTACCTCCTTTTTGCAGCAAACCCTTCAATTGTACATAGCTTCTATAAAAAAAAAAAATTATCTGTGATATTCATTTTTCCTTACCTTAACAACTTAACGTTTTCAATGTTTTGTTAAACATAATGTGAAGGAGGGATTTTAGAACTTTAAATCTGAAATAGCCTCTGAACAGTGACTTGGAAAGATTTAAAAATTTTGAAATGGGACTGGCTATTTTAGGTGTAATGTTTTTTTGTTTTTTTTTTCCTGTTATTGTATTTTAGCTTAAATGCAAACAGGATGATCCGAGGTGATGTGTATATTTCTAACATATCAGATCGACGAGACACATAGAAATAGTTCATACAGACAGGCATACTGGGGAAATACACATCATGGGAGAGTATAGCCTCTCACTTATTCATTAATTACATATTTAACTCCTCTACAGCTAACCCTGGCTATAAAAATCTATATGTTGAAGATAATCGTGAAGCTGACAAACAGCCAGGATCCATAAGTATCCTGTAAAGTTTTTTTCTGGACAGAAAGAAAAATCAAAAGCTACTTTCTTTTTTCTTGAATGACATCTAATTGTATGTCACTCGCTATAAAAAGAAACAAGAATCATATTGGATACTTTTGTGTATAGGTATGTTTTGAGAAATTCTGCTGGCGAAAAATATATCATACTTATCTGGGCTAAAAATAAAAACTGCAATTAATTTCGGACCTATGATTTTACGAGAATGAAACAATGTGATGAAGTTTTACATTACCTGTAGAAATGACATCCACAATAAACGGGAGATGTTGTCAGTAACACATAGAGTCAGATACTGATAATATCTTATTCAAAATGAGGGCAGAGTTGGCCTAAGAATTCGTAGCACTATTTGAACGTGTTTTCTAAACAACGCTCTGGGATTATTGAAAGTCTTAGGCGCATTAGTTTTTTCAAGGATCGAGACTCCTAAAATGATACTCCCCGGCGGAAAATTTATTTATTTTGATACGAGTTATCTCTATCTAAATCGGAACTCTGGTCCGCTGTGTGGCGCCTAATTTCCAACTTCAAATTTGACCAAAACAAAAATAATAACTTAAATTCAAATCCTTCACTTAATTCCATAATATAGTACAATGATACAGTACCCACCCACCCGTCCTGTGTAACCTATTTCCAATAGAATAACTCATTCCTTTACTCCCATCGCTAAAATCAAGACTTCCACTTTTATTTATCCTTTATTTGTGTGTATATGTATACTTTTCTTAAATCGTGAGTAAATAGCTAAGATTAAGTGGACGTATTCGTTGAAGGGTAGGCTTAGAATGATGCATGTTAGATTTGGTCGTCAAATTTATATGGTTTAATTACACGGTTGTGGGTTCAGATTAACTGACCAATGTTGTCTTCCCACAAGTTATTTATTTCCATTTCACAAGCACCTTCAGCAGACTGGCAATAGAAATCAAAATTGGACCTTATTTACTTAGAGATGGAAACCTGTTTAAACAAACCTTTGACATCTTACTCCTCTATGTCCATCACCAAATGGGTAGATACACAGACCAGTGTAAACGTTGTCCATAAATAACTTCAAAGATGTTTGTTTCTTTCATCAATATGTATATTTTTTTCACCATATACAATCACACTTTGATTTATTTAACAAAATTTCATATTCTTCTTCGATGGAATGGAACGATAATGGTTCACTAATGGACATTAGCAGATGAAGAACGAGCTCTTTAACCGTTAAAATATCAAACAAATCCCGGTTGGATACCCTGACCACTCGACGCCTGAGTGTCTCTGACACCGGTAGACACACAGGTACCTGCCAAATTCCTCGAAGTAGGCAGGAAGGGACCCAATTTTTTTTTTTTTTCATCTTCCCTATTCTCCAGATCCCACTCCCCAGAGAGACATAGGCTTCAATGATGGGAATGCGTTGGAAACATGAATGGGCTGCCCACCTCACAGATAGACCGCGCTACTCAGTTACACTGACAGTCAGCCGGAGATAAGATCCAGCACACCTGGACCGGCTCCCTGTCTTCCTTTTTTTTTTGTCTGAGCGTTGGCCGGTCATTTATCCCCGTGTGGTTTATGGACGGCGGTTTCTTCGCAGAACAAACATAAAACACCTCCAGCCCAATCCCAGCAAGGGGGCCATCAAATGCCCTCCTCCCAGCAACCACCATTAGGAAATAATTAGGTACTTATAAGTTATATCCGCTATATAGCCATATATATCTCTTCCCTGCTATAAATATGTCGAGAAACTAAACAGTAAATGACGAAGCGAAATACCCGAATAAAATCAAATTTTTAATCCTTTTTCTCTATCACATAATTTTTTTCTCAGAAACCACCATTACATGACATATTTTGGATGCATTCATTTTATTTTTCAAGAACTGTAAAAATTGAATATTTATAGGTGGGTGACTGCCTACTTCCCTGCCTAGAATGGGAGAACTAGAAAAGTCAGATGTTATGAACTATCAGATCTCATGAAAGGCGTGACTTTTGAAATATCAGGTCTTATGAATGAAAGGATTTAAGATCCAGACTTATGAGCCAACTTGCCAAAAAATGACATTTGGATGCCTCCATTGCTACAAGACGGTGATGCGGCGGCAGGTAGCGTACGGGATCTCCCAAATCCTCGTCTCTATCCATAGCCAGGAAAGTTACAATACAGTAGGCGAATTGGGGGATCCCTGGGCTATGTATGTATTGTAACGGCCTTATTGATCGCTGAGGTTTCGTCCGTCCAGTGCTGACGAATTAACTTAACCTTAACGTATTATTAACTGAAGCTTGTGTGTGAGATTGTGTTTGTTGTAGATAGTCAAGTGGCGAGTGTGGAGATAGAAGGACTTGGAAAAAAATCTCTCTCTCAGTTCTTAAAGTGTTGTATTTTGTTTCTGTTAAAAATAAATAAAGAAGTGTTCCTTAAAACAGTGGATGTCAATATCATAAAATTTTATTACCCTGAACCTAACCTAAAATACTACAGTGCATAAATGGCGCCCCGAACACGGACATAATTGAAGATTGATAACGTACGTAATTCGTTGGTAAACATTACTTAAATTTAGATCATATTTCTAAAGAGATAATAATTAATAGTACGAATGATAAGTACTTAGTATAGAATACTGTTCATGTTTGTTTCTGCTGATTACCATTACAAGTGGAACAACGTAATTAATTATCGTCATGAGTGATCCAGAAAGATTATTATTAGAGAGGGAGGATATTTTTGCTGCTGTGCAGTCAATTTTTGAGAGGTCTAAAAAGTTAAGTGCCGATACCGTAATGGACTTTAAGCCGTTCTATGAACGATTAAGTAAATATGAAGCACTTTTTGTTGAAATACAGTCAATGTGACGGTTCAACAACCAAAGGAAAAGATAAACACTTCTTCAGTACAGATCTCCCTTATGGAATTAATCGATACAGCTAAAAATAATTATTATAAAGCGGTGCATGCGAGCAGCCTTCCTGAACTACAACCAGTCATGGCTCATAAGGCGTGTCACTTTGTTCCTCAGGAACTTCCGAAAATTGATCTTCCATTGTTAACGGTAAATTGGAAGAATGGAGTGCTTTCTATTCTCTTTTTGACTCTATGGTTGACAGAGAAAATTCCTTATCTACCATAAGGAAATTCCATTACTTACGTAGTTGTTTACGTGAGGACGCTTTATCGCTTGTTTCGGGATTTGCACTAGATGAAAGGAATTACACTCTGGCTTACGACACTCTTGTTTCACGATATCAAAGTAGGAGACGTTTGGCCAGATTTTATATAAAGAAGGTAATGGACTTTGTCCCACTGAATAATTCATCGTCTACCAATTTGCAGACATTTTTATCGGAGCATGAAAATAACTTTTCTGCCCTATCGGCTCTTGGCATAGAGGTGGGTGATTTTATTAAATTACAGTATGATTATATTGTATGAGTGTATAATGTGGGTACGGTATGGACGAGAAAGTATAAGCAAATTTATAAATATGGTATAAATGCTTCTATTAACACAATTATCTATTACCCTTCTAGGGAACATTGTAATTTTCTTTAAGTAAAGATTTATAAAAATAAAAGTATCAATCAAGAGTAAAATAAATTGCATTGTATCAAAAATAATTGTAATACGTATTCCATTTTTTTTAAAATGTCCTCCAAGCTATAAAAAAAATTTTCAGTTTCTCCCCAAAAAATGTCTTCTTCCTTCCTGGTCTGTATGTTTGTAAGCTCTACAGTAGTGTTAAGCACAAATGATTCTACCAATCTGAAGCTTTAATAGTAGGTATGTTTCAAAACACCACTTAATATGATTCAATAAAGGAGGTTTCTCGAGTCACATAGTTCGGAACCTTTATCCCAATTCGTTTTATGATTGATGGTAACGCAAAAGAAATTACAAATGTATTATTAAAAATAATGTTTTGGGAGCGAACAATACAAAAATATATTTAATATCCTTCATATAGCTAATAAGTTAATATCAGCATTTCAATAACTTTCTTATTTTACTGTACATAATTTTTAGATACATGACTTGTTGTGTAGAACTGTTTTTCACTTGTGTAGAATTGTTTTATTTGTTGTTTTCTTTCACAATAATCAAAGAAACATATTAACCTAAAAAGATTCAAATAAAGGGGAAATTTGATTCACTGTTGTAAAGTCTAAAAATAAATGGACTACCCGCAGTTTGTTAAAATAGAATAAATCCATAAGGTAACATGATACAAACGTAGTAAGGTTGTTGTTAGGTATAGTTGATCGGTGTCGCTATTGCCTACTGCTAATAAAGATCAGCAACGCAGCGCCACCTCTTAACCTTAAATTCGGTTTTCTTAAATGGATTCATTATATATTTTTGATCAAATAGCTACTCACTCATTCATGCTTGCAACCAAGGCTCGTAACGATGCCAATAGGAAAAACCCTAGGGCAAGCCGGGAATCGAAATCGGTACTCTGAAATTTTGAAGTCAGCATGGTGAACACTTGACTATGAAGACGGTCTCCTAAAATTCATTACATAATTACAAAATGATATTTATATTAAAGTAAACAATAAATTATAAAAGGGAGGTATGATCAGTTCTGGTTGATGCACAAGCTGATTGATTTTCACAAGAGAATCCATTGAATGAACAGTTGAACGTCGTAACATTTTCAGCAGTTAGAATAATGTTAAGACTAATGATAAGGACTCATGAAGTAAATCATTTTCTGGGCTTAAGCGAAGGCAACAAACGCATGTATTTACTTGTAGTACTACACCAACCAATGTATGGGTATAACAACACTCCCTCATTGTTTCAATTGTTAACATAATTCACAAAATGTTGACATAAATGTTTCGTATAGATTAATAAAAAAATAATTGACAATTGTGCCATAATCTGATTTTCTATCCCAGGACGAAGGACAGTTGTGCTTACATCATCAGTACTTGCATGCCAGCTGAATGAAGCGACAGCAGTCGCTAAGGGATGAAAGTTTGCCCAGTATACTGAAGAACATCAAAACAAAGGTCAAATCTTGAAGTATATCCAACCTTGCCTACCATCGAAATGAACAACAAGCATTATGATTTAAGTTTCCCAACCTCCTGGTTTACATGGTTTTATCTACACCATCCAATCATATATTATGTCCTATAAAACCCTATCTATAACCACCTCGTGACACTTGGGACTGGGGTGCCTCTTAGGTAACGGCCGGTTCCGTGGAGCCTGGGCCCTGCTCTCGTGCCTGTACTCTCTGGGGCTCGCATCGGTTGACAGCACTCTGATTTATTTCGCATCAGCAAGATGAGAAATAAATCCCGAAAATCCACCAAACATAAAATCTTGTCGTGGAGTGGCGTATAAAATCAGTAGTAATCCAGCTGAGCCAATCCATGCGACTATCAGGGTAATGCCCATACTTATTTATTATTAATTTATATTTAAGATAGCAACATGAATATTTTGGCCTTTTATTGCTCATAAATAATAAACCCCCACAGGTACAAAGTTCATGTATCTATTTTACAGGTGTCGGTCACGTGGCCTCCGTGGCGCAATGGCTAGCGCGTTCGGCTGTTAACCGAAAGGTTGGTGGTTCGAGCCCACCCGGGGGCGATACTTTTTGTGAACCTTCACACAGAGTTAAAATACTTCTAGATAAAATATTATGAATGAGAGGATATATTTAAAGGGGTTATTTTATTTAATAGTTTTTAGACATATTTTTTTCGAATAGGTTAAACAAAAAAACAAGTAAAAATTGTGCCATAATCTGATGTGTAAATCAATAGTCATCAACGATTTCCAGGCTGAATCAGGAATAAATTAAAAACCTTTAGGCATTAGCGGAATTGAGATGGCAGATAGAAGGGCGAGAATCTCATTTTCTATCCCAGGACGAAGTACAGTTGTGCTTACATCATCAATACTTGCATGCCCGCTGTAAGAAGCGACAGCAGTTGATAAAGGATGAAAGCTCGCCCAGTATGCTAAAGAACATCAAAAGAGATGTCAAACATTGAAGTACATCCAACCTTACCTACTATCGAAATGAACAACAAGCATTATGATCTAAGTTTCCTAACCTCCTCCGTTAAATGGTTTACATGGTTTTATCTACACCATCCTATCATATAATATGTCCTATAAAATCCTATCTATAACCACCTCGTGGCACTTGGGACTGGGGTGCCTCTTAGGTAACGGCCGGTTCCGTGGAGCCTGTGCCCTGCTCTCGTGCCAGTACTCTCTGGTGCTGGCATCGGTTGACAGCACAGCATTTTACAAAGAAATAAACCCCGAAAATCCACAAAACATAATATCTTGTCGTGGAGTGGCGTATAAAATCAGTAGTATTCCAGCTGAGCCAATCCATGCGACTATCAGGGTAATGCCCATACTTATTTATTATTAATTTATATTTAAGATAGCAACATGAATATTTTGGCCTTTTAATACCTATAAATAATAAACCCGAGCAGGTACATACTTCATGTATCTATTTTACAGGTGTCGGTCACGTGGCCTCCGTGGCGCAATGGCTAGCGCGTTCGGCTGTTAACCGAAAGGTTGGTGGTTCGAGCCCACCCGGGGGCGATTTTTTTTATGTACTCACACTTATAAATACTTAAGAGTTAAGAGTTAAAATACTTCTAGATATATGATTATGAATGAGAGGGATACACTTAAAGTTATTTTATTTAATAATTTTTAGACATATCAGATAAGGTTTTAAAAAAAAGTCAACCCCGGAATGAAAGGTATAAAGCTGAAAATTTGTAGGAACCTTTATTTTGCCTTTCTAAATGTTGGCTACCAAGTCCCATAAAATATTGTGTCGGCATCTCAACTTTTAAAGGTCAAAGGTCAAAAAAAGTGACAAAAATTAGTTTATTGTAAACATCTGTTATATCTATAAATATCTCCTATTTGTCCTGGGTCGTTATTGTAAATCTTGAATAAACAAAGTTTGGTTGGAGCGGGGAGGTTAATTAAATAAATGACAAATTGAGATATAGGGAATGATTATTTCACACTATTACATTGTTGAATAAAATATGTATGTAGGGTAATGCTATGTAAATTGCTGAGTCAGATGTAAGTATACTTTACAATACAAATAATATATTAGTATTACTATCGTGATTAATATTATCATTATTATCAACAATAGTAATCTGAAAAATGTATTTATGTATAAATTATATTTGATAAATCGATGATTGAGCCGATCAGGCAAGAAAAGATTGCAAGTAACAAAACTTTATTAAAGCGATTAAAAAAAATTCACAGACAAAGAAACAATCCAGAGATGATACTGATTTCCTCATCATCAAAACAGCCATTGCAAAAGACTGCTGGTTGCTTTAATGAAACGAGCCTAATCACAGCAGAACGATTTTTTTTTTTAAGAACATTAGCAAGGGAAATCTGGAGACAAACATTTATTCGTCTTGACTCAGCTGGTTGTAAAGGACATATTACATTTTTGCACATATTCAGTGGTTGCGAGACATCTGAACTGAAAGGTAAAATTCAAATTATAAAAATTTTCAAGAGCCCCCCCCCCGATTTGTCCCAAACAGCTAATTTTTGCCAGCTTGAAAACTGCTCCAAAAACGTATTGCTTGAAATGGCATACGTGTTCTTAGAGCAATGTATAATGCTCCAAAATCAGAACAAATTATTGACAATTTTAGATATAAAAGGTTTCATTAAATCCATTAGGCTCAACAGACCGGTGCAGTTATCATCTCTTCCGCCTACAAGCGAAGCAGCTTGGCAGCATGGGTCTTACTACCAAGTCCAACCTTGGTTAGGGAAAGATTTACAGCCTGTGGATTGGGTTTCGAATTTACAGAACGAGTTCCTGGAGCCGACATTATTACCACCAGCAGTAGAAGAACTGTTGGACACGTTCTTCTGCAATCGCAAAAAAATTGTAATAAAAAAATCATCCAGTTCACTACTTCTTTCTAAAACACCGATGCATAAAATTCTGTATCAAAATAAATAATAATAACAATTATTAATAATAGGAGTAAATATTGATAATTTACACTGGAATGAGTGCTATGCATCTGACTCCGCATTTTACATGGGGTTATCCTGCACACGGATGATCGCTGCCCCACTCTCCGCGTTTTATCTATACAAAACTTAATCAAAAAAATAACTAAGACCAAACATGTAGGACATTTATTTTCTGCAAGTTTTGTAATAAGCTTTAACGACGTTTATTATCATTGTCGCCACGAGATGTGGAGACCCTGCTGGCACGGTATTTTATGGGAATTTTTTAGCCAGCATTTTTTTTTCAATGTTAAATAAATTAACTTAAAGTACATTTTTATTCACGATATTTTTTACCTAGATTGTTTTCTCACTAGGTTCATTCTTATTATTAACTGTAGTCACAAAAAAACGCCCACGGGTCGGCTCTAACCACCAACCTTTCGGTTAACAGCCGAACGCGCTAGCCATTGCGCTACGGAGGCCACGTGATATCCACAAATTACCTGAAGTACCTGTGGCGGTATTCTCGCCATAAAAAATCTAAACCTAGATATTTTCATCAAATTTGCATTGACTATGATCTTTTCCTAAGTTAATAATGTGTAATATCTAATATTAATAGTTTGTTCATGAATTAGAAGTTTGGATAGTTATTATATTGTAAGTATACTACAAATCTGGCTCCGCCATTAACACAGCGCTACCCTGAATACGATGCTTACTTCCAACTCTCCGCGCTACATCTAGAGAACGGGTAGTCATAGAAAAAAAAACATAGAAACAGCCTCGAACAACATAGGACGCACACCAAACGGGATATTTTTAAAAACCTATCATCGAGACATTTTTACCTTTGAACTTTCGTAACAGGTAAAAGCAAAATTATTTCTATGTGTTTGAGTTATAAAAAGGATAAACAAAATATTATATATTTTATAAAACAATGTAATAGTCAATTATTTAATTAATCTTCCCCCCCCCCCTCCAAACCAATTTTATTTCTTCAAGCTTTATAATAACCTTTAAGGATGTAGGACGGATATGAGACGAGATATTTACAATAAACTAATTTTTGTCACTTTTTTTGACCTCTATCTTTGATAAGTTGAGATGCTGGCATAATATTTTATGGGACTTGTCGGGCTCAGATAACTGAGTATCCCCAAAGTGGGCTAGGGTCGCCACAACCTCTTAGCCACCGTCCGGCGAGTGCCAAGAAAGAGATAAGGCGGGTGGACCTGTGGTCTTTCACCCTGGCTGCCGGCCTAGTCGGCGGGCAGCCTAATTCATTTTGATCTGACTCCAGAAGATCTTTAGAAGGGGTGTGCCCCGACAAAGCACTATGTTCGAGGGAAGAGGGTAGGTTTTTAGGTAGTTTATGTGGTCTTGGAATGACCACGATTTCACACTTGGTGTCTAAGGGTAGGCGAAAATCGTCCGGATCCCAAAGGCGAGTGTGAACCGGAGAAAAACGGACTGGATTGCCATGGGAGACGCTAATGGCAAGTTTGTAGGGCCACGGCAACCGTCGTCCGCGAGGGGGAGGTCTCTCCCAAGGAGGTGCTAGTTTTAGCGAGACGAAGGTAGAGATTCCCACTAGGAAGGTGTGGGGTCTGACAACGCCGGAGTAAAACATAGCGAGGTTAGGAGAGATAGATGCAGAGGTAGTTGAATGAGAAGACCATGGTTTTAGTAGAGCAGCAAACGCCAGTGCAGAGTAGTTCCTTTTGCCCTCTGTTTTTTTTATTGCTATTCCTCTTTATTGATAATTGCAATGAAGAAAAAATACATCAATCATTTTTGGTTTACATATTTCTCCTCGTTCTGCATACACAGATGCATTCGAAGGAGGGCATAGATATAATACGATCAGTTTGTTGTTAAACGGTCAAAAACACATACACTACACTCGGTGATGAGGCTCACTTTCAGCTTACTACCGTAGAAACACTAAAACACTAACCTAAACCTAGAACCTAAGACTAAAGCGTTCCTGCCGCGACAGCGTCCTGCCATCGATGGGGGAACGGAGCGGAGGTTATCGTGTTAAACACCGGGTTTGTCAAGTATTGCAGGGAGTCAAAAAATTTGATGAAATTCATCCACCGTAGGCAAATCAAAGGCCTCGTGAAGCTCACTGTTGCTCCGTTGGGCGTTGGCTGGTGAATTTTTCTCCGTTCCTACTATGTAACTAGTAGGGAGCGGGCTTTTTCCCTTTTGGAAAGAGAAAATTACGCAGTCAGTCTTACCCGCGTTTACAGAGATATTGAGTCTCCCCAATCTCTCACTGATCTGGTTACAGGCTGCTTCAGCCTGTCTTAGAGCTACCTTGGCACTCATGCTGCTACTGTACACCGCTATGTCATCTGCGAAAGCAGTGCCCTCTGTCTGAGGACGCGCGGTTTATATAGCCGGCCAGTCGTGGTGGGGAGCCATCCCCACCAGTGGCTGTTCTCCCAACTATTTTCTCCCCCCCCCTCCGACTGACGTCATATGCTTTATTAAACATATGGAAACAGTGATAGATATGATCCGATCGAGAAGAGGGTGACTTATAATTATTTGTAATTAAGAGGTGGCCACAACAGGACTTTTTAGCCAACAGTTAGAAAGTAAAAATAAAGGTTCCGACAAATTTTCAGCTTTATATCTTTCATTCCGGGGTAGAGTTTTTTTTTAAAACCTTATCTGACTAGCTTAAAAATTATTTTAAAAAATAACTTTTAGTATATACAATACAATACAATACACTCTCAATGATATTTTTTTATCTAGAAGTATTTTAACCCTGTAAGCTCATAAAAAGTATCGCCCCCGGGTGGGCTCGAACCACCAACCTTTCGGTTAACAGCCGAACGCGCTAGCCATTGCGCCACGGAGGCCTTGAAGTTACATCGGCAGTCTTAGTCAAAAAGTAACTACTTTGTAGTTAACACTAAGAGTTTTATTATAACACCTTTTAACTCAGGTGGCCAGCACTGATAGTAAATACTAACAGTAATTCCACTTGAGAACACAGTAGCTCACTATAGAGATATCAGCAAGACAGTATCTTGAGTATCTTTGCTTTGTAAAGATCTACCTTTATCTTTCTGTTAGTCTACCTTTATATTATCTTCAAGATTTTGGACATGCCTTATTTTAAATCAGATTCCTTTTCTTTGATTTTTACGTTTTGTAGATATGTAGTTTAATCTCCTTGTAATTTTTTTTTTATATAATGTTCTTATTTCTTTGTATACACTATTTTTCTCTGCTTGTTAAGTTTTTAAATATTTCTTCTGTAAATAGATATGTCTAAAAATATTCTGCTTGCTGGTGTATAACTACACCCAGCCCTTCCCCCCTGAAGTAGCTTGGAATAGCAGGATTTTTTTTAATTGGTATGTAATTTTTTTTTTTCCCCATTAGACAATGGCTTAAGAAGCCTGGCGCTCAAAATACTTCTTATTTCATTTAAATACGTTTTTTTAATTAAATATTTGTCATAACCTATCACGGGTCAAGTACCCAACCATCTTTCCTGCTTTGAGAAAACATATGACTTAAGGATGCAAATCCTTTGAAAGTTAATGTAGTTTACAAAAATAATACCTCTTGCATTTATTAATAAACACATAATCAATCATAGCCAGCTAAAGAACAATATGAGAAGAACGGGTTAAGGACGAATGTTCAGTAAGATTCCGAATGTTGACTGGGCTAATTCCTAGGTTAGGCGTCCACGTGGTTCCGATAAATAATTATTAAACGCCTACAGTTATTTATTTTCAAAACATTCTTAAAACCCCTTAAAAATGAATAACTGGAACAATGGGCAAAGGTATTTGTAGGTTCAACAATGCGCTCAAGATTGCTGTACCTACTCAGGTAATTTGGAGGTGTTAGGAACAAGAGTATTTTATGATTGTCTAGAACAAAATATTTTACTAGTCTCTATAAAGAATTTTTTCCGCTCTTAGATCTACCTACATTCATGTGCAACTGTAGTTCCCATTGATTTTGTGACGATCTGGAAAATACTGCCATCCCCATAAAACTCGAATAAGTTGCATTAATTTAACGATAAGAAAGCAAAGTTCATTGAGTAGGGATCAAATTAAAGTTCGTAGCGTCCTGATTGACAATACGCAGTTTTGTTTAGCCTTTAAACTATTATTTGTCCATAAAGTAATCAACACTGTCCTTACATGTTCTCAATTCATACAGTGGTATACCTTCCGACGACGACGTTTCGCGTATTCACGCATCATCGGGACTACAATTTAGAACAATACACATAATTTTTTTTTTATTAATTTAATCGTTTTCATTTAACGTGCTATAAGTATTGTAGAAACGTCTTCATATTGTTGTCTTTTTATTTGTGTATGGATCCATGAATTCATATATATTTATCATTTATATAGAATTGTTTATCATATATATTTGGTAATTTTTAATTTTATTACTATTAATTTTTTTTCTTTCAAAGGATTTTAGGTACTTTTTATTTTATGTTGTCATTTTTTTATGATTTAATAGTTATTTTTAGTTACCGGATATGTCTTTGTCATCTGAACATTACTGTCATTGATAGGCAACTTTGTTCTGGATTAACTTTTTTTTTTATTCTATTTAATATTTTACAATAATATAAAATAATAACATTAAATTTAATAAATAAAAATTAATTATAAAAATAGTATGACAACAATACATGCGTGAATGATATATTTTCAATTTTTCTAAACCATTTTTTGGTAAATATCATATTCACATGTGGTTTATACTCTTTTTATTGATTTTACAATCTTATTGTTTATTAAAGGAAGTATTACGAGTATTGTATGGTGTTGTTTGCGAAACCTCGATTGAGGATGGCATATCAACCAAAAAAATATTTTGCAAGAGACTCCCAGATTTTTATTCTGATATATATATTTAAAAGTTAAAAATAATAATTTAACTTCAGAGAACAATGTGACAGGTGTGTGGAGGATCTGCATGAGCGTACGTGGACAAGCTGAGTTGGAGCTCTTTGTCGAAAAGGGCGGGCCTTGCCACATTTAGGTGCCGTTGACCTGAGTGGGTTACTTCGACAACATTAGTGCCAATTACTTGTGTTCGACACATCACAATTACAGCAGCCAAACCTCCCACTCAATTGGTTGTTTATGATTAATTATTTTGATCTGACTGCAGTAAATAATGATATAGCGTTGAGTCCATTGATCACTGACCATTTCTGTGAAACTTTTACTTATTTGCACTATGGGTCCCTCATATTCTTATAAATAAAAATATTCTTTTGTTTCCAATATATTAATTAACAGTCAACTGTTCACCTGTTACGCATCATCAAGGACTGCAATTTGGAAATAAGGCATTTATAATATACAAATTTTCTATGTTTAAAAGTAACATAATACAAAGATAGAGATTATATAATAAATTAAATACACAATTCAAATTGTGTAATGTAAAAATACATCACAGAAAGTCGTCTTCTTCAAAAACAGGTTTAATAACGAATTTATGTGTATTCCGAATTGGAATGGTACCTTTACAGTAAAAAAAAAAAAGAGTTAAGATGGTAAATTTAATAAATATAAATGAAAAAAAAAATCAGAAACTAATTTATGCATTTGAAGTATAAAATTTACTGGAATAATTTGAGTATTTTTAGATAAACAAAATTTTGTTGTGATAGAGGATGTTATGAAAAGCTAGGGAAGGAATATCAACCTTATATATTTCGAAGAAATCATAAACATCCCATAATTTCTTTAAGTATACTTAGCTAATAAAAATAAAAATCTAAAAATTTGCTTTTTACCATACATTCAATTTAAACATCAAAGCTATCCTCATTCTTTTATAATCTGTCATCATAATCATCCTTTTATAAATTGTTTAAATTTTCCGGATAGAATTTACTAGGTTTCCCACAATCGGTTTTGTGGTTAACCCTAATATTTAAATATTGAGTGATATTAAGTACTGTAATAAGTATTATTTTTGATTTATTAGGTTCTTTTTAACACTGTATAGTGTTAAAATCAAAATTATGTGTGTGAATTTTAATATGTAGATGTTTTAGGTCACTTGTTACTATTTTAACAGTAGGCTTAATAAGTAAGGTTTATAGTAGGCTTAACATATAGGTTCAACAAACAATTTGGCAAGGATGACTCAGTTAAAAAGAGTAACCAAAATGTTTCAGGATTGAATCTCTAGCCTCTCAGTAACATTTTCTTTATAACACAGCTAATAATTTTTTTTTTTCATAATCCCAGAATATTAATACTTAATAGTTACAACATTAAACATTACTCCCGCACACAGAATTTTATTTGGGATGTGATATGTACTGTTAAACAATAGTCTTCAAATTCGCCTTATTTGTACCAAAAAGCCCCTGTCTTGTGAAAGTTATCACATATCTTCTAGATGTACAGAAATCAATGAATAGTCTATTAAGTATTGCTATTTGGAGCAGAAAAAAATAGTTTAACTGTCGAGCGAACTGATATGAGACTTTTTAGGTTGTAGGTAATTAATGAGTCTAGAGTGGGTTTGATTCTCACCAAAAGGAGCATTTTATTTTGTCGTGGAGACAAAAACTAATTCAACATTTTCACTATTTTGTCAAAATGTGCAGAATCCATGCCCTAAGTTGCAGTATACGTGAGCGACGAGTCAAATAAATAATTTTTTGAGTCAATCATCAAAATATTTCGTTCAAATTGAATTTAACTTGTTTTTTTTTCTTTGATGCTTTTACAATATAACTTTTTTTTTTATTCAGGATCTTCGGTGTCCAAGGTTTCGCAAAAATATAGTTGATTCGGAGCTTTAATAACTCCTGCGTTATTTTTTATTCAGTGGTGCCTATAGCTCTCCTCAGGTAGGCTGTTCGTAAGAGACTTTTAAAAGTTATTTTGAGTACTGTATTATTTTCTCTTATAAAACAACATTAAAATTGTTGTTTCTATGTTATGCCTTAATATAGAATTGTCTGTTTTTAAAGTCCATCTCATTTACTCTGGGATACAGCAAAGACAGTATCGCATGGGCGTACCTCAATTTCTTTAAAAAAAAAGAAAAGAAAAACTGATGTCTAGATTACTAGATATTTAACTACATCTACGGAAAGACTATGTAAAATCTTTGTGTTGTATATTAATTCACTGAGCATACTGTGCTCGAAATTAATTTCTTTCCAAAAAAGAGTAGACTTGTAGTTTTATGGGAGTGGTATCATTTAGCCGAAATACATCAGGAGGCATTATAAATCCACATATATCATCGGTAAAATCTAAATGTCAACAAACATTTTTATTTGCTCCATCGTATTTTAACCTCTGGACCCCAATAAACTTTTAACAGTGTGTCGTCACTCAAAATCGAAATTAATGTTTCACTCCGCTTAGAGACGTTTATGGCCTCCATGATTTTACTAACCATAAAAACACCTCCAAAATGTGTGCCGTAAAAATAAAAGTGCTTGTCGTAGGAACGGTTATTACTTGACTTCATTTTATTTTCTATGCAGTGGAGTTGTAAGTGTGCTAAATAGTTGTAACAATTTTAATTATTATATGATATCGTTTGCTTATGTTGGGTACTCCATTTCAGGGTGGAAAGGGTGAATCATGCTAGAATTTTGTATTTAGTATAAATAAAACTGCCAAACGTTGAGGAGCGGTGAATCAGGGAAAGGTTAACAGAGATCTAACAAGTATTTTATAAACTATTGCTTTTATACTAGAACTTATGTAATTTACACTTTACATGGCATAGAAAATTACTTTTAAGTACTTCACAGTCTGGGACCATTTAAGTTCAGTATTTTCTAAATCATTTACATGTATTTAAAACTTGCACCTGCAGACGAACACTGTACATCCTTTTATCTAAAACATATCAGGTAGAGTCCTGGCATACTGAACATGGCATTAATTCATAAGTTCACTAACACTCTTTTCATGGCAGTATTCGACTCGGGTCACCTCTCCACCTTGCGTACCTTCGGGGTATGATCACACATTTTCCCATATTGGTAACTGGTAAAACTGCCTGGGGCGTATTTGTAATAAGTAGTAATAATAATACATATATAATACGTAATAACATTACAATACCACTTATGACTGGGGAGAGAAACAAAGCTAATTTTATAACTAGTTCCATCCACATAACGCGACTAACTGGATACACAGTGTCCAAATCTATTTACAAGGGCTACGAAAATAGACATTAAATTACTGGAGCCTTCCTAGGCATAGAACCAGTATTGGACGCCGTTTGGCATGATGGCTTCTTATACTACCTACCTCCAAATCATATTTTCTACATCGTAAGATATTTTTAGTTCAAACGAGGATTTCAAGTCCATGTCAATATTAAATTTAGAACAACTAAAAGAATAAATGCAAACATTCCTCAAGGAGATGTACTGAGCCCTCAAATATTTAATTAATTTAGTTAAGACCTTTACATCGAATGTTTTCACGTTTCTTCATAACCCTCATTCTATGCTACGAAGAGTCCGCCACCAGCTTCCATCACATACTTTCAGGAGTCACTCATTAAAGTACCGTCCTGTTCACAAAGATACAAGTTGATGGGACCACGCAATCCTTCGCACAAATTTGTAATACAAAATGTTTCATACTACGTATCATTCATCAAGTTAGCTGTCCTGAGAAGGATTAAAACAACATATTAATAAAACGGTGACCCAATCAATTGGACCACTATGGATTAGTGCATTGGCTACCTTGGAATGTATTTAGCCACACGGCTAACCAAGAGACTAAGTATAACTACAAGCTACAGAAAGCTAATAGACGCCTATAACAGTCATACAACACTACGACATTACCTTCCAAGGCACTCATATTACGGACTTAACTTCCGCCTGTCCTTTATTCCACCGCACAAGCAAGTCCATCCTAACAAGACTGTGAGCACTCATGAACAAAATACTTGGGATAGCGCTGGAAGCACTCTGGTTCATCATGAATTCCAAAATATATTAGAATTGGAAATACCCCCAATATCTCAACGATAGAAGAGCTTGAAAGAGTTACAGGTGGTAGTCTAGACTTCAGGCTCTTTCTAGTAAGCCAACCTATCCTAGTCCATCTTAACAAGACTGTGAGCACTCATGTACAAAATACTTGGGATAGCGCTGGAAGCACTCTGGTTCATCATGAATTCCAAAATATATTAGAATTGGAAATACCCCCAATATCTCAACGATAGAAGAGCTTGAAAGAGTTACAGGTGGTAGTCTAGACTTCAGGCTCTTTCTAGTAAGCCAACCTATCCTAGTCCATCTTAACAAGACTGTGAGCACTCATGAACAAAATACTTGGGATAGCGCTGGAAGCACTCTGGTTCATCATGAATTCCAAAATATATTAGAATTGGAAATACCCCCAATATCTCAACGATAGAAGAGCTTGAAAGAGTTACAGGTGGTAGTCTAGACTTCAGGCTCTTTCTAGTAAGCCAACCTATCCTAGTCCATCTTAACAAGACTGTGAGCACTCATGTACAAAATACTTGGGATAGCGCTGGAAGCACTCTGGTTCATCATGAATTCCAAAATATATTAGAATTGGAAATACCCCCAATATCTCAACGATAGAAGAGCTTGAAAGAGTTACAGGTGGTAGTCTAGACTTCAGGCTCTTTCTAGTAAGCCAACCTATCCTAGTCCATCTTAACAAGACTGTGAGCACTCATGAACAAAATACTTGGGATAGCGCTGGAAGCACTCTGGTTCATCATGAATTCCAAAATATATTAGAATTGGAAATACCCCCAATATCTCAACGATAGAAGAGCTTGAAAGAGTTACAGGTGGTAGTCTAGACTTCAGGCTCTTTCTAGTAAGCCAACCTATCCTAGTCCATCTTAACAAGACTGTGAGCACTCATGTACAAAATACTTGGGATAGCGCTGGAAGCACTCTGGTTCATCATGAATTCCAAAATATATTAGAATTGGAAATACCCCCAATATCTCAACGATAGAAGAGCTTGAAAGAGTTACAGGTGGTAGTCTAGACTTCAGGCTCTTTCTAGTAAGCCAACCTATCCTAGTCCATCTTAACAAGACTGTGAGCACTCATGTACAAAATACTTGGGATAGCGCTGGAAGCACTCTGGTTCATCATGAATTCCAAAATATATTAGAATTGGAAATACCCCCAATATCTCAACGATAGAAGAGCTTGAAAGAGTTACAGGTGGTAGTCTAGACTTCAGGCTCTTTCTAGTAAGCCAACCTATCCTAGTCCATCTTAACAAGACTGTGAGCACTCATGTACAAAATACTTGGGATAGCGCTGGAAGCACTCTGGTTCATCATGAATTCCAAAATATATTAGAATTGGAAATACCCCCAATATCTCAACGATAGAAGAGCTTGAAAGAGTTACAGGTGGTAGTCTAGACTTCAGGCTCTTTCTAGTAAGCCAACCTATCCTAGTCCATCTTAACAAGACTGTGAGCACTCATGTACAAAATACTTGGGATAGCGCTGGAAGCACTCTGGTTCATCATGAATTCCAAAATATATTAGAATTGGAAATACCCCCAATATCTCAACGATAGAAGAGCTTGAAAGAGTTACAGGTGGTAGTCTAGACTTCAGGCTCTTTCTAGTAAGCCAACCTATCCTAGTCCATCTTAACAAGACTGTGAGCACTCATGTACAAAATACTTGGGATAGCGCTGGAAGCACTCTGGTTCATCATGAATTCCAAAATATATTAGAATTGGAAATACCCCCAATATCTCAACGATAGAAGAGCTTGAAAGAGTTACAGGTGGTAGTCTAGACTTCAGGCTCTTTCTAGTAAGCCAACCTATCCTAGTCCATCTTAACAAGACTGTGAGCACTCATGAACAAAATACTTGGGATAGCGCTGGAAGCACTCTGGTTCATCATGAATTCCAAAATATATTAGAATTGGAAATACCCCCAATATCTCAACGATAGAAGAGCTTGAAAGAGTTACAGGTGGTAGTCTAGACTTCAGGCTCTTTCTAGTAAGCCAACCTATCCTAGTCCATCTTAACAAGACTGTGAGCACTCATGTACAAAATACTTGGGATAGCGCTGGAAGCACTCTGGTTCATCATGAATTCCAAAATATATTAGAATTGGAAATACCCCCAATATCTCAACGATAGAAGAGCTTGAAAGAGTTACAGGTGGTAGTCTAGACTTCAGGCTCTTTCTAGTAAGCCAACCTATCCTAGTCCATCTTAACAAGACTGTGAGCTCTCATGTACAAAATACTTGGGATAGCGCTGGAAGCACTCTGGTTCATCATGAATTCCAAAATATATTAGAATTGGAAATACCCCCAATATCTCAACGATAGAAGAGCTTGAAAGAGTTACAGGTGGTAGTCTAGACTTCAGGCACTTCGTAGTAAGCCAACCTATCCTAGTCCATCTTAACAAGACTGTGAGCACTCATGAACAAAATACTTGGGATAGCGCTGGAAGCACTCTGGTTCATCATGAATTCCAAAATATATTAGAATTGGAAATACCCTCAATATCTCAACGATAGAAGAGCTTGAAAGAGTTACAGGTGGTAGTCTAGACTTCAGGCACTTCGTAGTAAGCCAACCTATCCTAGTCCATCCTAACAAGACTGTGAGCACTCATGAACAAAATACTTGGGATAGCGCTGGAAGCACTCTGGTTCATCATGAATTCCAAAATATATTAGAATTGGAAATACCCTCAATATCTCAACGATAGAAGAGCTTGAAAGAGTTACAGGTGGTAGTCTAGACTTCAGGCACTTCGTAGTAAGCCAACCTATCCTAGTCCATCTTAACAAGACTGTGAGCACTCATGAACAAAATACTTGGGATAGCGCTGGAAACACTCTGGTTCATCATGAATTCCAAAATATATTAGTATTGGAAATACCCTCAATATCTCAACGATAGAAGAGCTTGAAAGAGTTACAGGTGGTAGTCTAGACTTCAGGCACTTCGTAGTAAGCCAACCTATCCTAGTCCATCCTAACAAGACTGTGAGCACTCATGAACAAAATACTTGGGATAGCGCTGGAAGCACTCTGGTTCATCATGAATTCCAAAATATATTAGAATTGGAAATACCCTCAATATCTCAACGATAGAAGAGCTTGAAAGAGTTACAGGTGGTAGTCTAGACTTCAGGCACTTCGTAGTAAGCCAACCTATCCTAGTCCATCCTAACAAGACTGTGAGCACTCATGAACAAAATACTTGGGATAGCGCTGGAAGCACTCTGGTTCATCATGAATTCCAAAATATATTAGAATTGGAAATACCCTCAATATCTCAACGATAGAAGAGCTTGAAAGAGTTACAGGTGGTAGTCTAGACTTCAGGCACTTCGTAGTAAGCCAACCTATCCTAGTCCATCTTAACAAGACTGTGAGCACTCATGAACAAAATACTTGGGATAGCGCTGGAAGCACTCTGGTTCATCATGAATTCCAAAATATATTAGAATTGGAAATACCCCCAATATCTCAACGATAGAAGAGCTTGAAAGAGTTACAGGTGGTAGTCTAGACTTCAGGCACTTCGTAGTAAGCCAACCTATCCTAGTCCATCTTAACAAGACTGTGAGCACTCATGAACAAAATACTTGGGATAGCGCTGGAAGCACTCTGGTTCATCATGAATTCCAAAATATATTAGAATTGGAAATACCCTCAATATCTCAACGATAGAAGAGCTTGAAAGAGTTACAGGTGGTAGTCTAGACTTCAGGCACTTCGTAGTAAGCCAACCTATCCTAGTCCATCTTAACAAGACTGTGAGCACTCATGAACAAAATACTTGGGATAGCGCTGGAAGCACTCTGGTTCATCATGAATTCCAAAATATATTAGAATTGGAAATACCCTCAATATCTCAACGATAGAAGAGCTTGAAAGAGTTACAGGTGGTAGTCTAGACTTCAGGCACTTCGTAGTAAGCCAACCTATCCTAGTCCATCCTAACAAGACTGTGAGCACTCATGAACAAAATACTTGGGATAGCGCTGGAAGCACTCTGGTTCATCATGAATTCCAAAATATATTAGAATTGGAAATACCCTCAATATCTCAACGATAGAAGAGCTTGAAAGAGTTACAGGTGGTAGTCTAGACTTCAGGCACTTCGTAGTAAGCCAACCTATCCTAGTCCATCTTAACAAGACTGTGAGCACTCATGAACAAAATACTTGGGATAGCGCTGGAAGCACTCTGGTTCATCATGAATTCCAAAATATATTAGAATTGGAAATACCCTCAATATCTCAACGATAGAAGAGCTTGAAAGAGTTACAGGTGGTAGTCTAGACTTCAGGCACTTCGTAGTAAGCCAACCTATCCTAGTCCATCTTAACAAGACTGTGAGCACTCATGAACAAAATACTTGGGATAGCGCTGGAAGCACTCTGGTTCATCATGAATTCCAAAATATATTAGAATTGGAAATACCCTCAATATCTCAACGATAGAAGAGCTTGAAAGAGTTACAGGTGGTAGTCTAGACTTCAGGCACTTCGTAGTAAGCCAACCTATCCTAGTCCATCTTAACAAGACTGTGAGCACTCATGAACAAAATACTTGGGATAGCGCTGGAAGCACTCTGGTTCATCATGAATTCCAAAATATATTAGAATTGGAAATACCCTCAATATCTCAACGATAGAAGAGCTTGAAAGAGTTACAGGTGGTAGTCTAGACTTCAGGCACTTCGTAGTAAGCCAACCTATCCTAGTCCATCTTAACAAGACTGTGAGCACTCATGAACAAAATACTTGGGATAGCGCTGGAAGCACTCTGGTTCATCATGAATTCCAAAATATATTAGAATTGGAAATACCCTCAATATCTCAACGATAGAAGAGCTTGAAAGAGTTACAGGTGGTAGTCTAGACTTCAGGCACTTCGTAGTAAGCCAACCTATCCTAGTCCATCTTAACAAGACTGTGAGCACTCATGAACAAAATACTTGGGATAGCGCTGGAAGCACTCTGGTTCATCATGAATTCCAAAATATATTAGAATTGGAAATACCCTCAATATCTCAACGATAGAAGAGCTTGAAAGAGTTACAGGTGGTAGTCTAGACTTCAGGCACTTCGTAGTAAGCCAACCTATCCTAGTCCATCTTAACAAGACTGTGAGCACTCATGAACAAAATACTTGGGATAGCGCTGGAAGCACTCTGGTTCATCATGAATTCCAAAATATATTAGAATTGGAAATACCCTCAATATCTCAACGATAGAAGAGCTTGAAAGAGTTACAGGTGGTAGTCTAGACTTCAGGCACTTCGTAGTAAGCCAACCTATCCTAGTCCATCTTAACAAGACTGTGAGCACTCATGAACAAAATACTTGGGATAGCGCTGGAAGCACTCTGGTTCATCATGAATTCCAAAATATATTAGAATTGGAAATACCCTCAATATCTCAACGATAGAAGAGCTTGAAAGAGTTACAGGTGGTAGTCTAGACTTCAGGCACTTCGTAGTAAGCCAACCTATCCTAGTCCATCTTAACAAGACTGTGAGCACTCATGAACAAAATACTTGGGATAGCGCTGGAAGCACTCTGGTTCATCATGAATTCCAAAATATATTAGAATTGGAAATACCCTCAATATCTCAACGATAGAAGAGCTTGAAAGAGTTACAGGTGGTAGTCTAGACTTCAGGCTCTTCCTAGTAAGCCAACCTATCCTAAGACAAGAATGTATTAAATGCTTTAATATGATTTCTATACTTTTCAGGAGGTTTTTTTCAAAAACTGTGTCAAATACTAATGTATTGGCTCAAATAAAGAACATTTTTTTTACATTAATTACTTATTACTACAGATCACCTATGATAATCCTTGAAGACTAAAGCGACGGTTGCTTCGTGACCTGCTAAAAATACGTGATATATTTCTCCAATCATGTCCCGAACGTCTGTGGCTCCTACGCTCTTGATCAACCTCCACTGGCTCGTATCCAGTGACGCGGCTGATGTAGGAGCCTGGCAGACTTCCCAAGACTCCGCTTCCTGTTTTACATTTAAGAGAGGAGGTTACTACCATCTGGATTTGGGAGGTCTCTGGGCTATTTGTAAATACTGTATAAATGAGCGCGTGAATAAAGAATTGTAAATATGGTATGAATGAGAACATTGAACAAAATTATTTATTACCCAATAAGGCAGATTGTAATTTTATCACAATAAAGATTTGATTTGATAATTGGTAAAAATAACTGATGTTTTAAGATTTAGTACTAATGTAAAATTTAACAAGTAAGGCAAGTATTAGTCGCCGGGGGGGGGGGGGGTTAATCTGTACAAAATAAACTATATTATGTGAGTTTACTATAAAGGAAAACAATAAAAAAAGTCAAATATTTAAAACAAGCATAGATTAAGACAGATTAACACTTTTTTCTGAACTACTCTAACGAACACAATTCCTTAGGCCGAAGTAGGTCAGAACTTATATTTGTCGGCCGTAAAGTCGGCCAGAGGATGCAGTAGTACTAAAAGCTCTGGCAATAACCACCAGTAGTACCACGTGTGCTTTGAATCGGTAAGCTATTTCTGCTCGCCCCATCCGCTAGCCCACATAGATCGTATTTTATTGGCCGTGTCCTTGTATCTATTTCTATAATATCTTGTACATATAACAGTATCATTCGACTGGAATAAAGCTCCTGTGTTCCCATAGTGTTTTATTTCTGCTGAGCGTAAGTACTCGATAAAGTCCAAATTTTCTTGTCGTACTGAATATCAAATGAAATAAAATAAAATAAAAAAAACACTTTATTCTGGTGCATTGCTGTCCCCTACGAATAAAAAGAAGGGGTATAGATAAAAAAAATGAGTACAGATCAAAAAAAAAAATAGCGAAAACGCAGAAATAATTACCAGGGAGGAAAGAGCGTGGAGGGTGGTTGGGACAAATGAAAAGTAAATAAATAAACACCAGAACAAAGATTAATTATGAATTATTAGATTGGAGGGAGATAAGGAACTGGTAAAGCTTGACTTTATAAAGATAATTGATAAGCGACGAATAGAATACCAATCATTAGTAGGACGGATAACAAAAAGAACGACCAAAAGAAGAAGCCAAGGTCGGAAGAGCGGGATCTAGTATTGCGAAATTTGATCGATGATTAGAATTGGATGAGGTCGTGAAGTTAAGGAGGCATATTTGAGTGAAGAGAAAGGATTCAAGGAAATATTGGCGACGAGCGGAAGGGTCCAGCCATCCGAACACAGTATAATGTGGTAAAATGTGACCACGTATAAATCTAAAGAAAACAAATCAGCGGCTTTAACCGAGCCTCGAGATCCTTAGAGAGGCCACCATATTCCATACAGCTCTAGTCGAGATGGGGGAAGACAGAAACCAAGGAGTTGGCGCGTATATAATGGGAAGAGATGCCAGGATCGATTGAGTAGTTTAAGGGTGGAAATGGATCGGCGAGTGGTTTGGGAAATGTGTTTCTTCCAGAAAAGAGTTTGTTAAATGGTCTAGATTTTTGTCTGATGCGAAGAACTGGATAGTTCGTACATCGATAATAAGGGAGGAAACATCATTTAGCATGTTGAGGAGGGGACGTGATCCAAACATAATTGATGATGATTTCTCCACATACATGACGATAAATATGTAATAAATATGTATTTTCTTAACAAAGCTCTAAACTCTACAGTTCTCAGACTGTTCAGAAACATGCACTAAATTATATTACAAATAGAGCACCTCGTGAATTCGATTCAGTACCGTCCTCGCAACAATATTGTCGTTGTTTTATAGTCTTGAAAGAATCACATGTACGTTCTAAGATAGTATATATGTAGATGATAGTGAGTATGGTCGCTATAGATTCTATCGATCTGAACTATGTTAGTAAATTTTGTTGATCCAACAGTTGAAATCTTCTAGTCGATTTCAACTGTTTTTGTTTAATTTAATATTTGAGTTATTACCTGTCGGGGGCACCCGCCGGGGAGAGGTCTCGTCGACCCAGCCACTGCCCGGAGGCGTCAGAAAGACATAAATGAATAAAACTGTGGTCTTTGACCTTTGCTAGTAGACTAGTCTTCGTGGCTTAGTTTAATTCGTATTTTTTTATTGATCTGACTCCGTACGATCTTAGGGTGTGACCCGGCAGTGAACTATGTTCAGGAAAAGTGGTAAAGGCTAGGTATTATAAATAGTTTCTTGGAATGACCACGAGTTCACACTCGGTATCTGAGCGTAGGCGAAAACCGTACGGTTCCAAAGGTGAGTGTGAACCGGAAAGTAGAAGGCTGAACCGCTGGGAGAGACGCTACTAGGTAAAATTTGTAGGGCCCCAGAGATCGTCGTCTGCATGGAAAGGATGTGCTAGTTTTAGCGAGACGAAGTCAGATAGTTTTAGAGGAGGATAAGGTATTACAAAAAAAAAAATATATTTTTGATAAAAAATACCATGTAGACGAATAAATCTTTATAAAACCGACGCCGATCCTCGCGATATAGCTTCTATATATTTCATGACCGATATTTTGTTAATATGTTGATTTACGGCCAAGGTGAATAAATTGTTATAAAAACTTCAAATAAAATAAAAAAGGTAGAACACTAAAAATAATGAGCCTAGGTTTAACTAGTTTAATTTTCGTTTATAAGTACTTTAGAAAAAAATACGCTCGTAATTGGTAAAAATATTTGTATATATGTAAAAATATTTCAGTTGCTAAAAGTAAAATGAAATGGTGTGGCCTTGAAATGACCTCTTAACTTAAATTTCTGTATTCTTAGCCTAACTCACTACTTCCACATTCAAGTAGCTACGAATTACAGACAAGCATATTTACACATGTTTTGCAAATGTAAGTTAAGAATCCTTTGGGGAGCCAGGAATCGAACCCGGGTCTGAAGTCAGCATGCTGACCACAGAGCTATAGAGATAGGAAAACAAATCTTTGATATATACATAAAATTGGCAAGGTGGTTAACGTACAATCAGCCAGAAAATTTACGTTATTCCGGAATAACTAAAACCAAAAATATTTCAAACCCTGAGCTACCATACCCCAGGACGTAGAAGACTCTGCCATCCCAAATAAGTGAGAGAGCCGAAGACGAGAGGGATGAAAAAGAAGGATGAAGCCAGGAGCAGAGGCAGGCACACTGTGGGCCTAATGAGCCGTGGCCACGATTAGCGATTCCTCCATTCAGCCCCTACCCGCCATCTTATTAATTGCGGTGATCCATCACTGGTAGTCACCCGACTTGGGTGTCCGCCATCTCTAATAATCCTGCCATTCAAAGGGCGTCTTACAAGGTGCCGGCCTTAAACGTCAATTAATTAATTCCCGTCTAGGTGGTGTTCTGTCTCCCGACGTAGTGAATAACCGATTACCAAAGGAGTTAATGGTACCGGCTTACCAATTATATTAAAGCTTCTTGCGTATACAATCTATATAATATACATTACGGATAGCTATACAATAAGCAATGTTTACACGCAGCATTAAACCTAGCAGCTAACCGAAATGAAAACAGTCCATGATATTTCGACCCTATGAACTATTTCAATCCATACCAACATGAAGTTTAGGTTATTTTTTTATTGTTAGAAACTATAGAATTATGAGGACAGCCAAATATTCGAATATCAAAAGAATCCAAACATTTCAATCCAAAGTCCTAGAAACTTAGTCAAGGCTCCCTTCAACATTACAAACTCATCCCTTCACACTAATCCCCATGTACCAACTGTGCTTGAGCACATCAAGATTCAGTAATGTATCGGATAGATTAGTGTAGATTAGTTTATGAAATTCCAAAGTAGCCTATCCAACGACCCTAATTCCGTAGCAGTCGTTGCGCTGTACCACTCATCCCTATAATCCTCCTCGGAGACTGAAACGGCGGTCACCTCGTGACCTGCTATAAATGTGTGACAGTGGGAGTCCTGGCAATGACTAGTTTCTCCAATCATGTCCTGAGCGTCTGTGGCTCTCACGCTCTTGGTCATCCTCCACTGGCTCGTATCCGATGACGCGGCTGACGGAGGAGCGCGGGGACTTCCCAAGACACCGCTTCCTCTTTCGTATGCGAGGGAGGTGACAAACATGTGGATTTGGGAGGCCTCTGGGCTGTCTGTAAATATTGTATGAATGAGCGAGTGAATGATGAATTGTAAATATGGTATGAATGAGAGCGTTTATCTCAATGACCTATTGCCTAAAAGGCGTATTGTAATTTTAGCACAATAAAGAAGTTATTTATATATTGCCTTAGAGTTGTATGCATTCGGATACAGTTATGTATCGGATAGATTAGTGTATCGATACGCGCAGTGTATCCGTAAATAGATATAATAAAGGAAACCCCCTGTGTGCCAAACGAATAATTTCTTCCATCTGAATTGATAATGCTCTACAAGTACATTCTAATTTATCTAATTATTGTACTATACTTTAATCAAGATTAATTACTGTTTGCCCCGATTGGCAATGTACTATTGCGATAAGTGATGTCACTCACAACCTGTTAATTCCTGTCACAAAATCACATCCTCTCCCTCCTGAATCCATTATTTACAATGTTCATGTTACTGTCTCCTCCCTGGCTTAGGAGAATGAAGCAGACATCAGGAAGATATATCACACTGCTTCTGCGGTCACGTCACAGCAACTTAGAGAAATGCCTCTACCTAATGCTCAGAGCATGAGACCGACTGACCAGAGCTCACAATGAAGCAAAAACAGTAAATCTCCAAATTACTTCCCCATCGAAATCCCCAAAGAGGATTGTAGGAGTTACTGTCATGTTGAAAATTGAACTTGCTATTTGATAATTCTGGAAGAAGTTTTGAGGTATTATTAGGACCCAGGATTATGCAGGGGTATGTGATAAACAAACTAAAATAAGTACATATATATGTAACTATTGAGAAATACGTAAAAAGTCAAAAGTCCAGTGGTAAAAAGTTTACTGTAACGTTATATAAAAATATGTAGATAACATTTATATACTTTGTGAATAGTTAATTTTGGTGTTTTGGTCAAGTATTTTTCTACTAATATACTTTTCCAAGAAACCATTAAAATGAGAGTTGTGAATTTTACAAGGGGGTCATAACTGAAGCACGGCAACGTATATATTACAAGTCGGCTCATGTAATGTGCAATCACTTGAAGAAGCAGTTAAGAAAGTTTGTTGGAACTGACTCTCTTTAATTGTTTTCTTTATTTTTTGATGCACCAATATGCTCAACAACTTAGAAACGTTGGACAGTCGAAACTGGTTTATCACAGCAACAACAATGATGAATTTAATGTTTTGTCACTAAATTCAAGAATGTACATGGGAACTCGGTTTCTTGTATTCGCTGGCAGTTTTAGGATTGTAAAACTTATATTGTATATTATTCCTTCACAATATTGTATAAAATCAACAACTTGAACTGAAGAAACAGATATAAATAATGGAAGTGAAGTATATATATATATACATTATTTATTCAATATATTCCATATTATATATCCTGTATTGATTTTGTGTATTTAAGTTATAAGCTGTCAAAAAGGTCCGTCTTCAGATTTTCCGAATCATTGATGCGTTGTTAGGACCAGAGGACGACCCGACTCCCAGAAGCGGCCGGTGTTGAATAGATATAAATTGTAGTGTCTATGGGAGGCAATCGGATTTCAATTACCGAGAGAGAGACAGAGATTGTGGAAGCTAACAACCAACCTCCTCCCCGGCCGTATTTAAAAGAATGACGAGATAAGAAGTGGGTATGGCCAACGCTTGCACCGTCATCGGTCTTTATAAAAACATCCCGGCCCTTCGTCCTAAAGGACGAGTCTCTCTACGACCATCTGGAGAACGGTGTGACTGAGGTAACGACCTAGCCGAGACCATCTTTAGATCCACACTACCTACCCCAAAGGGTTCTACTGTCCAATCTCGACTATCATCGCCAATTTGTTTCTAAAAGGTTGAAGAGATATACGAGCTATTATTAGATTATGTATTTGTACAGTTCAGTAAGGCCTTCTTAAAAAGCTATGTAGCAGAAGTTCAATATTTAAAATTATATTGTTCTAAAGATTTCAGATAAGCTAGGCATACTAATTGTTTATTGGCCATTTATTCATGAGCCCAATAACTTGGAAGTTAATAGTCAAATGTAAAGGCAGTGGATTACCTAGAGTTTTTGACACCTGGGGTGGCCCACAATCCAAAGTGTTTATTAACAATTATTAAACATAAATTTTTAAATAAATAAAATTATCTATTTTGTCTAAACAGATTGTATACATAATGACAAAATATAGCAGTGTTAATATATTTATTTTTCTTGTTTTTTTTTTTAGGCAAGACTTCTTGTTAAGAATGATATAACTTCTTTATTGTGCTAAAATTACAATCTGCCTTATTAGGTGATAAGTAATTGTGATAAATGTTCTCATTCATACCATATTTACAATTTTCATTCAGAGCCCTCCCAAATTCACATGGTTGTAACCTCGCTCCCATGTGAAAGAGGAAGCGGAGTCTTGGGAAGTCCCCCACGCTACTCCGTCGGCCGCGTCACCGAATAAAGTGACACATCCTATATACGAGATACGAGCCAGTGGACCCTGACAAAGAGTGAGACAACCACATACGCTAAGGACATGATCGGAGATCATCGGATCATAGGGATCCTGGAAAATGCCAGGACTAAAATTTTATTAAGAAAGTAAAAATTTATGTCATCTCTCTTTCCCACGAAAAATATCGCTATATCTTGATTTTACCTCTAGGCGAATGTATCAGCAATTGCGTATTCACGGCACACGTGTTTTCTTTTTTCACCGATGAAGCGTAAGCATTTGGACGACCAGTCGATCCACCGGGGTCAGTACGGATTTCTGTTTAATCGCGTTCTTACTTAATATACTAATATAATAATAACTTGATACAATATACTTAATATACCATTGATTCTGCGGATTACAACATTATTACATTGTTTATTTATATATAATGTAGACAACAATTTGTACCACTTGGAGCGGAATGTGTCCACCGCTCTCCCCTTACGTACGCTACTGTGTAAAATTCATATTCGCTGTGCCATGTACGCAATAATGAAGATGTAACTGAGGATTTCTTTTTATCAAAATCATAGTCTATTATGATAATGTATATAAATATGATAAAACCCCTATGAAACTCGTGTCGTGAGTGCAATATTTCAGCTTTGGTGTAGCTTTTCGGAACTGCAGAGATGTTCAAGATGCCGACGCTAGAAATTTCTCATATAAAAAAATATAATTCTCCTTCTTTGAACTATAGTTAATTATCAAAACTACATAGCAAATGTTTATGTTTTATTTACATTTAAATAAAACGGTGATCAAGTCCAGAGATATTGGGGAAGGCCCAGAGGTGCTATGGGAAAGGTGGGTTTGCAAAAACAAAGTGTATAATTTATTCGCCAGTACATCACGCCCTGTAACCAGACAATTTTCTAAACTCGGTTCTTGGAAAATCATATAACGCAAATAAAACAAGAAACAAGAGATTTCAACTCATCTTACATATATTTGTTGGCTCCCTACCGGTACATTTGCCATTCAAAGGTCTTCTTTTACACTTTTATTTCCTTAGCCTTATTTTAAATTTCGTACTGATCTTGTTCAGAGTGTAAAAAATAATGGAGTGTCCTCTAAATTTCAACTGTTTATTTTCAAACGCCATTGCTTAAAACATTGCTCAATGTCGTTGTTGTGAATTAGATTGTAGAACGCTCGGTAACTGATGCTATATGTAATAACGTTCTTTGCGCTGAACAACAAAAATATCGTTTTTTTTAAATATTTTTAATATCAGAAACCCAGTCTTCATCATTCCAAGCAACAAATTTTATTTGGAGATCCGAAGATATTTTATTAACCGACTTTATTTTCAACTAGCATAAATATATCAAACCATTAATTAATCGGTAATTAAAACAAAATATGTCTGTAATATTGAGAAGAGTATAAAATTATAGGTCTTCAGAAACCTTGAAATATACTTTTTGCTTCGTATTTGAGAACTGTGATTACACAGCAATTAAAAATGTCTTTAAAATCGTGTTCGTAACTTAACTCAACTTGTGCTTTAACAATGTGCCATAACTAATTATGTATTAACATGGTAATTTAAAAAAAAAGGGTTTCCTGTTATATTGGGTAAGATATCAAAATTACATGGTTGGTCACTCTCACTGTTAATGTGACATGTAGATTTCGGTTTACTATAGATGTCATACAAATAGTTTTCGTGGCCGTAATGAGCCCCATAACCCTCATTTGTGTTATGCATCATTTACTTTCATTTATTCATTCATTCATTTACATGAATTTTTATTGTTTAATAGTACGGGTGAAACAAAATTTGTTGGATAAACTAGGAAAATAATTGGCTGACAAAGTATGAACCTTGGTTAAAATCTTAAATTCAATGTAGTAGTTACTCAACCTTCTGCACCAATTGAAAGGCTCTTCTTCATATCCGAAAACGGTTGTTATTTGAAAATCGCTAGCTGGGTATTTAATGATGTCCCAGCCTTCCTCTAATACATAAGAAGGTAAAGCCCCTTGGTTTATTGATTCAATGACACCTTGGAAGATCCTAGATCCGGAAACTACTCCTTGACCAGAAAGGTAACCAAGGTAGTGGTGGAGTTGAGTGATTTAAATGATCCCCAGTGAGCGTGGGGGCTCGTGGCGTGAGACTGCACATTCCCATAGCCACGTCAACACATCACACTTTTTATTTCAACCTCTGATGTTTCCACTCCTACTGGCTTGGTCTCATCCTTCTGCGATCCAGAAGGAGAATCACTCGCCCATCACAGATTCAGATAGACGTCTACAACTTGCTAAGTGAAAATATTTTCTTACCATGTTCCACGCTTTTCAATTTCATTTCGTTCACGCGATTTACTGAACCTGTATCAGTGATTTCATATATCTGTTTCATGGTGTTTGGGAGATTTTGGATTCAAATCTTAAACGGACAGTAAATATTTAGTTGCTTCTGAAACCAGAGTGGTCGGGGTCGATAACGTGGATTAAATATGGGTATAAACCCTTAAATAAAAATAATATAAATCCTATTCAATCTCTAGGAATAAAAAAATAATCGTAAAATAGAAAGCAGGAATCTCCTGACAGAATCTTCTACTCATTTAAATTTTTTACAACTAATATATTAGTTTATACAATAATTATAAATAATAAAGTTGATATTATTTTTTAATATATATATACTATAAGTGTAGCTGTGAGAAAATAGATCAGTAATAGTTACTATAGGGATTGGTGACTCGAGGTAAATCTGAGTTCCAAAGGTGAGTGAGAATATGTATCAATCAGTACACACGATGATACACTTATTAAAAACAGTTACGTTAATCTATCTAAACAAAACGTCATTCCCGGGGGGGGGGGTATTATGGTTACGCCCACCCCGAAGGGACGCCGAGACCTTCGATTCCATTAAAACTATTTATGAAAAAAATTGGCCACCCCCTGTTCTTTTTTTTTGTTTAACCTTCTTTCTTCCAAGTCCGCTGTGGTTTAGAATATTCTAACTACTATCCCATTAAAGCAGGAGTTCCACAGGGCAGCGTCCTGGGTCCTATCCTCTATAATCTATACACCGCTGATGTCCCCTCTACCACCACTACCTTCTTGGCAACATTCGCAGACGACACTGCAGTCCTGTCAACCCATCCAGACCCTGATATAGCATCCCAAAACCTTCAAAAACACCTTGATGAGATTGAGTATTGGTGCAACCAATGGCGAATCAAGGCCAATGAAGCAAAATGCTCCCACATAACCTTCACCCTCTGCCGCAAGTCCTGTCCGCCAGCTTTTTTCCTCTCCCTGTGTCTGAGACAGTAAGGTATCTAGGCTTCCATCTCGACAAAAGACTGACATGCAACCAACATACGAGGCTAATAAGACAAGAACTAAACAGACGCTTTGGACAACTGTACAGACTACTTCGAAGGACATCCCATCTCTCAATAGAAAATAAACAACTTATTTACAAAGTTATACCTAAGCCAATCTGGACATACGGAATAGAGCTATGGGGGACAGCAAAAAAGTCGAGCATCAAGCGCATCCAATCCTTTCAACCAAAAGTCCTGAGAACAATAGTAAATGCCCCTTATTACGTCAGCCACAAAACCCTTCACAATGATCTGAATATACCCTATATTCTTGAACTCATCCCTTCCAAGTTCATAAAATTCCATAGTAAGCTATCCAACCATCCTAATTCCCTAGCACAGCCATTTCACTGCACCACTCACCCCTATAATCCTCTTCGGAGATTAAAACGGCAGTGGCCTCGTGACCTGCTATAACTAAGTGATAGTGGGAGTTCTGGCAATGGCCAGTTTCTCTAATCATGTCCTGAGCGTCTGTGGCTCTCGCGCTCTTGGTCAGCCTCCGCTGGCTCTTATCCAGTGACGTGGCTGACGTAGGAGCGTGGGGGACTCCCCAAGACTCCGCTTCCTCCTTCGCATGCGAGGGAGGTGACAACCTTGTGGACTTGGGGGGCCTCTGGGCTGTTTGTAAATATTGTATGAATGATAACATTTATCTCAATTACTCATTGCCTAATAAAAGGCAGATTTAATATTAATATAATTGATTGAAACCGGAACCTATCCGAAAAAAATATGTCTAAAAATTATTAAATAAAATAACTTTAAGTACATCCTCTCATTCATAATATTTTATCGAGAAGTATTTTAACTCTGTGAGTAGGTTCACAAAAAGTATCGCCCCCGGGTGGGCTCGAACCACCAACCTTTCGGTTAACAGCCGAACGCGCTAGCCATTGCGCCACGGAGGCTCTAATTGTTGATCATGAAATTTGATAAACGGATTATTATTGGACATGTAGCATGAAAATACCCAAATGTGCTGCCTTAAGAAAACACATAACTTACGGCGGAAATTTAATGTAGTTTGTTGTGAGCACTTTGAATTTTTTAATTTCTACAAAATGATTTCTTTTTCGGGGCCCTAGGCGATTTTACTATTCCAGAAGTGATCTCCCCTCCATGTCTCACAATCTATAAATACTTGGTACTTAAAAATATCCATATGTATAAGTACCAACTTATGACAGTCATTCCAAAGTTTAGTCCTCAGCGGTTATGGATATATTCTTTCTTTCGGACTGTAACTACTTTAAACTAAATGTGTGATGCATCACGTTTACTTTGAATATTTTTGAAAATAGTTCAGGGCATTTACTCATAAAGGTATAAAAAATGTTGGCTTCTTGTTTAGAGCGATCGTGAATTTATTACTCCTCTGGTTCTATACACCAATGACTCAGTAGAGTCCCTATGCAATATATTTTTTCTTTAAATATAATTAGCTGGAATGACAAAGCCTGCCGAATAGCCATTTAGAAGGTATTCAAAAGCAAGGGCCTGAAAGGTCGATAAATATACAGTAAAGTCGAGTACCTCGACGTCCAAGTACCAGGTCGTTAGTTTTTATAGCTACCGGTCTAGAGTCGGTTTGAGCCTTACTTAGTGCCACGGGCTCCTTTGTCCAGCCCGGTTACAGATACTGCAGCCTGTGATGTCGCTTTATCGCCACAGTATCGCCACGGCTTCAATATATCTCACCATCTATTAGCCAATACGCCATATCCTTTAATCGGAAGGATGGGTCCTTAAAGATATATTCATTTACTTAATCTGGGCAGCTGCCTAATACACCACTGTCACATTTGGGTACCTCCCAGGATTTATTAGAATACTTAAAATATTAGGAGTCAGTCAGTTTCTGTCTTCCCATAAGATAAGACGATTTATGTTCACAAACGCTTTCGGCAGTTTATAGTTATCATATTTAAGAACTTAACACTTAAGTTTAAGTTAACTTAAGAACAGTACACGTTTATAATGCGATTTGGACTCCTTTATAGACTGCTCCACAGATATCTCACTAGAAAACAAACTAATCATATATAAAACACAGAAACCAATCTGGACTTGGACCTAGGGGATCAGCAAAAACCTCCAACACGAACCACATCCAATCCTTTCAATCTGATAAAACAACTTGAATATGATAAAATTACAATCTGCCTCATTGGGCAATACGTGATTGTGATAAATGTTATCATTCATACCATACTTACAATTTTCATTCGCTCGCTCATTCATAGTGTTTACAAACAGCCCAGAGACCTCCCAAATCCACATGGTTGTCACCACCCTCGCATGGTATTAAGGAAGCGGAGTCTTGGGAAGTCCCCCTCGCTCCTCCGTCAGCCGCGTCATTGGATACGAGCCAGTGGAGGCTGACGAAGAGCGCGAGAGTCACATACGCTCAGGACATAATTGGAGAAACTGTTGCCAGGACTCCCACTGTTACGCTTTTATAGCAGGTCACGAGGCCACTGCCGTTTTAGTACTTTACTGATACGGACTAGCTGTTGTGTGTTAATTACCAATACACATTTAAAATAAGTATGAAATTAATAAAATACATCTGTTTAACACGAATATTTTATTGTATTCTCATAATGTCCTCCGCAGCGGAGAGAAACCTTTAGAATACATCAAGAAAAATTTCCTACATTCAAGATACACTATGAATAACTTAAGATCTTCGTGGCCATAATTAAAGAAATAACAGTCACCATTGTATTCTTTGAAGCTCTTTGTATTCTTTGCATGGATTTCTTTGACCCGACCGCTTCGAGGAAACTCAGCAGGTCTGGATGGTAGCCCAAACCTGCGTTATCATAATCTTCTTCAATCCCTCCCGTTGGTTGGACAGTGGTTGAGATAATCCTATTTGGCTCAATTATCATCGTTCGGTAATCGGTCTGGGAATCACTACACTCGACACACTCCCTTACCTGTACAATTATCCTACCTTCCCCAGCCTGTGCATTAGCCTTGGATGCTCTGTATTCGAACGCAGGTGAAGAATAACCGAGGGAATAGTACATGTGCTCTTCTAGTGCCTTGATCTTTCTAAGGCTGCTGCTGATGTAAAGGAATGAATCCCAATCTGGGAAGAAATCGAGTCCAGATCGGCGCATCACATCGATGAGTTCGAAGACCTTGAAAGGAACACCTAAGATATGCCGCAAACCAGAAACCCCTTCATGTTCGATTTCCATGATACTCACACTATCCTCTCTGATGAGGAACGATATCGGGAAATGTTTAGCTTTTATTTTAACCGTGACACTGGGATTCTGTTTCCAGTTTGGCGAAGGTATTATGTGGAAGTCTAGATAAGGGAGGTGGGAAAATCTGTAAATCGATAGTGCAAAGGCTCCCGATTTCCCAAGTTTGAAATGGAACAACCCATCATTTTGTTTCCATTTTAAACCATAAATATCCTTCATCGTCCAGTATTTATTGTGTTCGTCCCATCTAACCACTATAGGCGTATCTATGATGATTGTGCTTTTCTGCAGCATAATTTCAATCCATATCAAATCATCGTCAGTTTCGGGGAATTCAGGTTCCGGTACGTCTACTACGGTCCATCTGCTTCTGCGTCTTTCAGTTATTTCCCGTTTAACCATCGATACCTTTCTTCCCATTTCTATATTAAGATCTATTCTAATTTTAGGGAGTTGGTCAAATATGACATGTTTCAGTTTGTACTCCCCGTAGTGTAGCTGCATTTTAAAATCAGATTTATTCACGAAAGGTTGGGGTTCCTCTTCGAAAAAATCAATATAGTATACACCCCCAACTATTATGTGTTCCCTCAAATTTAGTGAAAAAGGATCCAATGGTATGATCAATTTGGAAATGTAATAACTTGAGTAATCACTCCACACCTTACGTAAAATGCCTGATATTTCCCTTTCCAATTCTCTCATTTCCGTGGCGTTAGATACTTTTGCAGAAGGTTTCGGAATTTTTAGAACTTCTTCCACATTTAATCTATGTTCTATGTCTATGTTCGCACTAGTAGCTGATTTTTGTTGCGAAAGATCTTGAAAAAGTTCACTGATTGACCTGAGTTTTGGTTTCCGTTTTAGATATGTAACTTTACCATCTTTCACTACAACTTTTAAATCACCGTAAAAACCCATTTCTATTTCTTCTCGAAGGAGTTCTTTATCATGGAACTCTTCATGGGAACTTTTCCAATCTAAAAACACCCTATTATTTGCTAAATGTACAGTTTCCGGAATATCAGTATCAAATAAAGTTCTAGTAATTTCTCTCAATAAAGGCGCTGGTTCTGGTTCCGGATATCCCATAACCAAACACGCTTTGAATGTAGTGTGCTTTTCAGTTCTAAACAGATTCACATCCCCTATCGCTGAATCTTCCAAAGACAGTGTCCCATGCTCGTCCAAGTAGGCGATAGGCTCGGCCTCGGGATAGTACCTCGGGCCAATACACTCATTCTTCCTTGCCTGCATCAAATTAGTCATTGAATGTGAATAAAGGAAAGGTGTGCTCCTTGACTTCAAAGACAAGCTTTCATCCACCTCCTTTTCTTGAGCTCCTTTGTTGTCCATTAATCGTTGAGTTTCAGTTGTTTTCTCTTTTATTTTATCAGTTTCTACCTTTTGGCCTAATAATTTTTCAGGAGCTTCTCGCTTGATAACTGCTGCTAATTTCTTTTTTTTTTTCATTTTCTTTGCTTCTCGTTCTTTGGCTATTTTTTCTTCTAATATTTCTGGATCTATCATGAACCACCATGGCATTACGTCCTCATCATAATCACCCTTGTAGAAATCCTTGAGTGCCTTAACTTCCATTTTTCTTATTTTCACTACTTCTTCATAGAGACTTAACTTTTCGCCACGAATAGGGCAATGATATGACTTTGACAGAGTACTGAAAGGATCATAGGATGTGTAAAATACTCTCATATGATAACGCTTATCTGCCATGATTCCAGGCAGTGTTACTTTGAGCGTCCCCGCCTTTCTAGATGGTCTCTTTTCTTCCAATGGTTTTATGGCCCTTCCACCAACACACCAGCCCCAAAGCCAGTATTGAAAGTTATCAGAACTCTTTAAGATTTCCACCTCTAGAAACCCTACTCGTTCGTAATACTTACTAATATCCATGATTGCATCAAAAGTCACCTTGTCTATCAAGTTCCTTATCTCCTTATAATAGTTAAACTTCGCCTCAGTTAAGTTCAAAATTATGCTGTCTTTCGTATCTAACGGATCTGCTAGGTATTCCTCGGTGGACGTAATGGTGCTTAAGATGGTTTCCGCTTCTTCTAGTATATTATTTACGTTGAGACTATCTTCTAACAGCTTCCAACTATAAAGGAATCTATTCAACGCTGGTGGATCGTTGCCAAACGGGCGATGATTGCAGTTGACATAATTCTCCCATTCCTTTTCTCTTCTTTTTTCTAAATGAAACTTTATATTTTCATTGTCAAGGGTTCTGAAGTCAGAACAGTGTTTTTGTAGAACTTGATTTCTAAACATCTCTTCCTCCATTGCAATTTTATCTCGTGCCTTCTTCGCTCGTTTAGCCAGACGCAATTCTTCTTCGATTTCTCTTTGTATGCGTTCTTTTTCTAATCTTTCCTGTTCAGCTTTTAGCCGAGCTTCTTTTTCCGCTTGTAAGTCTTCGTCATCCAAGAACTGTTTCTTCTGCTTCTTCTTTGGTGGCTTTTTCTTTTTGGGGTCCATTATACTAAGCAAAGAAATCGGATCAGTAATGAAACAAATTTAAATAATAAGTTAACATCCCTTGAGAAATTATAAACATTAGTATTACACAAGAGAGATGAATCACTATTAATGTCCAACTGCATTTCAAGGGAGGCATTTTTGTAAGGATTAGGTTTGTGATGGTGCCTTTCTGTAATCTTGTCAAAGATACACTGAGAACTCAACCGTGGGAAAGCAACAAGACGTTGCAACGAAATGTGATGAAGGTTGATATGTAGATGAAACTGTTTACATTGTATAAAGTAATTTTTGTAGGGGGTCTGTAGTGTTTTTAATTAATCCATGTTTAAAATTAATGGGAATAACCTAGTAGAATATATCATACATTGACAACAAACAATTTTTCCTTCAACTTCGTTTGTCAGTTCACTCCCCATTGTGTTAAAGCTTTGCAATGCGTAAAATATTCTGAATTAAATAAATAAACTTTGAAAATAAAAGGAAATGAAACTATAAAAAACTTCGTAGAGTTTTACTAATGAAACAGTGCGTCTGTATGTGACGGTGGACCAGTGGAAAGTCACATGGATTGACAACATACCAGTTGTACATGATACTTGTACTATGAATCTTGAAAAAATAATATTAAATATATTAAAATTAAGTAATGTTAGGTCTGATATGTAAACCATACGAGATGGACCTATTAGCCTACTTAAAAAACAAACCTCAAAATACTCAACCCATACCGAACCAATCAGGGCTTCATCGTTGGCGAGCCTCTACGATGGATGGTGTAAGCCAGCATTGAAGATAATGTTCAACATTCACGTCCCTTCTACCAATGCTTAACTTTTACTTTTTCCATTGGAGCAAAAAAAACTTCGGTGTACCTCTCGAGATCTTATAATACTAGACTCAAGTCAATATTGATATGTGTTTTATGAAGTTTAGCCGACTGAATACAAAACTATCATTTAGAGCAAAGAAGTAGGTAATTATCTTTTAGCAACTAATTTTTGAGCAGAATAAATTCGATTTACTGCAGAAAGCACGAACTTTATCTTGCTGGATATTGCAACTGTGAAACAAACAATTTCCAACCAAATAGGGAAGTGGTTTTTTCCGTACTTTCGTGTTTTGGTACACAGGAAATGATGCTGACAACATGGAAGTTTACAAGTTATACTTGACAAATTCTCGAGTTAGTTTTTTTATAAAAATACGATGACAGAAAGTATGAAAACAAAAATTTAACACAAGATATGTAAGGTCCGTTTCATTAACCTTTATAATTGTGAAGTTCACTGTCCCCACAGTTTAGGATTAAAGATTTTAACGCAAAACTACTTCTAAGATATTTCAATAAATTTTTTGAGAGCCAGAAAAACCAGACGGGCTTTTTAACAGTTTTTTCTTGTTTGTAATTTAGCTCTTTAACATATTTTTTGTTGACGTGAGGTCGCTTTTAGTACCCCATATTGCACAACAAATAAAAGAAAGTATGGCCTTCATGAATACCAAGATATAACTTTTAATAAATAAATTGGTTACAAAAACATGTTTGATCTAATAGGGAAAGTTTGGGATGCCTACTTATCCTTGGATTGACTAGAGTATTCCTCCACGATGTTAATTAAAAGTATTTGTTGCAAAGAAAAATTCAAAAATAATTGTAGAAAGCTAATAGTATAAATTGCTGCAAAAAAATCGGCAGTACTATTTACACAAATTTACCCCGTTAATATTAATTGTATAATACTTCCTGAATTTTCATGTATTGTTTTTATTTCAATGTAGGGAAGGAGTTTAAAAAAAAAAACACTCCTTGGGCCATTTCCAATCTCATCCAGCCATTTTTTGTGATTAATTTATCCCTTCTTCTTACGATAAAGCTTTATTTTTTATAATATCAATTGAAACTAAGAATATTCTTAGTATCAAGTCTTACAAACTTCAAAAAAATGGTTTTTTTTTAACATAGTTCAATAGTTTAATTATCCATTTTCACACATAAATCTACAGTTTCCTTAAAAACTGAAATGCATATGGCCAAAAGAAACTAGACTAAATGATACAAGTGTAGTAGAAGTGAATATTTATATGCGTGAAACGTTCGAAAAAGTTTACTTTACTGCATGCAAAATAAATGCATTATTACATTCTATAAGAAAAGTAAGTTTATCATGATTCTTCTTGCGTGGAGAAGCTAGCACGTCCGTATCTTACATCACAACAGAATTACAATTCACCAGACATCCTATAACCTGTATATAACGTACTCAAAAACACCAAACAGATCAGTGCTAACAAATTCAATAAATGATCTTTTTAGATTACTAGAATACGTATGACATTAAAAAAAACAGATGTTTCAAGATTGAAAGATTAGTATAGGAATGATTTCCTCTCCAAGAATGAATGACGAAAGGCTACCCCCCCCCCTCCTGGGAACTCACAAGAGCAAAACATATGGTAAAATTTACAATCTCTTAACAAGTTTACTTACCTCAAATGTAGTTTTGTGATAACAACTTCTTATTTACGAATCGTATTATTGAACAAGTAACAAGTTAACAGCTGCTCCATTTGTAGGATTTAAAATATAAAAGTGGCCTGTATATCAATTATAACTGAATTTGTTCCAGAAGTAAGTGATGTTGTTTTACCAAGGTCGCCCACCTATGGTATCTGTCTGTAAAGCCGCTAAAACTTCTACAAATCTTTTATGTTAAAAGTTGATTCCGTAATTGCCCTTGCTTTCTTCCTAGATCACTTAGACGAGAGAGCGGCGGGCTAAAATATGGCACAATAAAATGATGGCAAATAAAAATGAATGCTAATTCTCAACAATAACTCAATTTTCACTAAAAGGAGACTACAACATCCCGACACTATCAAACTTAAAACTGAGAAATTCTCGTCACCGTACCGATACTTAGGAGGAATGAGTACGCCTCGAGCATGTCAAATTCAAATCTGAAAAGTTCAAGCAGCTATGTACAAAATTTAACCAACCGTAAGCTTTCTCCAGAAAAATTAAAAAATCCCTTGCAAATATATAATTTGTCTGATATAATGTATTAGTCCCATACATAAAAAAATAGTTTGAAAGTACAAGAATTTTCATTAAAAGGTATAGTGAACTCTTCATACATCTTTTGAATTCCGGTGTATAAGGGTAATTACCTATGATTCTGAGACATGTATTTTGTATAATACGAATTTTTCCTAAGTTTTTTTGTAAATATTTTATTCGTAAACCGCTCATAAAAATAATATTGAATAGTGAACACAACGCCGTATTATTGGTGTATATATTGTTTTCATGTGTGGGGACACTATACTAATGACTGATGTTCGAAATAAGACAAAATATTCACATGGACAATGCATATAACAGAACAGAATAATTAAGCGAACATACCTGAACTTGTCTAAGGAATCCCGATTAAACGCTCACGACTTAATATGAAAACCAGTATCAAATCAAACAACGGAAGCTGAACCGAGTACAAGTGTTTTCTCAAACCTGTCTGGACCTATGGTGCGGAACTATGGGGTAGCGTTAAACATTCCATTGGCCAGAGGATCAGAAATATCAGTCAAAAGTCTTAAGTTAGGTCGATCGTGAATCATTCCTGGTATGTTTCAAGCCAAACACTCCACAGGAACTACAACATAGCTCACTTTCATGAAACAGTTAATGCAATTCTCACTTAAGACTCTTAATATGTTTCAAACCTACTCACAAAAGAACTTACAACTAAGGCAAACCAACTCAATCCTCCCAGAAATATGAATGAACCCGCAATGGTATGCTAGTAGGTTTTCTAAATGAATTATTGAAGAAACTAAACATAGTTAATAGTATAATAAAAAAATACATATTTTTACATGTTATTCAAGATAATAGGAAATGAGGAAGGATATCTGTGCAAACCGTCTTTGCCGACACACAGATCACTTAATTTTTCAATAATAACTCAGGTCAAATATAGAATTCTGTGCTCAACATTAGTGAGCATAATTGCTCATGTTGTGAGAAAATTATATGATTAACAATTCTGTTCATTGATAAATCACAAAGACCAAATGGGAAGCCCTGATATAATAAATGAATGAGAGTAAGTTATCTTGCGCCTCGGCACCTCCTGAAAAAGTTTAAGCGAGGATAACCAAGCAGGACCGCCCACTGGCCAATCAGAGTCGAGAACTAACTCCGCCCCCTCCGGTCTCAGTAGGCTTCCGTTCAGGCTCACTCATCATTGGAGATCTTGTGTATTTGTTTAATTATTTACCATCTATTATATACCGTACTTCAATTTCGGGCTATGAAGAGGGCCGTACTACATTCTATGTACTCAGGCCGGCGAGAGTGGTCGCGGGCCCCGGGGCTGAGAAATACCGGGCCCCCTATAGATTCCCATATTACTAAACTTTTTGTTAATTTTTTTGTTGGTAATTGGGACAGAGCTCAACAAATGAATGTTAAGATTTACTTTGACTTCTTCATTAGACCTTTAAAACATTAAATTCACATGGTGTTAATTAGTACATGTAGCAAATATTATAAATACTACGACTCAAAAGTACGTATAAAATTGTCTTTAATTGTTTTATTTGAAGAACTGAAAGAGCCGTGAAAAAACTCGAGTGAGTAAATACAACAATACAACTCTTATAACCGCTCACTCACACTGATTTTAAGGAAATTATATAAAATTACTTTCAGTGGGAGGATGAATCCAGAACTTTCATGTAATGGGGTCTTGCACTAACCACTACACCAAACGAGACAATGGCGAACCTTGAGCCAGGTGGGGCCCCAATTTCCCACCTTTTCTAAGTTAATCAAAGTGGTTATATACTATTACTGAACACAAATAAATACTTAAATGAAATTATTTTGTTTAAACAGCCAGTACACGTAATAATAAAATGTAAATATGTTTATATATTTCGTTAACTTTTTTTTTTTTATTAAAAAAGGGTTTTATTAAGAAAGTAAAAATTTATATCATCTATTAGTTTTTTTTTATTTTGAAAGTATCGCTAGATCTATATTTTAACACCAAGTGGCGTATCTTTATGAGGCCATCGCCAATACTAAATTTACGGCACACGTGTTTCATTTTTTCTCTGATTAATCCTAAAAATAACAAAAAAAAATGGATCAGCACACATGTTCGATAAATTTCATACATAATAAAATATGTACCGATCGGTGTGGACTGCCCCCTAGGTACACTACTGATATTAGAGGCCACTGGAGATCTTGGATACCACTTTGGGCTTCACGGGGTCTTTCGTTACTTTATTGTTTTTCAATCGCTCTTGAGTTATAATTTTAAAATTGTAGACTAGGAATGAAACGTATGGCACATGTATAATATAAAACGTCTAGATGCAAGATGGGTTGTCTCTTTTGGACAAATAAAAACACGTTTCTCCATTTCTTAAGTTTAAAAGGTCCTTTCACCTTTCAGATAAAGTTGATTCCCCCCAAATTGAGTTAAAAATCATGAGAGTGGTTGACTATTTCATTGGTTAATTGGAAACTTTAGGCACTCACGCGTGAGAAAGGAAATTTTTAGTTTGTAAACAAGCATTTCTTTCAAAGCTTGTTGAGAAAAGAAGAGTTGACACAGTGAGGTTTTCTTTGACTGGAAAAAAGCCTTAATGGTGAGGAGTTGGGAGCTCAGTGAAGTTAATTAACAAAAGAAAATCTGTTAATTGCTTCACGCAGAATCTACAAAAAGTATCTTTTTTTCAGATCTCAACATCCGAAAATTGGGGTGGATTTTGTGTATCTAACTTTTAGGCAGATATACAATCCGAAATCTAAAATTACGAAATAAAATGTCTTGCCTACCCATAAAGCCTTACTGGATCTAACTATTTTTTTGTACACCGACTAGGAGCTAAATTGTAATTTAAAAATAAATGTAAACGAAATATATTTAAATACATTTATACATTTAAAAATAAATGTAAACGAAATACATTTATTTTATAGGAAATAAAGAAACAATATCCAGCGGTGTATACCAGACTCGGCGTGAGTTCCTTAAATAATTACCTAATTATTGTGAAAAGCTATCAAAACTCCTCCATTATATTTTTAAAAGACATCATTCACTGAAAATCACCGCTTTGACAACAAAACAATGGCAAATACCTCAAAATATGTCCATAACAAAACGGTTTATTGAATTTCCGATTTCTATTGAAGGCTCTCAAAACTTCTAAAAATCTTTTTTGCTACTGTCAGTCTTGTTCAAATTCATCCATCAACTAGGAAAGATCAGAACATCAAATCTTAAATAGGTTCTGAGGTGAGCAATGAGGAATCTCTTTAGTCTGGATAAAGGGTATGACTTTTCTTAAACGTATAACTTTTCCATAACTCCGTTATTATATTTTAGCCAAAAACTAATATATATGTACTTTCATCTTTATATGTAGTATGTTCCAAGGTATTAAGCAGAATACCTTTACAAGGGCAGATCTATCAAATAATTTTTATGGGTGCTAAGGTATATCATACCGTCATAAGAATTAAAGTAGATAGAATCTATCACATATTGGGTTAGACAGGATATTCGAGAATTTCCATGAATGGCTCAGTGGAAAATATAATACCCAAGTCGAGACGGCACAAGTTGGAAGCGGGTTACTTGAGCACTTGGCCGCAGGGTATGATTTATTGACTCATTTATCCTTCAGCCCTGTAACTGACAACTCTAGCCTCTAACGGCCATAGTTTAGCAGAAAATTAATCTCTCTTTAAAAGTATCATCAGCGGGATTTTTTATCAATTTATTTAATTTGTGACTCCAACCGCACTCATCTGATAATCTTGTCGTGTCAAGACTCATTGAAGAAAGTGTTTTATGGTGTTTAGAACCTTTGAAGGAAGCAAAACTGCTGTTATACTCTACTTGCCAGATCCAGCATGTTCACCTACATCATGGAAACTGATGACTTTGATTTATAATTCCTTATTCAATAGAAAGATTTTAATCAAAACTATCTAGACTTATCTCTGGTGCACCTCGGCAGGTATGTCAAAAACACACAATTAAAAAGTCTTATATAGGAATTAGATAGATATTACGAATCGACCTACAAGTCAAAATTACACGTACCTTATAGTCCAAGTCGGGTAACGGACACGATTTTCGTAACATTGCTAATAATTATCAGCCAAATAAAAAGTATACTCACAGGACAGGGCTCGAATCAGTGACCTCTCCGTTATCTGCTTGGGGGCTCTACCAACCCTAACTAGCCCGACAAATTATTTTAATTTTAATTTGTGTTTGTTATAATTAATGTTTAAGAAGACAAACATTACATGTCGGGATCTGTAGATACCCTACTCAACATGAATGAAAATATTTAGATTTCTAAGACCAATTAATTAATTAATGACTCTTAGTCATGGTTTAGGGGAATGGTATTGTTTGTTAACATCAAATGAGAGCATGGGCCAAGTAAAATTAATATCAAGTATATACTGGGCCATCCAGGACAGGCAGGATACTCAAAAATACCAGAACAGACAGAGATACCTTCACAATTGCAGATATATTAAATAATTTTTAAGACCCGAAGGTATACATCGTACTGACAAACGAAATACGAGTGCTCCAAGCCGAATGAAAGTAGATGAAATCTATTACATTTTGTATCAGGCAGGAAATTCAAGATTTTTCATGATTAGCATAGCAGAAAATATAATGACGAAAACAGGAAGGCACGAGGTGAAGCAAAGTATTTTGTGCAGTTGGCACGGTTTATAGAGAGAGGGTTTTTTGTTCATAAAAAAAACTAACAAAACCCTAGAAATACAATTTAGTCCGTTATCAGAATTTTAGCAAGCAAAAACAACTAAACCAAGGATCAACCAGTTTCGAATTTGTTCACTTGTTTTTATAATGGTTAAACAACAAGTGAGTGGAAGAAGTTGATACAATCCTGTGGTATGTGTTGGGCCACTTCACTCCAGCCCCGCTGCTCTTTGGCATCTAAGCACCCAAGTACCCGGAGCTACGCCCCTTCGGTCCAGTAGTTCTTTACCCCGACATGCCGGTGACTGCTGGCCGCCTCTGATGTGATGGATGGGGCGGCGATAGTTGGCGGATTATTCCCTATTTACGTGCGGGGTGCTCGCTGGGGCGGGGCAGCACGTGCCGCGCCACGTGTCCGTGTGACGTGACGGCACGGGATTAACTCCCTTCTTGGCAGCTCACTTCATTAACATTTAATTTATTTACATAAAACTCAATTAATCTTGGAAGTGGGGGAGGAGTTGCGCTTTTAAGTGATTTTAAAATTAAACAAGTAGTCGCTGCTTGTAGTGTAATCAGATTTTATGAAATCTCGGTCGAATTGTTAATTTAACTCACAAATTATTTAGGTATTTCAATTATTTCTTTATTGTGTATGTATGCTTTTATATATATTTAGAAATATATTAAGGCTCAACCCTTGTCTGTGTCTGATTAGTTACGTAAGTGAGTACAGTATCACAAGGGAGCCTTCTCAGATACCTATGTAAATTACAACTAAAATCGTCTGCTGCTGATATGTTATGTGAGTTACCTTAATTTAAAGGAACTTAGCAACTGTGCAGTAATTTTAAGATGTCGTTGAGTTGCCAAATGCGCCGTTCCTCTGACTGATAAGTTTTTTTTCGCAGCGATCCAACTCGTATCTCACCGATTATATAACTGGGTTGTCAGGTTCCTGTTAACAGAAGTTTAGCTCCTGGAAGCATTAGTAAATCATTTTACATCTGCCTGTCTCAGGTAAAGTACAAATGTGACCATCCTAGCCCGAGAAAAGAAACAATTGCAAATGAAAGTGTGTTTTCATCACGCAAAACAATTGCCAGGGAAAGTTTCGTCTCGGGCGTAGACGAAAGGTTTACGAAACCTTGCACAGTAGAAATACCAACAGAGACCTCCCCTTGAGTCCCCACGGTATCAAATTGATCAGCATCCCCGCATTGAAGGTCGTTGATGGCCTAAAGGTGTTACGCCTATGAACAATAATAACCAACTGGCACATGCTGAACAGATATATTTTGTAACCTTTATGTGGACGAGGGTATTAGATGAGGTTCATGGTTACTTCGTGAATATCATTATCCAAAATACTAGGATTTGAAGTTCGAGTGTGCATTGCAATGAAAAAGTTCCAAACATGTATTCTGCTCAAAATTACAAGGAAAAACAAATAACATAGTTACTTGTCTGAGAATAAACAATGTCTAAGCCACAGCCACATATATTATAATAGTATTTTGAGGATCAAATGGACACCACTTTGGAACACCACCACTTTCATTATGGTGAGGGAATGTTCGCAGTAAATAGTAGAACAACAAGGCAAAGGGAGAGTTTTTCAGATCCGTATCCAGCAACGAACGCATGCTTTACTCTCAGCACAAGTTTAAGGTCACAGTGTGCTATTAGAGGGATTTTCAGGAACCAGAAGATTCAAATCCTCGTTTAATGATCACCACCTTCCTCGAAATCATTCTACCCAATAAATATCACAGAGATTAAGCTAGAGCATAAGGCACTGAGGTCTGTTTTATTGTACCCTGATTTTATTGCAAAATTAATACCTCAACTAGCACATACTAACTCTATTAAAATCTATTGTTTCTTGAGAAAATAGCAAACCCTTAAATAATATCGCCAGGGTACTAACCGTCGCAAGGCTAATTGTGTCACACATTTTTTATTAATTTATTTATTAATGTTTTTCATTTGGTGAACGGGTGCCCTATATTAATTGTAACGAAAGGAAAACTCTAAATCGTAGTTATGTATTTTATTTGTGTTTCTTTTGTTTTATAATTAACATTTATGAGCAAGGTCATCATGATTGAGAAGTTATAATATATAAAATATTTTGTAAACTCTCAAACGTAAACTGTTTTGTCCAAAAATAACGCTGAATCCCCCCCCCCTCTATAAATGATCTCTTATGAAAACTACCACTACTAGTCGCTATAAACAATGGCATTACAAGGCAAAGAGAGTGGTGGTACGGTCTAACTCCGGTCTAAGGCCGGGGTTGACCAAACCCTGGTGGTGCCAGGAGGCCGCATTCTGCACGCCCCAGTTAGAGTGTCACAGGTTTCACCACCTACCTCTCTCTGCCTATATCTCCCTTCTATCCATCTATTTCACCATGTATCCATGGCTTACTTCAGCCTCCATGTAAGTATTCCTACATACTTAACTATTACAACTATTAACTTAACCATTTAAATAATTATCTAATCCCTAAGGCTCAGATTTATACCTGATAAAAAAGAAACAATTTTCGTATGCGTGTATTTATTTCCAAAGAACTGTAGATGCAATTGCTGTCCAGTGGTCAAATTGTTACAAAAATGGCATACATTTATTTTTTTTTGCAACATTTAAGTATGCACTTGGTAAATAGCCTTTCCTTAAAGTGATCTGGTCAGGTATTTTTCTACCAGTCTACTTTTCCGAGAAACCCTTGAAATGAGAGTTTTAATTTTATGAATGATATCGGTCCTTTCTAGATCGGCAAAAGTCTGTATTAAAAGTTGACTCTCGTGATGTGAAATCACTTGAAGATTCATTCAAGAAAGATTGTTGATACCTTAGGTAGGTATGACCTGGCCGACTACAAGCCACTGCCTAGTACCCCTAGGCTCCACCATAGGTAGACTCTCACTACCTTCCCGAACCCACTCGCCTCCTTTAGGCATCCCACACCCCATATCCTTCTCATACATCCTTCAAATAGGACTCCCCTGGTGAAAGGCACCGATCAATCCAAAATAATTTTCCTTTTATTTTTCCCACATCCTATTTTTTATAAGTTTGAGAGCTATGGGGGAAAAAAAACAAAAACTTGATTTTCTTTATGTTTTTCTGTATCAAAATGCTGAACAACTCGGCAATAATAGGCATTCCAAACTGGTTTATCACAGCACGAACAACATAAAATTCCCGTATCACTATTAAATGTTTCGTCAGGAAACCCACGAATGTAATTGTCAACTAGATATTTTCTATTAGCCATTACATCATCATTGTACACTAACCATTTTTCGCCATTTATTTAAACTGAAGAGACAGATCAGTAGAAATTATGTTTGTAGTAGTAAGGGATTAAAAGAGTTCAGTATAGATTTAATCATTGAAATAAATAAGGACATCTGTTCCAAGAATCCAGCAGACAGATTTACATATTTCTGAAAATGTCATATTTCAATATTCTTGAGTATGTATAACTCCAAAAGAAATATTTAACAAAATACTATATAAATGTTAAATACAATTAGGCTACATTTACTTGAAATACCTCAAAAAGTATAATACTCGATGTTACAGCAAATATTTTGTTCAGGGGAAAACTTGCAAATGTACATAAGTCATACACAATACAATTTAACCTTATTGCTCAAACAAAATTTCGTTATTGATGTTCAATAATTCATAATCTGTTTATTGGATGTATTAATAATAAACCCTAAACAAAACATATTTTTGTCATGTTGATCTATCCATAGCTGTATGCAGGAACTAAATACTACAAACAATGGATGAGATGAAGAAAAGCAACAAATACACATGAATGAAAAAATATCCAGCGATTTCTCCCCATACAAAAGATTCTGTTGAGGGCAGGTAATTTAAATTACTAAATTCCTACTCCAGTTCCTCCGGAGTCATCGTGGCGTGTCAAGCAATTTGTGTCACTTGTCCAAAAAGGTGAGGATTCCGGTGCGCGTAAAGTATATGATGGAATTTCCTGCAAAGGGTCATGAAGTAGGTATCCACTGTGGAATGTCTCCTGAAAATACAATAAAATTGTAGCCAGCTTGCCTTCCCTGAGAATCTGTCATATGTGTCAACGCTTTCATTTGTCTATTAATTGATAATTTAATAAACTTTAATTATTTATCAGGGTTTTTCGTTCTTGCGGAGCTATTAAATGAAATATCTTGCATCTGAATGAAAACCACTGGAAAGTCTAATTGTTAGTACTTATATCCGTTTTTTTTTATAATCATGAAGTAATAAATTAATTATTAGCCATATACGTATTAAATGGTTAGGTTAAAAATATAATTCTAATTCTAAACACATTGATTCCGTCCTTAGGATCATCTTACATTGGGATCTGATGCAGACATATAATTTGTCAAAATACCGTCCATAAATAAATGTGTCGTGAAACAAGTCGTTTCGTCATCCAAAGTCGATTCCCCACAAATACATCTATTGATATTTAATTTCTCGCCGGATTATGAGCTAACAGTTAAGATCGCAGGTGAGTTCAGATGAGTTCACCGGATATATCAAATGGATACAGCTATGATATAATCAATCATACGAAAGTCACTGCCTGGAAAGTACCTACATCCTACACCTACAAGAGTAATGATTTCGGCAATTGATTATATAACTGGTAATTATTTAGGACTTACGTCGGTAGACTGATAGCAAGTCCAATCAGTGGCCAACGGTACAGTCAATTCATCAACAGTCCCATTACAGACTATCAGTCGAGAGGGACTGTACTCGGTCGAAAAGCAGATTCGATCCCGTCATTCAGATGTCTCATTCGTTTTATAGGGCGTTCAGGACAGTGGGTGTGTACGATTGTAGGCACCGGTTTGTGTAAGTTCGACAGCTACTGTAATTAATACGAGACATTTTTCTATCTTTGAATTTTTATTTATTCATTACGTAAACAAGGAAGTTGAAGGCATACCCTGTACAAATGTGCAGTGTACGGAATAAAAAAAACAAAATGCAAAATAAATCAAAATTGTTAATTTACCAATCCGAGGGATGAGATTTTATAAGAGGTTCTACTTTGGGAATCACCTTTAACTAAAAATTTAGATTTTTTCCTTAATCGATTAGACTGAAGGCAAAATTCCCTGATCCAACCATTTGCAGGTATATTGTGCGATTTGTTGATTGATTTAATCTTAACACATATAAATTGTTACATTGTCTTGAGAAGAGACTGGTGAAGGGATCCGTATTATACAATTTTTAAGACGATAGAATATTCATTGCCATCAAATTAATTGGAAACTGGATGGATTGGAAAAAAAGGGCAACTTCTCGTTGAAGTAATGAAAAGGTCTGGGTTTGGACGGGTACCAATGAAGCATGATTGAGGTCATTAGAAACTCTAAAGGATGAAATGTTACTGATCAACTACGAATATATTCTCATACTATACACTTTATAGAATTAGAAGATATTATTATTAATAATTTTGGAACTACGTTGCAGGCTCCTTTTGACCACAACGTATGCTTAATTTCCTTGAAACACGATCAGGATGATATTTGTAAAAATGATAAAACAATAAACAGTCTACAACCGGTTATAGTTTCAAGGCTTTGACAGATATAGCACAAGTTAAGTTTGAGTAATGATGTTGAGACTAATATCATCACACAGCAATTGATAATAGAATCCAAGATGCTTGGGCAAAAATATTTCAAAGGCCCAATGACCCTTTATGTTTCTGTCCGGTTTGTCCTATACGGACAAGGGCATGTCAGTGGGCATTTGGGACACAGTGCTAGTTTTACTGAGGGAAATACAGTATCTTTTATCTTTCCTTGTACAACTCAGGCATAGGTTTTTGTTTTTAAAGATGAGGAGAACCAAATAAATTGGTTCAGGAAATCAATGTTTGGTTGTTTCTGGTGTATGCAGTATTATATGTGGGACTTACCAGATATATATTATTTAGAATAAAGTAGAATTAACATGTATGTAAGTTCACATTGGGTTATAGGTTTTCTTAATTACTTGACTTATCGTAAATTCAATTATGGTATAGTTTTCTTCCTATTTAAAACCTAACTAAACCTTCCATTGGTCAATACGAAATTTATTTTTGTGAGATAATCTAATTATTGAGTCAGATATCAAGTTGGATAAATGTTATTCAATTTTACTGCCATTTTTCACTTTAACGCCGAGGTATTACCCTGAGAGTTTGATTGAGTCAAGTAAATGTCGTTCCGGTCAAAATTCAATTCAATACATTATTTTATTGGTTTGACCATAGAGTGTAGAGGTTTACGCTACCGGATAAGGTAGGTGAATACATGTATTTATGGATAGGTAGATATATATTTTCTTTCTTTTTTTACGTATGTAATATGCATTTACCACTGTCACCGTGATCATAGCAACAAACGATGCTACTAGCATGTTCTTTCTTCTGATACCTAGCTTAAATTGCTACATTTTATGGAATGATGTAAAATAAATAAAAATAAGATGAATGCTGGCAAAACATCAATTATTTAATTTCTGAACGCTGCAATATGAAAAGAAAGTGCTACAGGTGAAAAACTAATATAAATATTATGGAGTAAACCAGGCTTCAAAATTCGTAACAACTTATAAGTAAGAATTCCCTATCTAAATGTATCACTGCAGATGGAATGGCTCATAAAATATTAAACGGCTCGAAGAATGGCTCATTGAAGACTAACTGGAAGCTGTTTGCCTCTGTATCGGAAAGTGTGTTTCTACTCACCTGAGATTTGTGCATGCTCATATCCTAAGATTGCGGAAGTAGGCAAACTGCCATACTAGAACATCTACCACCGAACACCCTGAACTGTTGTTAGAATGTGAAACAGGCCGAATCCAAACAGATTTTACGATCTTTAAAAAAAATATCAATTACTGCATGGAAAATCTTTCTGGTACCTCTACCCCTAATAATCCGGTACATATTTGCTATCGACTTTTTTGAATTAATAGGCAATAATTTAGTTCCGTTTAAAAGCACTACTTTGTTTTGTTTTTTCATATCGTAGAAGCAAAAGAGATTCGGTCACTGCTACGTAGAAGGATCACAATAGGATTATTCTTAATTTCCGGAATTGATTGAAAGCAACAGATGTTGAAGAAATAGTCACTTCAAAATTCAGAATATATTTTTCAGAGACATCCGACTATTAAGCACTTCAGGACAGTGCCTTAAATACAGGCTTCGTTTTTGCGTTGAGAATAATAGCCCAGTGGCATGTGGGAAAAATCAAAAACAGTATGTTTTCGGGATCAAATTTTCGATTTTACATGGAGAGCCACAGTACTCTTTGTAATAAACATAGGAAAGATGTGACCCATCTTTTGTTGTATTCTAGTTGTGAATACAATAATTCAGTGGACAACAATGCTAACATCATCAAAATGAACATATTGTTATCGGATTGATATAATTTTTTTTTTAAATCGGATTGATCTAAAAATCTATGGCTACTTCTTGTATTCAACATCGTCCAATGATCGTTTTGATTATAACTTTATCTTCTACATGTTGTTTTAATTTTCTGTACTGTATTAATATTCGTTTTAAGGATTCTTTTAAAAGTAGATATAATAAAATGCAGTTACCTTATTTTTTAATTTGTGACTGACAAATATTCACCTCGCATATTTGAGGCCCTTATTCGGTGATGCACCTGATGGAGAAGCTTACGGTACCTGAACCTCCGCTTCCTCTTTCGCATGGGAGGGAGTCAATAATCATGGAGAGTTAGGTAGCTCCAAGGCTGTGTGTATTTTTTATAAACCATCTCACTGACTGCGTAAACGTTTAACAGTAAATATGGGATGAATATGATCAAGGATCATGATAAGATGTTTCCCAAACAGAGTACATTGTAATTTGATTTCTATAAAATGGTTCATGCAGTTCATAATTAAAGTAATGACATTTTAGCGGGTAAAAATAAAATAAGCGGAACTACTGATCCGTGAATCAACTAGTAACTAATACATTATAGTTTCTCAACTATGATAAGAGAAAATCCAAATCACCCGGTTGTCAACCCTGTCACACATGAATCAATGGACCAAAAAATCCCATAAAACACAGGAGACACTCAGAGAAAGTTATAAAAGAGCCAGAGGACACGACGAAGAGACAGTAAGACGAAGAGGTAATCAGGAGGAGAGCTAATCCCCGCCTCGCAGAGGATTACGATAATACCCCTTATATATAGGGGGGTGAACATGGGGGGTCGGTTTCAATCAGCCGCTAGAAGAGCACCCTTGTTTTTTACCAACCCCTAGGAGCTCTTTTATCTGGCTAGGTCCAGGCTGGCAATCTCCGAGGCATTCGATCCGCGGGTCCAATTAAAAGGGCCACTCTGTGGCCGACCTCTATTACCAGCCAGCGGTGACACATGCTCCGCCCCCACCCCCGTCCCCCGGTTGGCTTAGGGCTTCATTAATTTAAATACCGGGGTAGAGCCACCCCCGTCCCAGTCCTCCTATGAATAAATCATCTCTGTTTAGTCCTGCCCCTGCCAGTTTTACAACTTACCGCTTAAATTCCCATAAGTTTGTCACGCTTATTCCCTAATATATTTAACTTTGTTTTAGAATTGAGGCTTTTGTCAACGACATAAATTTGTTTTCTTTATTTATTTTAGGGCATGACATCCACAAGGGTTATTGGTGCCCGAATATTCACGTTCATTTTAGTATTTTAAATTTTAACATAGCGATTTTTTAAATAATTATGTTGAATCCAAACATTTCAATCCTTGTGGTCTCCATGTGCCAACTCGTCCTTGACCTTTTACCATCTATTACGAGATTACGCCTCTTCCAAATCCACTTGTCAACTCTTTGGTGGTGGTAAAGGCCTAGCGAAAGTAAAGTACGCCATGGGGTCTCTAGCACTGCTCTTCATCCCTACTCGTCTTGAGCGTCTGTGGCTCAATTGAGCTCTCTCAGGTCTTCGCCACATGACCAAATGGTGGGAGAGGGAAGCGGGGAAAGCCCCACAATCTTGCTGGGCGAATTGTCTTTTGGGTGGGAGTGAGGCTCCTGGACACAATTTTTATGCAAATATAGAACGAATGTGAATTGTACGTAAGAATGAATGGATTCTCACTCCCCAATTATGGTGTACAAACAAATCGTATGTTTTCAAGTAAATATCTTTAAATTCAATTCTTCATTGATTGTAATTATTTGACAGTGCTTGGCAGATCCTGTCCACCAGTCTTCTTCAACGGTTCTCCTCATCTCATTTCAGACACGGCTTAACAAAAGATTAATTCGGAATACACATACTAGATTTAAAAGGGAGACACTCAACAGGCGGTTTGGGCAAACTGTATAGGCTGCTCAACTGGAAATCTCACCTCGCACCTAATGAATTACTCATATACAAAGCCAAAACAAATACAAAACCAATCTGACCATACGGGCTTGGACTATTGGGGACACCAAATCCCTACGTGATTGGATGATCAATGCAGAATGAAGTGCAATCTACGCCAGTTAACGCAACTTTTGATGAAACGAATAGAACTCTCCACAAGGACCATAACATGTCTACTATCTAAGATAACATTTTCTCACAATTCCAAAAAAAAAAATTCCTACAATCTAAGCGAGATCATTTTCAAACATGGCCCATCCCTACAAACCCTCAATGGGTCCGGTGATCATTTGCAAAAAATTGAGTCATTCCAGAACTTCTTCTGGAATCAGTCAGTTTTGTCACCTCTTTTACTGAGTGTCTGCGGGTCACTTTTCTTCGGGTTCTATTGCCCCCTCCCTTGGCAGTGATGTAGTTCCAGGAGTAGCGTAAGCTCACCAATCCTATCCTTCTCCTCCGTCGCAGGGAATTCATAAGCGATGATTCTGCAGGTGAACTAGGGGTATTCCTGGACTATGTACATATTCCCCATGTGCATATCATACATTATTTTATGAATGAGAGTGTGAATGTATTATTGTAAATATGTTATGAGGCCATTCAGCGCAATTATCTAGTGCTCTTATAGTTACAACAATTTTTCTCAAATTAGGATTACATAAAACAAAATAACATTGTCGAATCATAGTTAGGCACACGTCAACGCCAGTTTTATGTCTTTTTGTAATATTAGTCCACTAAAGTACCATAGCATACTTTCGAGTTTCTGTAACTAATGTGTTGTAATAAATAAAATGAGGTTTGGCACAAACTTCAGTGTAGTTTTTTTTATAATCGTTTAGTCAGTAATTCTTAAATGTATGATTGATTTTATTTTAAAAAACTTTGAGAACAATCATCCTTAGTTTAACTCGTTTATTCCCACGTAAAATTATGTGTAAAAAACAAATGTGTGTACAAATATAAAATACAGATACATTAATTGAATAATTTAGTTCCCACGACAAGAAGACTGATGAGCCTTGGCATTAAGAAGAAGACAGCTCAAATCTGGGAAGGGTTTCGTCGTTAGTGGCATATATTCAATTTTTAGCCTACCATCTGGATCAGAAACATCTTGATAGTGTTCGACACAATTGTACAACGACAGAAAAGTTATTGTGTGGTCGGCAAAGGAGATGGTTGAAAGTCGGCCACAGTAAACAGTCGGGTCGTGGCAAAAATCAAATATATATGAGCTCGCCTCGAGGGTAGTTAAGGAGGGAGGTAGTAACGCAGCCGAGCAACTTTTCCTCCTGTGTTTACAATTACACTGGTTCAACAACATACTCAAATTACCAGCAAATCAGTAAATAAAATTATGTTTTAACATGTTGTGATGAGTGGATGTAAACAACAATATACGAATAGATTGCCCCTGTTGATGTGGCACCCAGGGGTAATGCACTCTTTATATTTAAGGAGGGATTCGAATTGATTGATAGAAAATAACTTTATTAGTCAAATTATATGCAATGAGAGTAGTAGTGTGCCAAAACAAGAGGCACATTTACAAATAAACTTTATCGTTTTTTATTCCTCCCTTCCTGAGGTAAAAACCTCAAGCGGGGTTAAATAAACTTTATCCTCTGCAACGAATTTTGTTCTACTTAGCCTTATGAAGTCTTATATATAAGTAGGGAAAATTTATCAAAACAACCCCAGCACCTGCGCTAAATAATTTAGTTCCGTTTAAAAGCACTACTTTGTTTTGTTTTTTTCATATCGTAGAAGCAAAAGAGATTCGGTCACTGCTACGTAGAAGGATCACAATAGGATTATTCTTAATTTCCGGAATTTATTGAAAGCAACAGATGTTGAAGAAATAGTCACTTCAAAATTCAGAATATATTTTTCAGAGACATCCGACTATTAAGCACTTCAGGACAGTGCCTTAAATACAGGCTTCGTTTTTGCGTTGAGAATAATAGCCCAGTGGCATGTGGGAAAAATCAAAAACAGTATGTTTTCGGGATCAAATTTTCGATTTTACATGGAGAGCCACAGTACTCTTTGTAATAAACATAGGAAAGATGTGACCCATCTTTTGTTGTATTCTAGTTGTGAATAGAATAATTCAGTGGACAACAATGCTAACATCACCAAAATGAACATATTGTTATTGGATTGATATAAAATCTTTTTTAAATCGGATTGATCTAAAAATCTATGGCTACTTCTTGTATTCAACATCGTCCAATGATCGTTCTTACTTTATCTTCTACATGTTGTTTTAATTTTTCTAAACAATTTATATTTTTCTTAAAATTAATATCTAGTATAACTAAAAAGAAGTTTATATGTTTTAAGAAATTTACATCCTAAAAATAAATATGTACTACCGATAAGGTAGTTTTTACTTCCTTAAAAAACATTGATTCTTTTCTCTTAGAGTGGCGCTAACATCGTCGCGTAATATGCTGATTTTGGTGTACCAAGAAGAATAGGTTACCAATCTTAAGTAATTATTTTAACTTCGCTGAAATTTGGAATAGTTTGTACGGATGGTTAAATTCGAGGCAGCACTAGAAAATGAAGAAATGGAATGCTATTTATTTAACAATTTAAACAACAAAATTTAAAATAAAATAGATTTTAGGTCATAGTTTTTCTGCCTATAATGGGAATGCTGGGACTATTTATTTGATTCGGAAATAGGAAAACTTAGTAACAATCTTTACTACTTGAGGTGCCTAAATTCAAAAGATATGTCTGATCCATAACACATTTTACCGTTTCTTCACGTCTGCGAAAACTATTTTAATGAATTGTTGTAATTTTAATTTACTCAAGTCCCAACATGTGATACAGTTTACTGAACAGGCCACCTAGAGATTTAATTTGAAACAGTAATTTTTGATTTACTGAAAATTGATTAAAGGCCCTTCATTACTTTACTGTCAAAAACACAGATTCAGTTTAAATTCCGAACATGATTTTAATGACAGTTTTAATGAGGAAACACATAATGAATAAGTTTCAAAAGATATTTAAATTGGATAACCTTCTAAAAATTGTATATTTTTTTTATAGTTAATTAATTCATTGATCATGTTTTATGAATTTGGCAGTATTCTGCATGCCTCCACAAAATCAAATGTGACTTTGTTGTGAAATTTCGTGTCTCTTAGTTAAACAACGGACCAAAAAATAATAGAACAGAAAGAGCCTCCTATGAGAACATGAGACAAAAAAAAAAAAGAAAACATAATTTAAAAACAACAACTAACCGACTAATTCTAATTTTTTATTGTTATTTTTCTAAGTTGAAATTTTAAGAATCCCTTTCGTGTTACATCGATTGTAAACAAACAAGAATTATTTTTAAAAACAACGCAGCAATACGAATCCAAGGTCTTGGTGACACAATGTCTCAGGAATTTGTGAAAATATTCGGATATTAACATTTAAAGTGTCTTTGCAAGGTCTCGATGCTCGTCGATGCACTTTGGCGGTAATAACTAGTAAGAAAAAATATATAGTACTGAATTTAGTTTGATAAAGAAAAAATAAATGTATTGCCACGAATAATGATCGATTATCACGATGAGAGAAGAAAAAAAAAGTAATTGGAAAATATAAATAAACAACGCTTTCCTCTGAAAAAATACTCTTTACTCTACTTTTTGAATCTACCGATTGGTATTAAGGAAAAAAAACAGAGAAAAGAAAATCACCGGGAGGGAAAAAAAAAAGAAGTGTTTTTTCCTCCTCACTAGGCTACTATAGAGTATCCATACCCATGGAGGGACGGGAAAGGATCTCAGCGTGGGATAAAATAAGAAGAGTTTCCTCATATCCTTGGAGTACACTCTTTTGTGGTGGGCCTTGGGCAGGATTCATCAGAGCCAGTAGCAATTACAGTGGCACAGGGGCCTTGGCTATTGTCGTGGATTCGCCACATCTTCTGCCCGCTCTTCCAGTTCCGTGTGTACCTCTCTCTACGTGTGTGTGACTATTTTCGGATCCCCAGTATTATGTATCCACTGTACGCAGCTGCCAGAGTATTCCGGTCATGTGGATAACTGGAAATTATATACAATGAGGTAAAAGGCCGATTCACACCACATATCAAGATATAGTCTGGTCAGATCTGCTCACAAACACGAATTTCACAACAGTCGCGGTAAGGTCAAGTCATAGAAGACGCCAGTTAATTTTGGTTTCTCACTCGTTAATGAGCTGTTCTCCCACTAACATTAATTCAAATCGAGCTGATTTTGGATGAAGAGAATAATGTTAGTTTTAAAACAAAAAATACATTTATAGGTGGAGAAGATGCGAAAACTCAGCAAGAAAATGTTAAGAATTTACATTTACAATTACAATTAGCTAAATATGATTTGAAGTTATACAAATATTTTTGATTGCGTTAATAAATTTACTATCATACCTGAAAGGTGATAGATAATTAGTGCTGATAATTCTATAACCTCAACAGAATATCAAAACATTAACTTATCTTTTTGTAGTTGTTTTTGCTATCTCTATCCATAGTGTGGTTTAGACAGTATTTTTTATGACTAAAACCATACGATTCACTGACCTCCCGGACAAGCTATATGAAAATGTTGCCGTCCAAGTTGATTTTGATTGCCTGCTAAACACTAGTGGTTTCTGTCAAATCAATTCAGGAGTGCTCCGATGTTGTGCCGTTGTTAGTCGTTCTTCGGGTCGACCTGCCTTGACCTGACCTGACCGAACCGAGAATGAGAATGCTCTCATTGGGTTACGTGTCTACCGATTTCGACCTTTGCCCTGACCTGACTGGTGTTAAGCGGCTTTTAGATTGGAAGATATTATATAATTTAGGTATTATTTAGATATTATATTAAAAAATTTTCTTTAATTGGTAGACGCTTCCGACAGCCCTTGTCTGTCATAAATAATAACTATTACAAAAATATCAAAAGAAGGGTTAAACATTAAAATAAATACAATATCATATGCGTAAAATTTACAAAATCATTACAAATAACATTGAGAAGATTAAACAGCATACAACTGCCCTGTGGAAAGCTGGCTAAAATGCCAAAAATTTAAGAGGGGTACATCTAGCATCAAAGTTTAATATCAACATTTTTATTACTGGAAATTATGTTGTATTTTATAGTGTGGCATTTTTTTTATTGTTACAGTTTATATACTGAGTATGAATACGAAAGCATAGTTAAATGAGCAAGTATATATCAGTAGCCTAGCAATTTTTTAGTCATTTATAAGACTTTTTAATTTTTACCAACCGAAATATTGTTACATCGATCATTCAACACATAATCGAACTCAATTTTATTTTTTAAATATATGTTATTGAATTGGTGGTAATTACTTTAAAAGGTGAGTTGTTCAAAAGCTACTTCTTATTTTTTATCAAAATACTTGAGAATATTTGGTTTCATAAACCATCTCAGTCACTTAATATCCTTTTTTGACAAATAACAAAAACCTTTAACCACGGGAAAAAAATCAAAGCAATCTTAACTACCTCCTGAGTTTGGGTTTGAGAAATATTCAAAGTTAGCTAAATGGGCTGTTTTTTTTTGTTTATTTTTTAATTTACCGATGACTTAATTAGCATATTTCATGGTGTATTATAATGTTTAATTACACCAATTATATAAATTTAGACCAATTAGATCATTTTTATTTTAGTGCATGCAGACAGAGATACAGAAGGTCAGACGGTCACACTGTTCCTGAATGAAAGTAGAGTTTCTCCCTTCGAGCTCTGCAAAACGTTAGTGCGTACTACCAAAGGAAAATTTTGAATGAAACTCTCCAAGAAGTTATCATACCTCTACATATAATTAACCAATCCAATATTATGATACAGTTTCATAAAGTGAGCCGAAGAAATGTACTCGATATTACACATACACGCGTAATAAAGTATGCTTACGTAATCTAATGTTATCTGCAACGCCATTTTGTCTCTGTTAAGGGACCTTTGAATCAGTACAGAAAGAGAGGCTTAAATCAATTGCCGGAAGTCAATGCTCGTAAGCGTCCCACCTTTCCGGTCCCACAATCGATACGAGGAGCACATAATAGCACCGCGAACACACCTATATACCCTCGTGCATTTACTAGTAAATTGACCACTAAGTGTAAATTTTATTAATTTAATAGCGTTTTTTCAAAGCCAGAAGCCCTTATATATTCACCCTTGGCTATGTATCTGTTAGCCTAAAGAAATAACAACTCAATGTATGAAAAAAACACAGTTTTTCACTAGATGGCTTTACAGCCTCCAATTTTTATTTTTACATTATGGCAACGTTTCGCCAAATTGAGTCATCCTAAGGACTAAAAATCATAAGAAATTACACGTAAAACAACTATTTAATAAGTAATAAAATTGGTAACTTTATTTTAAGTGGCTATTAAATTTCTGTAAGTTGTAATTTTTTACATGTAATTTGTTAACATTTACAGTCTCAAGGATGCATGAAACAGGCGGACAAATTGTTTTTATTCATCATGGAATAGTTATTTAAATATACAAGTATCTTATTAGAGTTTTTACCTGTTAAAATATAATTATCAGTCTATATATCACAATGACCGATGGTTACGAGGAAACCCAAAAACCACTTCGTTGACTGATATGCCTGCCTAGTAAATATTACTGGAATGAATCGAAACAATCGTAGCAAGTGGATTTATTCTAATTTATTCTTTGCAAGATGCCTGCTCTCTCACTCAGAGGAAATGTCGATCCCAACGTTTCACCAGCCGCCAGAACTCTACGAGTGTTGTCACACTTATCACCCTTATGATACTAATGAAGATGGCAGTGATTATGAGAGGTTATCATCAATTCCTCAGCGTTTCAACCAGGATGAATTGAAAGACCTCGCCAGAGATCTCATCCTGTCAAAAGAAGCTCCTAAATTACTGGTTTAGGCTGAAGGACTAAAATTTGCTGGAATAAGGAACCAAAATTACCTTTTACCATACAAGAAAAGGTTCTGCTACCCATCTTCTCTCAAGAAGTATATATTACATTTTGTCAGAAAATTAGAGGACTTCTGGACAAAATGGGTCTTCTTGACTATTGTCCAGATAATTTGCACCTATTTATTGACAACTCAAAGTGAAGTTTGAAATAAATCTACGCAATGGGAATAAATGTGGTTCAATACCAATAGATCACTAAACGAAAATGAAAGAAGAATATAACACCATAGCTTTGATCTAGGAGAAGGTAAAGTAACATGAATATCAATAGGTGTTTTGCGTGGACCTACAAATGGTAAACTTTCTCCTTGGACAGCAAAGTGGCCACACCAAATATATTTGCTTCTAGTGCCTCTGGGATAGTAAAGACGAAAGACACCACTGGGGTAGAAAAGAGAGGCCTAAGAGACAAAACATGGACGTTGGGGAATAGAATGCCATAAACGACCCCTTAGTTGAAAGAGAGAAAATCATCTTTCCTCTACTGCATCTAATGCATATGAAGCAGCTTGTAAAGGCTTTTGATAAGAACGGATTATGCTTTGCATATTCATAGGGAAAAAATGCCTCATTTGATACGGAAAAAATGAAAGCAAGAATTTAACGGCCCAAAAATAAGGCTACTCATCAAGGATCCTGCCTTCGTAAATGCAATGAATGAAGCTGAGCAAAAAGCCTGGACTTGTTGCAGTTGTCGGAAATCTTTCGGAACAAATGCAAAGGTTTAACCTGAGTACTAAGGTGCACTATTTACACAGGTATTTTCCTGAACATTATTTAGAAGAGGCCAGTGAGGAATAAGGTGAAATGTTTCACCAAGATATTATAACTACGGAGGCCCACTACCAAGAAAGATTTGAAACTCACAAGATGGCAGATTACGGCTGGAATTTAAGAAGGGAGTGTTACAAAATCCATTCAATAATGTCACGGGAAAGAAGCTTCCGAAGTGTTCAGTGACTAGTTTCCCTCCCGCCCAACATCGGACCTATCTCCCACCGATTCAGTTGGGATCGTTGGAAAAAGACTTCCCGGTAACATCCTGTCTTTAAACCTAATACCTTTTTTTATATATTAAAAAAAAAAAACATTTTTCGTTCATGAGCTCTGAGCTCTTACTAAACCTGAGAATAGAAAAAGAGAAATAAAATGGACAAAAAAGAAGCTAGCGGGAAAATAAGAATAAATTTCAATACAATGTAACGGAGATGCCTGAACACTTTAGGCTAGTACTGAACAAGGAAGGTACGTGGCCTACTAAATGAACTACTTCATTGATGCACACAATGAAAAATCATTACAAATACAACAGGTGGGGTGAAATTATTAAATGTTAAATGTGAATTATACTAAACATTATTAATGATGCATTGACTGAAGAGTTAGTGACACTAGTGAAATCCTGACAATGCCTGAATTTTGGCGAAACGTTGAAATGGAAATTAATCAATTCACTTAAGACGTTTTTAATTGCAAATTTTTTTAAAAGAAATTTTGATCTCTATTAGGAATTGTATTTACGCCCACTATGTAGCATTAGCATATATTACAAATATCAATGTTCAGGAGCTATCCAGTTAATAATGTTTGAAGGGTGATATCTTGAAAAAATATTTTTTTTTTAATTTCCAAATAACAGATTTCGTTTGCAAAGAAATTGTAAAAATATGTTTTAAATATCTCTAGGTAATTTGTAATAAATTAAAGTGTTAATTAAAACGAACAATTAGAGAAAAAAAACGATTTACCTTTTTTTGCGTCAGAAAACAACGCTGTTTCAATTTTATTCAGTGAAATTGTTTTATTAACTTTTAGGGATTCACTTATAAATGAAACTAAAGATTATGGATACGTGTATTTTTAGGTTTTCCCTGGTGGATTATTACAGGTGGCCGCCCAAATTCTAGAGGAAATTCAATAAAATAAGGTACTCTGACCCAACATAAGCAACTAAACTGAAAATGTACAGAACTGTATTTTTCTCTCCCTCGAATCCCTTTGTCTCCATATATCCTGTAATGTATCATCAGTTGACTTCAAACTTCCAACCCGATGTCGTACATTTCTATAGTAGAAAATGATTGGAGAAATGAATGTACGTATGAGCTTTTTTATTTTGGAAAATACAACTGTTCTTCTAGGGGTGAGGTTTTTGAAAAGGCGTTTTGATATTCCTAATATGTTCGATGATTAATCGATTGTACGAACTCGATAGATTGGCCATCCCTATTCGCTAATATGATTGGAAAATATTTATTTTTTAATTGTAATGTAATTGGTCAATAGTTAGTCCTTCATTTTTTTTACATAAGGCCGTTTTTATTTTTTGTAATAATTTCAGGCAAAAAGGTATTCCTCTATGCAAGTGAGTGAAAGTGGAGAGGCAAATATCCTTATGATGATAGTAGTGAACTAAGCTAAAAAATAAAAATAACCTGATTGAAATCCTGACTTCACCAATGTCGTTTTCTTTCACTAATGATTTCCACCTCTCCCTGTGTCTGAGACAGTACGGTATTTAGGCTTCCATGTCGACAAAAGACTGACATGGAACCCACACACGAGGCTAAAAAGACAAGAACTAAACAGACGCTTTGGACAACTGTACAGACTACTTCGAAGGACATCCCACCTCTCAATAGAAAACAAACTACTTATTTACAACGTTATACTTAAGCCAATCTGGACATACGGAATAGAGCTATGGGGGACAGCAAAAAAGTCGAACATCAAGCGCATCCAATCCTTTCAATCAAAAGTCCTAAGAACAATAGTAAATGCCCCTTATTACGTCAGCAACAAAACCCTTCACAATGATCTGAATATACCCTATATTCTTGAACTCATCCCTTCCAAGTTCATAAAATTCCATAGTCACCTAGTCCATAGTCCATAGTAACCTATCCAACCACCCTAATTCCCTAGCACAGTCATTGCACTGCACCACTCACCCCTATAATCCTCTTCGGAGATTAAAACGGCAGTGGCCTCGTGACCTGCTATAACTAAGTGATAGTGGGAGTTCTGGCAATGGCCAGTTCCTCTAATCATGTCCTGAGCGTCTGTGGCTCTCGCGCTCTTGGTCAGCCTCCGCTGGCTTATCCAGTGACGTGGCTGACGTAGGAGCGTGGGGGACTCCGCTTCCTCCTTCGCATGCGAGGGAGGTGACCCTTGTGGACTTGGGGGGCCTCTGGGCTGTTTGTAAATATTGTATGAATGAGCGAGTGAATGATAAATTGTAAATATAGTATGAATGATGACATTTATCTCAATTACTCATTGCCTAATAAAAGGCAGATTGTAATTTTATCTTAATAAAATTGTTTGAAAACTGAAAAAATAATTTCCATAATCATTTTTGTAGACTTTACGAAACCGTTAAAAGTGTGGTGGATTTCTCTCGACTTTTTTTGAACTTAGCGACGTCGTCGAAGATACGGTATAAAGCTAATTGATACCCGGGGAGGCCAGAGGGATAAGGAGCAGGAAGACCGGGGCACAAAGTGATGGGGCAGTGAGGCGATAATACGATTTTCGGCCTGTCCCAAAGGCTACCTAGCCCACACAACGGCCTAATATACAACAGGGGATTATCATTACCTGTGAAAACATATTGTACAATAAACATAACTCACGGGAGGACCGCCGTCGGGAAGTCTGGCCGGTGGCTGTTCTCCGGTGGAGGGGGTGGCCGACATTTGAATTTTAAATTGGTAAGACGAAAAGGGGCAGCATTTGTTTTTTTGTTTTTTTTTTAGTTTTTCTGCATGATGTTTCTTTTATATCAACGTTTCATCGGATTGTTGGAAAAACTGCAATAAATAAACTCTCAAGGGTTTACTTAATTATATGTAGCATGTCGAAGAATGTTGTGCTTTTATTTACTTATGCAACCCAACTCATAGCTAGAAAGCAATCCTAACTGGGTGAAAAAGAAGAGTAAAACTTTAGTTTTATGAACTTTGAGGTTTGATGATTATCAAAAATATGCAACAAAGCAGCTATTAAACTCAGTCGTATTTTTTAGTCGTTTAGGCGATGTGTAGATCTTAGTGACATGTAAACCAGGAATTATTTTTTTCGATGGTATTCAGAGGTGTTTTGGAGTGTAACTTTTCAAAATTTCAAAATTGATTTACTTCTTTTAACGGAACCTAACGGAGAGCCAAAATTACCATAGCTCCGCCCGGTACCAGAATGGAAGTAGACTCTTTCTCTTCAGCTACAAAGTTGTAGTCAGTAAAAAAGTAATAAACTGAACACGTAATGAACCTGTAGGTTGAAAGGTGAAGAACAATATGGAGTCGGGTAATTAACGCGAAAGGTCTATCCTCACAGTTGATCTCCACCTAGATCTAATCAGTTAGATCAGACATGACTGAGCACATCCTCGAGAAATCAGACCGTTCAGCGGGTTTTTTTTTCTTAGTCCGTAAAACAAACCCGCCAGTGAGCGGCACTAGTGATGACAAACCCACGACATATTGCCCGTTGGACTTTGATGTTGCCGCCATGTGTACTCTCCGCCGTCGTATTTCTTTCAAGCTCAAGGCCGTCTCAGGGAACCGTCAGGTGCTCCATGAAATAGTAGTATCTGCCCTTTGCACTCTGAATTATGGCAGGTAGGACTCCAATCCCGATCAACAGGGTACCACCATCGCCGGCCGATGTGCGTTGAAGAGACCTAAGTAGGCGTTTTCGGCCAAAGCCTAATTTCGGCCAATCAACCGCCGTCCCTCTGGGCAATACTCGCAAGGGTGCACTCAACAGTTTGATTAATACTAAAAATCTTAGAACGCATTTTTCAACAAATGGTTCTAAAATCTCATTTAAGAAAGATCATTCCGTTTTAGAAGTAGGTATTGGAAAATTATAGCATTGTTCTTAATATATTTAGACCAGTGTGCATAGTGTGTATGTGTATGTCCGTTCAACAAAGCTTGTATTTAACAGGTTCATTGCAAATAGGCATGAATACATGGGGCTGTTAATCCATAAGATATTGTTTTGAAGCATGTTCAGGTTGACCGATTTTACAAATACATTTCAGGATATCCTGTACAATATCATTCCAGATTGTAATAAAACTTTCTTGAACCTACAAACAGCACTGAATGGGAAACAGTTTGAGTTATTTTCACAATAAATGCATATTTATTAAGCAATGAGGAAGATTGGATGTTATTTAGTGCTGTTTGGAAGGGGGGATTTTTAAGTCTGTGCACTAAGACACAAAAATTCAAGTCAAGAATGATAAATTACTGCAATTAATTTGAGCCTTTATTCTAAAATATTTATTAAAAAGTGTATTACTAATTACTTCGTCATTTTTGCACCCATTGCTTACTGTGCCATCGGTGGGCGAGTTCATCCACCGGTGGGTGACACGTCATGTTTTTTTGGCTCGTTGCAGCACCTGACAAACCAATGTTTAACACCATGACCCCACCCCCATTTCCCTATTGATGGCAACAGGCTATACGGGAAAACTTGGTTAATTTAGTTAGTTAGATTTAGTTTAGTATTAGCACAACTCATTCTTAATCTGAGCCCTATCACTGCCTATGTTCACTCGTCTTGTATCCTGTACATCAGCCTACCATAGAAAAATTCTTTAAACCTCACAGATTATACAAAATGTACTTACACTACAGTTAATATAATTAGTACGGTGTGTATTTATGTAAAGACTCCATATTGTGGAATCTGTTATTCACTCTATTTATATTAAATGGTTGTTGAAACAAAAAAAAAAAATATTTTTTGCATTTACCTACTTGAGCACATCACATGAAGTTTTCAATCTTGTATTCACATCGACTTGCTTCATGTGTGAATTATTTTATTGTGTATTTTCAACTCCCACGTGAAAAAAAAAAATACTTCTTTAATATCATGTAAATACAAAAATCAAAAAATAAAGATGATTTTAAAATTGAATTGATTCTTTATTTTGCATGTGGTTGATTTTATTTTTATCATCATTAAGATATAAACATAACTTCTGCTACGTTCGGCAAACGGGGAATGAATAAAGCCCTTTATTTATCTATTTATTTATTTTATTTAGTCATTTAGGGATACTCTAGCCCTCCAAAACACAGCTGTATCCGAATATATAAAACTCTAAGGCAATATATAAGGGGTGCATATTTTCTAAGAAAACATATACCCATTCAACTATTTACCTGACTTACCCACGAACACCACGCTGTTACGCTCTAGTTGAATAATTAGAATATTTAATTTTTTTGGGATGCTATCTAACTATTTAAATACTGACAGATTTGATTCCACAAATCTTGAGCGTATTGCATTAGCGTAAATTAATTTTCCTTAATAAATTAACGTTAATATATATGTAGCTGGAAAATATTATTCGGATAAGCAGGTTTTTTTTACTCTAGTCTGGAATGGAGACTATTCAAAAGAGATTTCTAGCTTACTCAAGCAAATTTTTAAAAAAGAAATCAGCCCTATAAGGCCTATTAAAAATTATTTGATGACTTAGTATAAAAGATGCCAAATTTACATTTATTCTGACTCAAATAATTAAAAAATGTACTGCTCCTTCAGCCGCGTCACTGGATATGAAAAGATAGTATGAAACATATAGTATGAATGAGAATATTTATCACAATTATTTAATTCCCAATAAGGCAGGTTTTAATGTTATAATAAAGAGGTTTCAAGTATAATATTAATATTTTAAAGTGTATTCGACACTTATCCATTTTTTTTATTTCCCACTATCAACAATTGTACTAAGTGCTCAAGCAATGTGACATACAAATCATCATAGATAACAGAACTTTTTTTATTACACTGCGTTAAGTATAGTATTTCTAAGTTGTAGCACATAACGATAATGAATAATCTAAATCTCGTTTGCACTACACTACAATAAAAAGGAGTAAACAAAGTTCAACTAGGCATTGATGTGATTTCCCGAAAACATTCCCCGAAAGGAAAACAAAAAAGGTTGATGGAAGAGATATCTCGAGGTTGATTGAATATGTGTGTAGGCAGCACAGAACGGGAACTTAACCTCATTGTACCCAACACCATTAGGTCTCAACGTGTCTCCTTCATATAGGGCAACATATATTTTTTTAATTCTTTCTGACTGTCCGAAATAACTGGTGAATAAATATGTCAACGCCGCGCAGTGGTTTCGATCTAAAAGCCACTATTTTTTTTTTCTTCAAATTATTAAAAATTAAATTTTCTTTACGATACATGTTTTCATGAGTTTTCTACTGCTCATTTTCGTTTTGTAGTTATTAATAAAAAAATATCGTTTTGATTTTAGTTAACAGTATAATCTTTAAAATTTATCTTAACACGATTTCGAAACTGATTAATTTGCTACTGCTGAAGTATATATTTTAAATTAAATAGCATAATATTAAATATATAACTCGGTAAAACTAAATGACCTAGTATATAGCTAACCTTATAGTTAACCTAGACATGTTTTTTTTTGTTTTTTGGAAATAAAACAACCAATTATTTCTGAAACCCTATATTTGTTAACATAAAAAAATACAAGAATGTTTTCACTTAAATATTAAATAATGGTCTAATTAAATAGAAATAAATTGTGTCATCATCTAATACAATTATAAGCTTTCCGAGCTCCTTTGCAAGAGTTTCCAAGACAATAAACGTTACGGCACTTGTTTTTGCTTGATGATTACAGAGAATGATGCATGAGCAAAACGTTTTATTGAAGTTTACTTAATGACTATTAATTCTTTTTTAATTACTGTCCAAATGAACTTACCAAGAAATAATCAAACAGGTGTGAATGAATCTATTAAATCAAGATATTCAAAACCAGTAAGTTTCCGTAGCATAAAACGCAGTATTTTATTATTTTATTCTGATAGTCGGATCTGATGGTCTGATAGTCATAAAAAAATAAATCATTTTGCACCCATCTGCACAATATATGCAGAATGCCTAAAATGATTCTTCCAATATTCCGAAAAAAATAAAATTTTTCCCTTTCAATCAGGGTGCATGGGAGTGTGCAGAAACCAAAGTTTAGCAAATTAAATTGAAAGTTAAAGCTTAAATTTTTGCGTGAATATAACTAAAAATGTAAATAAATATCTTACTGCTGAAGAATAATACAGTATTCTTGTATAAGGAATTTTATTTCCAGACCAGAAGGGAGAGGTTCGACAAGACTGGTCTGAAAAAGACTATTTAAAGAAATTTCAATATATAAGCCGATTACATATATTCATAACCATATGCCAATATACATATACGGTGACAACAACTAAAATAACTAAATTTTTAAAAATCTATTAAAACAGAAAAAGTCAAATCTAAGCACCTTAAATTTAATTAGCTTTTTATGTCAATATTATAGCTATTTAATTTTTTTTTTATTTGTTGAAAATGTGATATTAAGAAATACATTTTTGGTTAATAGTACGGAGTAGTTTTCACAATCATTTAACTATTTTTTAGGAAACTAGACATAAATATCTGGGGCCTAGTCAAACTTAATATTATTGCTTCAATTACTAAGTCCTCGATATTGTTTATATATATATTTCAATTACGAATCAGTTTATATTTGATGTAAAATACATTAGGAAAAAAAAAAAGTGATCCCAGGACGGAAACTAGTGATATAATATAACAAGGTATTTGCAGATTTATAATGAATTCTAAGGTTTTTGCAACATCAATCTTTTAAGTGAGAATGTAAAACTCGTTCTTAAAAACCCATTCCCGTTCCTATGGGTCAATTTAGTTAATATTAATTAAATAGTAGTCGTCACTTCAAATTTCCGGTTTGAGAGCTAAGAAAAAAAACCAAAAAAACTTCAAATTTCCGGTAGACTCTCACTACCTTCCTGATTCCACCCGCCTCCTTTAGGCATTCCACACCCTATATCCTTCTCATACATCCTTCAAATGGGGGACTCCCCTTAGTGAAAGGCACTCATTAGCCCAAAATAATTTTCCTTTATTTTTCCCACATCCTATTTTATAAGATTGAGAGCTAAGAAAAAAAAAAAAAAAACACTTCAAATTTCAAAATTCTTGTATAATATTATACAAATCCATTTAATAAGTTATATAATGCAAGTCAGTTATATAACTTTATATTCTGTATAATTTTAATTTAGCTACAGAAAATATCTAAAGTACCAGGTCCAATTTTAGATTATTTAGTCATTTACTCGTTATAAATACTGTTATTCAAAATATGTCAAAATAAAAAAGGAGCCCCTTACACTTTGGAAGATCCCACGAGGAAACGACGATCATAAGTGATGAAACCATTGCAGATTCCAATCCATTCAAATTGTACATTTCGCAACGCCAATTTAGGGCACTGTGGACAAAAATTCTCATGACGTAACCACAGCCCTCGTTCACAGGGGATTGTTTTAATTAACACTTCCTTTTTTGAATGGTCCTTTTATCAAAAAATATTCTTTATTCCTTAGTAATGGCGACCATGAAGAAATAGTGTGATTAATGCATAGAAATCGGGCCAGGAAACAAGTTTCGCGGAACCCATTATACCGACTGGGCACTCTTAAGACTCGTAGCTAATAGAGGTAACGGATTCATCTTGTGAAGGTTCTGGGTTCAGTTTTCTAGAACTCATGTCACTTGCAGAATTTGAAATTAGAGAATCAGTTGAATCTTCATTGTTTCTTCTCCTCGGCAAATGGGCTATATGAAGGGTTCAGCAAAGAAACAATAAATTACTTACGTTTGTTTTAGTTTAGTTAATCTTTTGTTTACTTATATTTTCTTATGTAAATTTACGATTCGGAACCAAAAGGACGCATTAAGGTAATCTTGTAAGAACAAATAAATCAGAACTGGCATAGTTAATAAAGAATAGCAAAAGTAAGGTCAGTAGAACATTGAAAAATAAATACAAGAATTTTTAATGGAAAGACAAGAATCGTAAGATCGCTCTGCTAAGAGGAGTGAAGAAAGATGGGGAAGACTTTTAGAGAATTAACAAGATTGAAGAGACAGTCTTAAGAAGAATCTGGATCGGCCATTATATCTTCACTCATGGATAATAATACCTTTATCATCCTGGGACTAAGTCCCTTAAGATGGAAGTTTTCTGTTAATTATTAGTTTCTGTTAATATTACAATCAAAAAAAAAAAAAAAATTATAAAAACAACAAAATAAAGGCGTGTAAAAAGATTTAAAATCATAAAAGTCATATCAACCCCAAGGGTCATTGAAGCCACATTTATAAAATCATTTTCTTAATTTGAAAAAAAAATTACCATTACTCAGGAAGTTGCGAGCGTCAATCATCTTCCAAATACGACTAGAGAAGTTTTCTATGGTAAAAATCTTCCTCCAATTTGGTTCATGAATTCATCATAGGATATCAGACGTTACATAGTATTGATTTTTTGACTCTCTTAGAGTATGGGTGCCGATAATTTATTTTGACGGTATATTCGTAAATAGACGACGCCCGGGTGTTGATGAAATAAAAAAAAAAAAAAAAATAAGACAAAATAGAAGAGAAGAGAAATAAACGGGGAGATATAAGGAGAGGACCCCCGTGAGGCACGGCGGGAGGTGCCTAATGAAGAACCTCCATTTTTAATTACTAGAGCCCTTTGTGTGAGCCCCACTCCGAATTATTAGCAGGTGATGATTAATCTGTGCCCCCAGCACAATGGCCTCAGGATTCTCGATCGGCTCCAGATATCCACTTGGGAATTATTTTTCACTTCGCCTCTCCATCATCGCCCCTTGTACGTTTTCATTTCGACTGCCTCCCTCTACTCAATGGGGTAGTGGCGATGTCTTTAATCCGTTTCAGGTGAGTTGGGGTATTGTAAGATGTTTTTTATCCGCTATGCTAAAATGACATCGAGGGAAATGTTACTCGATTAGCAAACGCCAAAATTTGCAAAGTCTAAATTTAAATAATGTGATATCAACGCATTGATGAAGAAAAGAAGAATCTGTCACATGCTATTTGAGAATATCCTGTCGTATAGTTCTAAAACCTGGATAGCACAAGAATGATGGATGAAACTACGGCAAGAAGAAATTGAGTTTTCTTCACACATTTGCACAACTCGGTCATCCAGAAAGACTGAATCAGAAGACAACCCTTTACGCCAATAATATCAAAGAGCTAACCTGGTTTCTAAATATACAAAAGAATGATAACTGAAAAGGTGTCTTGACTGTCATTAAGGGGAAAACAATGGAAACCCGGAGGAAGGTTTGGTGGCGGAAGGAGGTTGACCATCGCTGCTAAATCGGGAACGACATATGACGGATTATTGTTGTTGCAGCCTGGGCTAATTATTAGGTGATTAGAGCAGAAGCAGTGTCTAAATCTATAATACAGCTTACATTTTTTAATCCCTTATATACAGGAATTTGGTACGTTCTTAATTCCTTCCCAAAAAACTAAAATTGCAGTTTAGAGTTTGTTTTTTGTGATTGAGGCTTGTAGCTAAAAAAAAAAAAAAAAAAAAAAGGCTTGACCTGGCCGACTACAAACCCTTGCCTAGGTACCCCTAGGCTCCACCCTCGGTAGACTCTCACTACCTTCCTGATTCCACCCGCCTCCTTTAGGCATACCCCACCCTATATCCTTCTCATACATCCTTCAAATGGGGGACTCCCCCTAGTGAAAGGCACTCATTAGCCCAAAGTAATTTTCCCTCATCCTATTTTATAAGTTTGAGAGCTAAGAAAAAAAAAAAAAAAAAAAAAAAAAAAAACTTGTAGCTAATCCAAAAAAATAGTCCAGGTCGTGAACGAATTCTGTTCTGAAGTTACTCTCACAGTAATTGAGACTGTCTTAGACAAGTAAAATGACTAAACGCTAAATTGTCGTTGTTTAAGGGTTCTTTACAACCCTCATGTTTTTACTCCTGTTTCTGTATACATGAACCGTTCAACGTAAGTACCATATTTGACCTGGGCTTCAATCAATCACTAAATCAATGAAATGACGACATGAAAAATACTTCCAGCTTTATGAAATACTATTAAGTATCATTTTACGATACTTTGAGAATTCACAAAAGCTATAAACTGTGGGGAGACACATCCCTTGGGTTTTATTTCTCCCCAACTTTTAAGTATCGTCAATAAATTAATTAGTATTGAAAATATAAATATTTGTATTGAGTAAGGTTTCAAATTAAAGAACTCCCCGTCCTGATTATTTATATTAAGTTTAACGTGCAGGTATATTTTTTTGCGTGGTTTTCGTATCAACCTTAACGAAACCCTTATTAATGAAATAGATCACACTACTTGAGCTTTTTTGTTAAGGTTACATGTAACTAAATATTTGATTTACTTTTTGCTAGATCGGTACCAACAATGATTGAGCAATGAGCCACCGACAATCACAGTTCCGTGGCTGAGAGCAGTTATACCTAGGAGCAGTTATCAGATGATGTCGCAACCATCAGAAGCCTCATTACCGATCCTATTGATTAGCCCCTGTGATAGTTGCTAGCTGGGTAAACATGACGTACCACCTGCCTGCTATGTGGTATGTCATCATCATTAAACCTGCGACAATTACCTCTATCTTATCTAAAAGCCTTCTCCCCCGTCTGTCACTGGCTACGGATACACCAATGCTTTATTATAATCCCATGGTTGACTGGTGTTAGTCAAGTTCAAAACTATTGCATTCGATTAATATCGAATTCACTACTAGTCTGTTATCTCTTCAGAAACACTTGACTAAGCTAGAAGTTAAAACAATTATAATTACTATAATTTACTAATTACCATATTATTATTATTGAGACATAAGTAAATTTTGTGATGGACAGTCTCCCCCAGTGGTAGATATCTAGACATTCCTGAGAGAAGGAACAAGGGAGGAATTGTACGAGGAAAGTTGTTACATGAAGTTACTAATCTGGTGAGAGAAATACAGTAAAGGGATAAGAAATAGGGAGAAAAGATGTCTTGGAGAATGATCATGGTTAATTGTCGGAAATGGACCGGAAATTGAAGTGTGGAAACACATAAATCTATTTCGAATCAACGAACTGAGAAATGGTATGCGATAGTAAGAATAAAAAGTGTAATTGGAGATGTAGAAAGGAGCATTAGTAAATTTCCATAGGGTTTTTGATTCGAAGGACTGGAATTTTGCTTACCTCACAGTTCTAGTCCTAATATTATGGTTTGACAATGATTGCCTGTTATATTGTGTTTTGTGTGTGACGTTATTTATAATGTCATCGACTTGAATAAACAATTTACAGTAAATCACATAATAAAATAGAAAATAAATAGGTAAAAGAGGGCGATCCGATATACATATGTCAATGTGAACTTGATCAGGTTGTAGAGAAATAAATAGATTGTAAATAATAAACCATTCATACTCTGCAATTGCTATCGGAAGCAGGGTAGAAAAAGTTTCTCAGGATATTAGATTTTTAAACGGTAAGTCACACAACTTTTAACAATATTCTTAGCAAAGACTCCTTCCATCAGTCAACTAAGTGAAACAAAATAGATACTGACAACAATTAGGGACCATGAAAACTCGAAAAGGAAGCAGTCGTGCGTGGTGAGCAGAGGAGATGAAGAATGATTAAAAATGACAACCAAAAGATTGTTTAATAAAAACAAAAAAGAATTAGCTTTTTCGGAGTCCAACAAGCCGGTTCATAAACAGGTAAGTTGTTTTGTAAAGTAACTTTCTGAAAGATACGGAGATCAGAAAAAGCGTTAGGAACTAGTCCGTGATTCTGTGATAGAACAAACCTATAGACTCGGTCCATCGGCTTCAGCTGCGAGACCTAGAGTTGGTTACCTACTTGTTACTTGTTCTCTCTGTCGCTCACCAAGAGAGACTTCAATTCCACACGTCTCATCCGCGCATGCAACCCCAAGTCACGGAAACCAAGTGGGTAAATTTCCTGTTCCTAAACGATATGCTTAAATAAAATATATCTAAAATCTATTTCAAAAATATCGAACAGTGTCCTACTTTCATGAAAGTTGTTTTTATCGCCCATATACTTCTTGTCGTTTAGTTGTGATTTACTGATCGGCTCTTCTGTCTTAAAGTCACTCACAGCTAGACCAAGTCAGACTTTGTAGAAATTTCGACTTCGCTAAGGTAACTCCAAAGTTTTTAAATCCCATAAACTTTTTTTTTTTTCAAATGAAGTTTATATTAGGCTTGTTAATGGAAACTACTTCATTCGACAGTCCTTGGTCCATGTCTGCTGGTCGGTGAGTGAAGTAAGTTCTGTTAACAGGGTTATCATAACCTTCCTATTTTAAAATGTGATCCATCCACAAACAACACCGACCAAGTAGTTCTTACTAATTATAAGAGGACTAGATTGGCTTGGAAACAGCAAACATTAATTCGCAGAATCAGATTCTTGTGATACTTACAAACGTTTAAAAGTTCACTTCGATTAAAGAGGATAGACACACAAACGTCTGCATAGTGCAATTTATAAGGGTACGGCTCCTAAATTTAAGATAATTCGCTGAGAGCAGGAAAATATTCTTTTCCCTTCGTAACAGCCTGATTCGTCCAGGAGCTGATCCTTACAGCTTACTCAACTTTTCAACCGATATATTGCATTATGCCATGAAAGTAAACAGGCTTTTTTAATGGGTTTTAATAGCTTTCACCTCCACCCTGGAAGAGGATCGGAATTCGGTGGGTATTGACTCTGCAGATCCGGGAGGTTTCTCCTTTGCTCTAATGAAGTCATGTGTGTGCGTGAGGAAAGTAGACGAGCGACGCTAAAAACAGAGGCTTTGTCTATCCGTCGTCCGTCGGTCCGAGGTAATGACCCGCCTTTTGTGTCCTGTACCGGCTCCCCCGACAATGGCCGCTTTTGCCCGGTCAGGGGTCTCATAGCACACTTTTTTTTTTTTTTATAATTTGTATTTACTTTTTTTTTTTTGAAAATCTCATCATGTGATGAGCGACGCCGTGCAAAGTGGAAACTGCTGAAGGCTCGTGATAAACCCCGGCCTATCCCTCCGCCAAACATCCACTGGTACAGTTCCACTATCCAAAGAAACTATTTGAATATTCCATGTTTCTCAAAACGTTGTTCTTGAAAATAATTATGGTACTGAAATTGTTATTTAAGAAATTGTTAACTTCATAAGATATGTTTATATTGAATTTAGATTGTGGCCGATAACAAAAAAGTTAATCCTTGTCATTTTACTAGAAAAAGCGACAGTGGCAGGCCGTGATTCGAACCCGCGATTTCCTGATCTTCATTCAAGACCACTTCTTAATAACTAGTGTCGTTAGATGGAATCAACCACTATAGCCGATTTCCATTCCCAGCAAACATCCACCACTTCAATGGCCAATCGAAAAGTGGTTCGAGTATAATTAGAGGGAATCATCTAGAGAAAGAGGGCAAATTGTGTTTCTCACGAAATTATAATTGAATGAAACAATATTCATAAGATGTATGGATAAAATCACAGTTGAGACTGACCGATCAGCAATATAAAAGAAAAATTGCCTGCTATTATGTGTTTCTGCTGTTAAAAGGGGCTTAAGCAAAATATGAATAAGCCATCATTAAATGGAATACGATTAATTGCCAAATCATTGAAAACAATGAGAGCGATAAAGATGTCGACGATATTATATAAGTTAAGAGTGGGCCGGCCGTTAATGGGACAATATCAGACAAATTGACAGGGATATTAGGGGCGGTGTAGAGTTGAGGACATCTGTGCTCTCTGGCAGATGGGATCCGCCTTCCAGGATCCAGGGAGAACTCTTCAGCCCCTTTATATACACCGTATCGTATTATCAACACGCAACGATCGCGGCAAATCTTCCCTTCGAATAAAAACGAGTCCGAAACAACCAAAGACAGATATTCCTAGTCGATGTCAACAATAAAATGACAAAATAAAGTGAACTGTGGTGCATCACATAATTAAGCGCTTTGTTGTGGTTGCGAAAACTACTTTAATGACAGCTTAAATGACTTTTTGTGATGACAGTCTACTAAAACCGCAAGACAAAATACATATTGATCAGGCCGTGAGTATCTTTAATTTACTACTCCTAGGATAGGAAGAGAAATAATCATATTTCAATTTCCAAGGCATTGGTTAATCGAAAACTCTTAATTATTCCATTGAAGGCCCTACACTACTGCGTGGTCCCTTTTATTTTTAGCATTTAGTAAATTTTCCATGGAGAATATTTTCCCTCAATCTGAAACTCGTGTTGTGAACTTGTTTGTCAAAACAATTTTAAGGGCATTTAGAATTTTTAGTTGTGGTATGTAATCTCACAGTTTTTTTTTTAATTATCAGGGGTATAGCGGCCACCTTAACAAGTGAATACGGGTCCAAAGTGCTATTTTGAAGGAATGTGGTAATATAAAAATAAACAAATAAACAAAAAACATGCCATACAATACATTTTTTCTCCCCCAATAAATAATCCCTAAAAAGAAATCTAAAGTTATTAATAAATTAAGTCAATGTTATGAGGATAAGTCTGAATCCATTGACGTTTTCGTTACTATTGTACAATAAAAAATACCAGATATGGCAGCTTTAAAATCTTTTGAGGTGATCACGGCCATTTTCTTGACCAATAAAGAAGCAATGGAAGGTTAGAACGACAACATGTAGCAACGTTGTTCAAATTTCATCATGAAGGCCGTGGCTAAAGTTTTGTACTGTTCGCCTCAACAACAGCTATCCCATGCTAATAACTGTTATGAACTCTCTCCTTAGAACAAAAATAATTATTTTATTGACACAGTCAATATTCAAGTATGCCATTAAATTTATTTAAAATTTAAGTCGAGTCTGAAGTATAACACAATTAAAGGTTTCGTTACGTTCATTGAGGGGTTTAATGATCTTGCGTAATAATACGCTAAAGCCCCACCACGTAATACATATTATTAATCAAAAAGTCAAAATTTTTTATATCCTAATTAATACGTATGATAGGAGAATACATTGTTTTGTTTTTTTATGTCGATTGTTAATGATAATTGGCCCTTCATTACTTTTTCAAAAGATTGCTTTCATTTTTAAGATCTCTGGGGCATCAGACAAAATTTTTATATAAAATATCATGCCTCTATATAAAATAGGTGATTCAAAAAATTTGCGAATACATTTTTTATGGCCACTTTAATGGCCGGGTCTACTTAAAGCACCGGGACAGGTATTTTATTATTAATCATACATATTGCATATTGTTTATTTTTTGGTAACAAATTAATTTGTTAATGGTACTATATTATTTTGTAAGGGGCTGATTTTATTCTTTGCATAATTTGGACATCAAAGAAAACAACTATGAAAAATATTACAAGAGATCTTTAATTTGATGCCTTACTCAAAATGGTAGAATATAAATATTTTTTTAAATATCAAGTGATTGATTTAATAATAACACTATCATGTTTTATGGTGATCGCAGTTTTGTTTATTGTCGCATCATCAAATGATGCATGTCTGTCTCCAGGCCGAAAAGGGGGTTCGCGTAGACCGGGAAAGACAAACACTTATGAAAACATAAGTGTCTGGTTTTGAAAAAAAAACCAACGAAATCCTAAAAGTAATACTACTTAAATTCTCTAAAACATTGGATAGTTTCCTTTTTTTAGTACTGATAGCAATGAAGAATTAAGGCATGATGATTGTGCAAATAAATTTTTAGTTTAGCACTATATGGTATAAATGTAAAGAATTTTTACTTATTCTAGCATTTTCTCTATAAATATCTAAAATAATTTTGAAGGAAATCCATCCCCTGGCTACGCCCCTCTTTTTACATTTGCTGAAAAATATTTAAATAGTAATTTTTGACGTTCAAACAAGTGGGGAGAGTTCATAAATGCGATGATGTGTTTTTGTGGCATTCGTGTAAATATGCAACGGAGCGAACCATTTTAAGACAGTCCCATAAAAAAAATAATAATAAAAACTGTGTCGGCAAACGGACACAGGATATTGGTAACAGTTAATTAGGAACGTGTCGTCGCAGCAGATCAGACTGAAAGTTCCCCGGAGTGAGGCTAAGCATAAAGGTAGTTCTGTATTAGCATGACAGGAGAGTTCGTAGGTCTTCAAAGATGACGCGGTCACAATCCAGCCATTCGTCACATTGTTTTAGTATTGCCTAGGTCTAAAGGTACTAAGTAATGTAATATTATATATCAGTATAGAGCGCGCTTAGACAAAAGTTTTTCTGACGAAACTTTAAGGTAGAGAGCTCGATCGCTTGAACAGCAACTGCGTAATTAACTCTCGCATAAGAGAACGAATTTAATTTATGACAACCCAAGAAATACATTTAACAGCGCCTCTTCGAATTGCTTAATTTATGAAGACTACCTTTCCTACAGAGTGGTACCATTTTATATTATCCATTTGGAAGTAATTTTTTCAACAAATTAAACCCGGGAATTGACCACATACCGATAAGGCGAGGTTGCACAATTGTCAGATTGTGTATATTTAAATAATTTTGGAATTTTTCTTCTTTATAGAATAAATTATTTCTTTAAATAAAATTTTCCCTTTCACAAAATTATTAGAGGAGTGTCATTCTTCCCATTTCAATCCAGAATACTCCCCAAGATAGCCAATTCTTCCTTCTATATTAACAACCCCACCCTTAACACTGATCTCAACATCTCATTCTTTCAAGATCTAGCTACCTCAACTAGAACTTCCATTCCCACCTCCCTGGCCATCCTAATCCATAGCTATTTACACCCATCCCATCTTCACAAACTCAAAGCTTTTACCCCAAAGGTAAAAGTGGCCTCGTGACCTGCCAACTAACTAAAATTTTCTTCATTTCAATGAAGAGATATTCACTACCGCAAAAAATTTAATTCTTTTTTAATTAATATTAAACATTTTCTGTGATAAGGGGCTGTAAATATGAAGGAAACTTCTAATAAATATTCAGAAAATGAATTTTAAAAAAGTTATACAGAAATTTCTGTTTTGATTTCTTGTGTCAATGATCTCTAAAAATTTAGCAAAAGGTTTTTTAAATTTAAATTTTATTAGCCCGTGTTGTTGCTTTAGTGGAAGATGGTCGAAACCAAAGATATGTAGCCCGTACGTTGGATTTACCTGAAACTAGTAACAATATGTGCAGAAACTGATAGAAGAAGATTTGCTGAAGTGAACTCTCAGTGTTTAAACCTTCAGAGACCAGCATCAGTGCCACTGTTGACCAGAGAACATCACATAACATTTTAGCAGTTTCTGCGCACATTTCTACACCCCGTGTTGTGCAGTCTCAGTGATAGTTGAACACCGATTCATATCTTTGGCTTCGACCGTCTTCCACTAAAGTAACAACATGGGCTACTTGCTCAAGCATCAAAAACATTTTTCTTAATTAAAATTAAAGAAAAAACTCAAAAAAGACCTTTTGCTACATTTTTAGTAAAAGGTTCACTTCAGTAAGTCTTCTTTTAACAGTTTCTGCACATATTGCTGCTCTCCGAGGTGAGTAGTCTCAGTAGCAGTTTTAAAACCAATTCCGAAGTGTGTGTAGTACAATAAACTGGTCATATCTTGGCTCTGTCACTCATGGCAGACCTGATCTGAGTCTGTAATTGCACAAAACTGTCTCACGGTAACCTGTAATTGCTCTCCGAACAATAGTTTTCAGGTAAGGGCTGCATATTTTTTCACTAATGGAACAACACGGGATACTTGCTGGAGCGTCAAAACTTTTTTCAACTTAAGGAAACCTTTTGCTGAATTTTTAGAGATCATTTACACCAGAAATAAAAATAGACATTTCTATACATATGTTTTTAATATTTACTGGGGGGTTTTCCTTCATATTTATAGCTCCTTATCGCTGAAATATTTAAATATTAATTAAATAAGAATTGAAAGCGAAAATAATTCTATTAGGACATATTATAATTTTTTTAAGTGTGGCATTTTTTTGTAGGGTGGTCTATATTATATATATATATTATTTTATATATTGCATGTTTTTCTTCTCAACGAAAATTTTCTACCCAGGTTCAGAAAAAAACATGATATATACCAGAAGCTGAAGACACCATCATGTTCTTAAAAGAATATAAGCTTATTAAACAATTATAAATCATTTTCAATAAAACTTATTTTTTTATTTCTATATAATTTACACAGACGCTCTATGTAGTTAATTGTTAGTTGTTTCAGAGCAGTGGCTCTAAACATGTTTCACATTTATGGCACATTAAAATAAATTAAAGACTGTTGAGTATTAATTAAAGTATAACAGAAATGTGAACCTCATCAGAAAAAGTATATATTGGAAAATAAGGTACCGACCACTGCATCTTTGGGAGGACTTTACATGCAGCTTTTAACATACCATGAAAAGAGGAAATAATATCCACCAATTTGGAGTAGGTACTATGAATGAAAATAAAAATATTATCCAAACCTACATTTTTTTTATGTGATGGTTATGTCAATATTAAGTTGGTTCTTTTTAATTATGAAACACAGTGGAATGGACAATAAATATTAAAGTTCATGTTTTGTAAAAATGTTAAGTTTCATACAACTTTTTTTATTCTTAAGGCCACTAGGATTGTTTTAAAGAGGTGAAGTGGCAAAGTGGATATATTTAAACAGTTTGAATACAATGTTATGGAATTTTATTCATTAACAATTGTTTCATTATTTAATTTGCATGGGCTTTAGGGGTGATGATGACTTCTAGAACAGGAAACAAAAATAATGAACCCCAAATACCAATCAAATATTCCATCCTAAAGATGCTTTAAAATATTTTACAGGATGTGCAATCCAACAGAACAGTGTATGAAATGACAAAGGTTATAAAGGGGGTAATGGCAGATATAGGGAGAGTGAAACTTCCAGAGAATGGAGGACTAGAGAAGAAAAGAACAGTGGAATGCTGCAGTTCTATATAAAGTGTGTAAAGGTCAGAAAGACTGTATTCCCTTGCTGGTTATATCTTATATTCCAAGAGTAGGATAAGGATTTGAACTGAAAAAGATTGAATATATAGGAGAGCTATGAGCAGAGGCGTAACTACAGGGTGGCAGGGCTGGCAAAATGCCACGGGCCCCCGACCCAAGAGGGCCCCGGCCCAAGTGGCTGCGAGCTCAGAAATATTGTTTTAATATTGTACCTATTTATAAAAATATTAAAATAGGTTCAATTGAAAATTGTTATTGGTTGTGGGTAACTAAACTACTCATAAGTATAATAAAGCTTAATGATAGGGCCCCCATTAAAGGAATTTGCCACGGGCCCCAGATGATATAGTTACGCCACTGGCTATGAGATTTAATAGTTTTGAAAATAAATTCCAAGGATGTGTTTACCAAAAAAGAGGAAGAGTCACACTAATGTGGTGTAAAGTTGGGAAACACAGGGACACTGCTGAGTCCTGAAGACAAATCTAATGAAATAAACATATTCTGCCAAAACTTATGGTGGCCAGCTCTTATCACCACAGACATTAATCCCATAAATAGCATATGCCTAGGATTTCAATAAAGGGGAAAGAACATATTAAGTTTCTGATTTACAATAAATACTTGTATGTGGTCGTCATTTAGGAATGAATTATATCTTTTGATTTTCCGCCTAATTCAGAGGTTATCTCCCTTCATTAGGATTTATGCCAGAATACCATGAATGTATTTAAAGCAATAAGTAGTTCTACAATACACCAATATCTTAAATAAATTATAACTATTTATCATTAGCCATAAGTTTTCATTACATTTTGTTTCTTTTTTACACTTTTTTGGTTTTTTACAAACAAATAGAAACCCTGTTTTCACCCCTGTTTCTGCATTTGAAGTAGATTCATGATATTTTACACAGCAGTTCCATTTATGCCCCACCCTAATGGTGATATAAATAAAAGCTAATGACTCCATGAAAAATAATGAAGGACCATCAAACAATTAGTAGGTAATGAAAACATAAATCTTTCCCTGTCATATTAAGTGTCTTACGACGTATCGGAATCCTCAGGTGGGCCTCTATGAAATCATTCCATCCATCTCAATCCCTCACCAGGTGTTTTAAATCAGGCTAGTATTTCTCTCCCCTTACCTCTCTCATTCTACAAGTTCACCTCCATGATTATATAGGTCTGCCCCTTCTTATTGGCCCTACAGATCCCACTCCAGACAATGCTTTTGAGGTTCCGAGCGACTTCACTGTGTTTGTTCTCTAGTCAAATTTTTATCCATTTTGTACAACTAATAACCTAGTCAATAGGTTCTTATTTTCTTTAATGCCATAGAATTGTGATATTGGGCAGGACATAAAATTAAATATATTGATATCCTGATTAATATTTGATGTAATATTTGTTGGGAATTTAGTTGTTACTCAAATTCATTAACACTTTTATTAAAATAGTGTTCTCTACTTTTTCACAGTTACAAAACCGTTAATTGTGTGATAGATCACACATTTTTTGTAATGTTTGTTAATTTCTTTTTGTTAGACTTTTTTTTTTAAAGGTTCCCTATTTTTCTTGGAAGTCTGACTGCATAGGAGGGTGGTCTGAAAAGTTTCCGACCTAAAAAAGCTTTTACTTCACTAGCTTTTATTTATTTTATTATCATCTTCATGTTGAGGTCGGAAACTGTTCAGCCCACCTCTATATGTGCATAAATCCTCTATATTTAAAAGGGTTCATTTTCATAAACAAACACCTTTGAAATCGTTGCTAGCCTCTCAAGCATAAGTTTGGTTTTCTAAACCGGATTTACTACTTCTTTATTCACCTAGCTTCTCATTTTTCCTCATGTGAACAGCAAAAGGACCCTCACCTTAGGAAAATAATACTCATGTGGAATGGAATTGAAGAGGGGTGTCTGTGATTAGTAATCCGGAGTGATGACTATTAGCGTCAGGCATATTATTTGATATTTGCTGCAATATAAACAATTTGTAATTTTTTTTTTTTTTTTTATTTCAAAACCTCAAACAAAATACAATGTACAAAACAATTTGTAAAGTACGTAAATTTATTTAAAATGAAGGCATGTCCCAGTAATTTACAAGAATCAGTTAATCAAATAAATCTTTTAACTAATTCAATAAATTAAATAGGTATTTTTAATTTGCATTTATTTTAAATAAAGATTCATGAATAATTTACTCCAGTTAATTTTTTTTTTTTATCATTACATTTATTATCCACCAGTGTAGTATAAGTTAATTTAAATAAATCTCAAGAAAATGCCTAGCATATGTTAGTAAGATTTCTGCTAGAGGTCAGGCATGGCAGCTCCTCCATTCAAGCTGCCAAATTTGTAACCTTCATAATAACAGAAGGTTATGAAAACTTAACTTGTGACACGTATCACTTAAAGCATTCACTTCAACCTCACACATTCACTAGTCACTACTTATTATTACATATTATTGAAATGGACCTGGCAGCTAAAAAGTTTGCTCTGAACTTTTTATCCGAAACATGTTACCTTGAGTTCTTTCACAAGTTCAATTTCTTCAATGGTTAGTTATTTATTAAAAATTGATATTAATTTCAAGGATTCAACTTAATTAAATATTCAAAATTTATTGTTGCAGTGTGATTTATCACTTTTAATTATGAACCATTTTCCTTTGCAGTTATTTGCTTAAAAGCCCTCATCAGCAAATGCCTGGGGTATGCAATAATTGCAGGGTCATGTATTGGTAAGATATTAAATGTTTTATTTTGTACTTGCACATTAAAGCTCTCTAAGATGACTAGTATAATGTAGTGGTTAGCGCATCTGTTTCATGACAGGAAAGTTCAGGGTTAAAGCCGGAGTCAGGCTGTGGCATAGTTAGAATTGGATAGTACCTAAACTTAACAAGAGATAAAAGCTACTGTTTGAAAAATTTCATTATTTTTACAAATTTCCCATAGAGGTTGTGATCAATGGTTTATCTGTTTTAAAGATTTTTTTTTATTATAATATTTAGTTGTAAATAAAGAAATCCATGTTAGACTGTCATTCTGAATAAATAATGCCAGTTTGCTAGATGGAGTAGATTTTAATTTATTTGTATTATCCTTGGTTTAAAAGGTTAAGGATAGTTGTCCTGTATGAACCCAAAAACTTAATTTTGACATTAAAAAATTCAATTTATGGATTATCCATTACAAATCACAGTCCACATTATTTTTTTGCTCTAGGTTTAAACCCCTGTTCATGTCCATTAGGAAAAGTTTCCCTATACTAAGTCATCATTAGAAATAGACGAATTATATTGTTATTAAAATTATATATATTTATTTTATCAAAAGTTAAAATTCGGTCAATTTGTCATTAATCTGAGATCCTAAATTAAAATTAGGTCAGGACCACGCAGTGACATCTCTGAACTGAGGCTCAAAAATTTTAATTAATGTTTGGGATAATATAATTATAGTATTAGGTTGGCATTTAATTATTTTTGGTTTATATTTTTTTTAGTTCTTAATCAGATTTCATTGCAATGGTATATCTCTGCTTTCAAGACTTAATTTATAATAACCGCATGGTTGTTTAAATTAACTTTACTTTTTTGCCAGAGTGTAGGGGTATAATTTATTTAAATAAATCTAAATGTCAGCTCTTTAATCATTTGAGGTATTAAATTTTCATTTTGGATTCAGATTTATAATGATTTAGAACTAGTAGGTAATGGGGCCCAGTTTGGTGGGAATTTAAGTGCGTGACTCTCACGCTGGGGACGGGGTTCGAGCATTGCTTTGCTAACCTTCACAGCAAATTATACTACTATTGTTGACTAAGTCTTACAACAGACAAATCTTTTTTCCAACAGGCAAGTCTAGTTTACAATTTTACGTTCCTATTCCATTAAGTTCTGAGTTTTGGAAAGTTATAACTCAAATTTTATGTTTTCAGTAAAGGTTCCCCAAGTCCTGAAAATATGGAATAACAGAAGTGCCAAAGGTGTAAGTTTCATAAGCGTATTGACCGATCTGTATGCAATTACTATTGCTTCTTCTTACAGCTTTGTGAAATCTTTTCCTTTCAGGTAATTTTACTGTCAAGTCTGCATTGCTTGCTAGTGTTGAAATTATTGCGTTAAATTATATTATTTTCATAGTGATAACTCTGTTTAATTAAGACCCAAACATAACATTTGTTCAGTGTTATCAGATCCTAAAAATGAACAAAGGTTTTAAAAAAAAAAATATTAATAGTTTTTTATGACATTATAAAACCCTTTAGGGTTTGTAAGTTATAATGAAGGTCATTCATGATTTTAACAATGTTCAAAAAATTTAATTTCTTTTACTATGTTCATGAAATGATTTGTACATAAGATTTCTTAAATAATTAAAGTCAGTTTTGCCATTGCACAGACATCTATTTCATATCAAAGCACTTTTGACTATTGAATGGGCATCCTTAATGGAACTCAAATTTAATAGTGTCTTATAATTTAGAGCAAGTTTTTTGCTGATTCCGTTAACAGTTTTATGCTAGTTTTACATCAAATTAAAGAAACAACCCACTCTAGAGTCAAGGTGGGGCATGCGATGGATGGTTGTATGTCTTGTTTACTAATGGATCTTGGTTTCGCTAACAAATAGATATAAAAAGAATGAGAGAGTAGAGACAGCCTGGAATGCAAAACCTCTCATGGTGGCTCAGCATGTGCAGTTAACAAGAAGGAACTGTACTACTGGGGTTTTAATCAACCTTTAAGCTAGGACTGATATCGTTTTGTTTTGTTTTATTTAACAGTTATTGGGATATGATTGGAATAAGTATTTTAAGATGAAACTTGGTATATAGATCTTTAGGAGTAGGATATAGCAAGCAGTAGGTCATCAACTTGATCCTGAGCATGCTATGGAGTAAATAGTTTTTAACTTTTAGAATTAGACATGCAGTTTACATTTAGACAAAATATTTCCTATTTATTTTAAACATTGTCTATAAAATGTGTATAGATATTCACACATTTGAAAATGATATATTTTTTTCTAATAAAAGGAAAGAAACATAAATGGTCTATTTCATCCCTAATCCCTTAAGTTCTTTTGATGCATGTTTTCAAATGAACTTCTATAATTTTGTTTAAATATTTATCTAATCAATTTAATATATTTTTATTGAAACATTTAATTTAAATTAATATTTCTAGTGCTTATGGCGAAGGCTTTTTTCTTGGAATTCAAACATTAACGATAGCATCTCAAGTACTGTACTACAATTATTCAAAAGCTCTTTCAGCCGCATTTGTTGCATTATACAGTGTAGTGTGCTATACGCTCACAAGTGGTCTGGTACCAGTTGACATACTTTGGAATATGCAAGCTGTCTCTTTACCTATTCTTCTATTTGGGAAAGTGAGTAAGAAACTGGTAACCTTTATTTTTTATTTAGAATGCTATATGAACTAACGACGACTTCAGTTGTTATTCATGTTAATTATTCTTTTATATTTTTTCTTCAGCTAATAATTATTAACCAAAGGGAAAATGGTTGGCAATGAATTAATATGACAAACTTTGTACTATAATAATAATGTTAACTTCTCATCCTGTTCAAGTGAGACAATTTAAGTACAGTCCAATCTTGATTATCTGGCAAATATGGTGCCGACAAGTTGTCAGATTATCAGATATTCTGGACTACTGAGGGTCTCCACTTAAACAATGCAAAATAAGTAATTAAGCTCGAAATAATGCAAGGTTAGATTTGTTTTATTAATCCTTCTTTATTAAGAAAACAAAATAAACATAACTTACAAATACTACCTACTACTTTATAACTAGAATCGTTAGTTGACACTTAGCATGTAAAACTTAAAAAACAATTTTTAACACAATATGCAAAATAGTTAAAATACAAAATAATACTGATATTGGAGTGTTCCTCTCTCTCTCTTTGTTGTTGAAACCAGGCATTTAAAACTTCTTCAATTTTCAGGAATTTGCCACTCCTTGTTTTTTTTTTGTTGTTCACATACAACCAAGTTTAAAAACTTTCAATTTTGTCTTTATTTTACACTGTCATATACAGTAGCCCGGCCTACTCCGTAGACTCCTCTCAAAACAGCAGGTGTTTCACCACGCTCATGTAGTTGAATTATGGCTCATTTATCATTTAGTGTAAGTGTGGTGTATTTACATTTTTTGTTTGATGTGGACGCTATCACTAAACAAAAACCAATAACACGAAATGTATTATAAACACTAACAAACGAAATTTGCAGCACTGTCCTAATAGGCGAGAAAACTGGGGTTATTTAACGGTTGAATTGTTTAACCCCAGTTTTCTCACCTATTAGGACAGTGCTGCAAATTTTGTCTGTTAGTGTTTATAATACATTTCGTGTTGTGATTTTGTTGTTTGTTTTTGTTTAACGATATCGTCCTCATCAAACAAAAAATGTAAATATGGTAATCGATGAACGTGTTGTGACAGGAAAAATAATAAATATAAACCCTCTATTTTATTTAGTTACGAGTCAATATTTATTATATACTTTTAGTAATAAATTCCGTTAAAGGAAATATTTTTCACTGGAACACATGGATTTTCGATGAATGCTTCACCCATAGCTGTATATATTTTTTTACTGTCATTTGTGCAAACAAATCTTAAAGTAAAAATATTTTATTTAACTGTGGTGTTTTGAACCGTCAGTTGTTCTTCAACCAGTAACTATAATTATACAAGTGTCATTATTCTTATTAAATTCACCATTCATAGTCTAAATGCTAAATAACCTGAACGGTAAATAATCTAAATGTATTTTTCATAGAAACAGGTTGTAATACGCATCATCATGAAAATGGTTATTTTATTATTAAAAATTTAACTGTAACACCACAGATCTAGTTCTAAGGAAAATGTTGAAGATATTTGAGCAATCATTTATATTATAAGTAGTTGAAAATATTAAATAATATATCACTGGTGTTTGGTTAACAGTGCAATTTACCGTGTTTGAAAAATCATTATTATAAATCCTGTCTAAGCATTTATTTCTTCCTAAATCACTGTTCTCTTAACAGAGACTATTCACTATACTAAAATATGAACTTTAATTAAATACTATTTATTTATTTTAAACACATAGGCCAAGAAGACATAAAAACCCTTATTTTTATATAAATGATGACTAAGTCCTTTTGACCAAACACCATATAAATACATAAACTATTATATTGTTATTATCTTTTTCAGCTCACTCAGGCATACTCAAATTATAAAATCAAAGGTACTGGGCAACTGTCAGCTGCAACATGTGTGATGTTGTTATTTGGTTCCATTTCACGCATATTTACTTCTCTCCAAGAGACAGGTGATGTGATAGTTATCGTGACATATCTTCTAGCAACTCTAGGAAATGCTATCATCGTTTTACAATTTGTATACTACAGAAAACCTGCTGGCAAACCCCAAAAAAAGAAAGAGGGAAAGAAGTCTCGATAAATAATGTAATACGACTCTGTGATACATTTCATAGTGAGATCATTTCTGTGCTCAAATTATTTGTCTCTAAAATAAGGAAATTCCATTCCATTAGTTAAAATTTAAACTTTCGATAAATTTCTTCCCGCTTCATTTTTTTGTTACTATTTATACATTTTTTTTTATATTGTTGTTATTAAATTGGTATAGTACTATATATACTTTTTTATGTTGTTTTTCACTAAATGTGAAATTGCACAATTTAGTTAACTTATTTATATACGTACTTTGGCTCATGTAAATTAAAAAATGAATAGATATTTGATCAAGCAAATAGTTCAGTCAATTGCTCAAGCACTCCATTATCAAAAAATGTATTATGCTTTCCTGCAGATTTCTCGATATGATTTAATAAAAAAAACAAAAATAATAACTCCTTTATTCAAAAGGTCTTACAATATATACATGTATCAATGTAATAGTTCGTTTCTATTTTAGAACATACATTAAATTTAGATTGTATACAACGAGTAATAACAATAAACAAATACTAGACCAATCTCATATCAACACCATAAAAGTAATCTACAATGAAAATGTTATTATTCACTATTTAATTAGTCAAATTTTAATTTGACAATATAGTTTATATCTAAGATTGTGATATATACTACAATGAGATTACAAGAAAAATGCTCTCTGAAACATCATTTTGTACTAATTAGTTTAAATTAGTAATCACATAAAAATATGTTCATTTAACCAAAGTTGTATTAATATATTGAGAGTGTGCTGACTGCAACATATAAATATGTTAGTATAACCCTAAATCATTTTTGACACATAAATACATTGTATGTAGCAAGCACGGTGACATTCAAGTGTCCATCTATAAATACATATTGTAAGCATAGACATCAATCAGCCATAAGTATTGTTTGAAATGTAAAATAAAATTTCTAAATGTATAAAATAATTTTGACGTAAATTAAAAAAAAACTATTTATTAAATGTGAATGAATTTGTAATTCAGCCACTCAGTTCTGGATGAGATACTTCCAATAACATTTTGTGATGAAAGGACCCTAAATTTTCATTTTCTTGGCCAGTTTTGAGTGAAATTTCACATTTAGCAAATAATTACTCATTCCATTACCCTTAAGATTATTGTGTACTTCCTTCGTTATTATAATGAAACAAATAAACTTTTATTATTTATTTCAATGAAATATATTTTTTTATTGGTCTATTTATTTTTCCTGTCCTAAATTGGAATATATTACAGATTTATATCACATTAATTATTCTAAAATTTACATCTAATAGCATTAAGACTCAACTGTTGAGAAATAAAGAAATAGTATGCTATGCCTATTTTTAAAATATTCAATTCTTTATTCGAGAAATTAGATACTGAACTATTATTAAAATGATGAATGAAGAAAATAATTGAAATGTTTCCTATTATCTCAATAAATATTCAAGATAAAAGTAAAATCATGTGCATAATGTCATTATGACTGGATCCACCCCTTAAAAAAAAAAATCCTTTTGGAAGAAGCTCAGTAGTAGTAGATGCTCTAACCATGAAGACTTCTATTGTTTGCTGCGGCTATGAGCCAAAAACACTGATACGCAATGGTAATAATTTTTTTTTACATATTCAATTTTATTCACAACTCAATACAGAAATAATAAAACTAATGACCATACATACCACTCATCACTGGTGTAAAAAGAAAAGTAATAAAATGTATTAAGGGTCACAAGTTCAGTAAATAACTATCCTTTGTTTATCTTAATTTTGTATAAATAATTCTTAGGTGTTACTTTTAAAGAAACAAATTTTAAAATTAAGTATTTAATCAGACAATGATAATTCTAAACCACCCTGAAATTAGTTCCCAATAGGGTTTTATCCATTTATAATTTAGTTATAGCAAACAGAACCCTGCCACTCCTCCAGGTAAGATGGGAACCATCAGCTTACAGAAAAGTTTCCGACCTAACAAAGCTTTTATTTATTTTATTATCATCTTCATGTTGAGGTCGGAAACTTTTCAGACCACCTGTGTATACATAGGGTAGCATGACGCACACATCTAACAGACGCTCAAATTAAAAATTTACCTCTGACTGACACCACCTAATATGTGAGCAGAAAGCTATTTTCAAATTATTAGACTATGCGATAAGAAAGTATTTGTTAATTATCCACTAATTGATCATTCAAAAATCCTTCTTACATATTATTATATGTATTATGTGAAGAGACTTTAGTAGGCTAGAAATACAAAAAAACATTAAAACCGTCACTAAACTGGGGGAATATGTTTTGGCATACATTTCAAAAGTGAGTTTCACTTGATGCTAACAATAATATTAACTATATATATATGTATAGAGAGAGAGAGGGAAATATAACTAAAGTCATTAAATAAATAAGTACTTGGTAATTAAAAAATATTTTATTACTAAATTGAATAGGATACTCAATTAAAAATCATGTCGTGCTGATTTACTGTAAGTGATATGCGTTGGAACTTTAATGAACAATAATTATAAAATGCTTAAAAGTTCAATATCAAGAACCAAGGAAATAAACATATCAAAGTCTGAGGTAATTTATTCTCAGAGAAAAACAATTTTTTTTTAGTGAAGTAACTCCTTTCTCTCATCTCCCCATAATTTTTATTTTATTTAAATCACAGAGCGTTTTCAACAGCTCACAATGCCATTTTCAAGGCTAGCCACACAAAAATCTGTGTTAGCAGCACGAGGCTACTTCAACGGTTTTCAATCTCTGACTGGGACAAGGTAGCCTTGCTAACCGGTAATCCCTACTAATAAGCCACAGTAACCCAGCCTCCAGAATGGCATTGTGAGTTGCTGAGTTAAAGCGCTTGGCATTTTAAATAAAATAAAAATTGTGGGGAGAAGAGTGAAAGAAGTTGTTATTCCTTTAGAGACATCCCTGCAGTTGGCATTACAAAATGAATAATTTTTTTTTTTTTTATGAAGATGAAATTGAACAGGTTGAAAATTAAAGGGTTGCCCAAAAAGTCCGTTCGGTTTTTTAAGCAAAAATAAGAAACAACTTTTAAACACAAAGCGATTTATTCAATCAATGATATAATTGCCGTTTTGTTCCAGTATTTTCTGCCATCTCATGGGCAGATTCATAATTCCATGCTCAAAGAATTTCCTGTCTTTACTGGCAAAAAAATTTTCCAAGTGGATTTTTACATCTTCAGAGTTGAAGGTCTGTCCATTCAATGAATTTTGAAGAGACCGAAACAGGTGGAAATCTGAAGGTGCAAGGTCAGGCGAATATGAAGGGTGCAGCAAAACTTCCCAGCCAAGCTCCAGTAACTTCTGCCGCGTCTGCTAAGTGTGTGGTCTGGCATTGTCGTGATGGAAGACAATCCCCTTACGGTTGGCCAGTTCTGGACACTTCTGGTGGATCGCTGCATTTAATTTGTCCAGCTGGTCACAGTACACATCCGAATTGATCGTCCTGTTCGCGGGAAGAAGTTCGTAAAAGACAACACCACTCCAATCCCACCAAATCGAGAGCATAACCTTCTTTGGTAGTTGTTTGTGGTGATTCGCCGCGCTATACATTGTTACAGACGATCCACTTTTCGTCCCCTGTCATCATTCTCTTCAAAAAAGGATCGTTTTCTTTACATTTCCGCAACGAATCACAGATGGAAATCCTTTGGGCGAGGTTAGCCTCACTAAGTTGATGGGGAACCCAAACATCGAGCCTGCTCAGGTAGCCAAGTTGATGCAGATGGTTTTCAACACTCGATTTGGATATTTTGAGGATAACTGCGATCTCCCTCGTTGTATAACGGGGATAGGTGTCGACTAATTTCTTCACTTTGTCGCTGTTAATCTCAGTTGGCCGGCCAGAGCAAGGTGCTTCTTGAACCGAAAAATTTCCCGATCGAAATCTTGAAACCACTTCTGGCACACACATTCTGTAACAGCATCCTCTCCGTACAGCGCATATCTTCCTGCAAGTTTCCACTGCTTTCTTGATTTTTTTTAAATAAAAAAGCATGAGGTATCGATAATGTTCATTTTGGTTTTCCATTTTCAGGATGATCCTAAACACACAAAATACAATCAGTCTAGTCGGAATTTCACCTCAAACTATGTTGAAGTGTCTAGTATCTGACGAGAGCGTACTCCCAAGGGACGGACTGAAGTATATTAGACATATTAGACTGCTTGAAGTTTCGTGATGACAAAAACCGAATGGCCTTTTTGGCCAACCTGATACATATATTTAGGGGTCGGATCCCATTTCCGGAATAATTAACTATTATTTAATTAATTATTTGGTCTTTTAAAACCAACTAAATCTTTTGAGTCAAAAGCTGGAGTTGCTATTAGGTCAGCTACAAGTGAGCAAAATAACAGCTCACATCACACCAGGAAAGCTGAATCAAAAGAAGTAATGCACTTGTAATGATCGTGATTATGAACGATGCACCACAAAAAGTGATAGTGATAAACTGTGTTATATGAACGATGCACCACAAAAAGTGATAAACTGAGTTATCTCTTAATAAGAACATACTATTTTTGATCATCTGCGTAGAATTTATCACACTCACATATTATAATTATCATGATGCAAAAATTATTATAATTATTGTTGGATGCACAGATCATAGGTGATAATACATTTACAGCTCAATAAATGCAATGGTAAATACAATTGGTTTACAGAAATCAATAAATTATTATTAGTAATAAGTTATTAACATACAATTTTATTAATTATTTATGAAATTATCTAAATATTGCAAAACTATATTGTTTTTTTTTAAATATTTTACAAGCCAAATTACATTAGATAGTATTTTTTTCAAATGGGCAATCTGAAAAATATCATTGCTCCTCCGAATTGAAGATAAAACATACAGGGTAATATTTGTCAATTTATATATTATACACAATTTATATTTAGATTAATTAACTATAAGTACACTTAGGGTATTCAGTCTGTTAAGTTTTCTCAAATTATTGCTATTGACTGTCTCTATCTCAATCCATCGAAAAAAAGTCTGTATGATACTGTAATTGAAATGTTAAATTGAATGAATGCATGTTGTGTGTATACCACAATTGAACAAGATCAAAGTTTATCCAGCACAATGAGGCAAACTCAATTCATCCAACCCAAACCATGTTTTATTAATTAATATTAACATTCTTTACAAGTAATTATTGAATATTCTAGGAGAATTATTGAACTTATCGATATATACATTTATGATAATAACATCATTTACAATTAGAAGTGGGTTATTTTTTTGTAAATTGAAATTAACATACTTTTGCTTGTGTGTCTGTCTGTTTTGGCTTATGTTGAAGTTTCCTTTCAGCTTAAGTGACCCTAATAACTGCCAAAAATGAAAAATACTACCATATTTGCAGATTTTCTATTGAATAATATAACACTCTATGGAGTTAAGTTTTTTTTTCAGGAATTTTGCCATAACTGCAACGATCACTTAATGATGGAAACACATTCAAGTTTAGGAAAAAAATTCAATGACTAATTCTCGAATTTTAAGTCAATGTCGAACATGCAATCTTCACTTACTTACATTACACTCATATAATAAATTTTTATTTCAAGCAAGTCACCAAATTATTACAATTGAAGTGTTAACAATAAATTTTTATTTCAAGCAAGTCACCAAATTATTACTATTGAAGTGTTAACAATAAATTTGGTGACTTGCCAAGAAATGCTTTAAAACTAGTACAAGCATTTCACCATAAAGTAGAAAGGGGCAAATCTTTAACCCTTTTTATGACAGGAATAATTTCATTCAACAACTTTTCAGTTAGTTCTTCAATAGAAGTATCAGCATTGATAATCTAAAAAAAGATAAAAGCTATATTACTATGTAAAACAATTAACTGAATAATTAATAACAACAGCACAATCTACAATATAATATCCTAATTAAATAAAATAGAAGACATCGAAAAAACCAAACAACATTTTTTAAAGGTATTATTGCTGGCTGAAATTATAAAATGAAACACCTATTTTGCTTTCCTACAATAATTCTTTCTATAGTAATTATAATTTATTAAAGTATAATTACATCAACATGTTTTTGCATCACTTGAAAATGGAAGCATGTAATGCCAAAAGTCCTCATTAATAGAAATATATATTTTTATGGGAAGGCAAATGATAATATTATATTTTAAGTTACATAATATAAAAAAGGAAAAAAAATCACCTAGTAAGCAGAGGAAGTCACAGGTAAGTGGAGTAAGAGGACGATGTGCATGCATTCAGACATTAGATCTGTGACCAGAGACTGACTCATGAACCAACTTGTGACATGATTGATTAATAGGTCAATTTAAATCAATTATTATACTCGCAAACTAAAATTAAAGAAAAAAGACTTGTGGGAAATTTAAGTTTGACTGAACCCCTAACATTTGTAATTCTTCATGCTATGTTAGGCTTGAAGACAATCACTCAGTATTTGGGAATCCTCGATATTAAATTGAACAACAATAAATATCAAATCACTACATTGGAAAGAAAAAATAATTCATCACAAAACATTGTAATGTTATTAGGGCAAACCATGGAGTTTTTTTTTTTTGGAAAGGGGTTTAAGATTGCCATGTTACTGCTCCTTCAAATAGTGTAAGGGGGGGGGGGGTAGTAAGTTTCATGCGACAGGAATATCCGTGTTATAGGAGGTCAAGGGCAAAAAAAAATGTTTTTGGGGGCATTTGCAGCTTATATAATAGATATATACTTGTTATTATAAACTAACTACAGCAGTATGTTCAGGCATTTATTATCTAAATTAAGTAATACAATTGAAATTTTGAAAAGGCACATTTACCTTCCAAGTATCATCCTTCAACAAGTGGTAACATTTTAAGACAGCTTCTTGAAATTCCTTCTTTTCATATTTTTCTTCCCCAAAACCTTTTCGTTTTTTAATTACTTCAGACTCTAAATTTAAAAACAAAACCATGTCAGGTTTAATAAGTCCACTCTCAGGATTTTTATACCATTCTAAATCCATAGCATCCTAAAACCATATTTTACCAAATAATTTAAAAAGACAAATATAGAGCACCACAGCTTGTGAAGATATGAGGCCAGTAGAGTTTATATAGCATTTTAATAGGCAACATAAAGATTTTGTTATTACAAGAGTTACTCATATAATATCAATATGGCAGACAATACTGCTCAGTATAATCCAAATAATTATGTTTTAGTAGGCCTCTGATTCAGTATTTTGTAACTCGACAGTTAACCTAAAGCCAACATTTTTTTAATTAAATTTTTATCAACATGATTTAATGGGCTGTTATTAACCCATGTATTGCAAGCAGTTAAAAAATTTAATATGCTGTAAATGGTTGCTTTGTCATCCTAGAAATGCAGTCTTCAAGCAGAAGTATAATAGCTCCTACAATAGATCTTAAAAGTTAGGTTAGCTGAAAAAAATTGTATAATCATTTTTGTGTAATCATATTTCCAAATCAATTGAAGATCAAGGATCTAACCGAAGATACTTCTTGTTGCTGCGACAGAGCTGAATCCGTGATGTACATTAACATTTAATTTATAAGCAATTATCATCCGTAATAAAACCCAAATCACCTAGCCTATTTGTTGTTGCACTGGCGAACATAAGAAATACTGATTTGCCAGAAAACCTCTACAAAATGACACATAAAACATAGATGTACCTTTTTGAGTATTTGACTTAATGTAGTTTTAAAAATACATATTCTTTTTACCATAAACAATTATATTCTGTTTATTTAACTTAATTATTAATGTAATTAATTTTTTAATATTCATTTGTGAATTAACAGCATTTTTGTAGGTGTGTATCTGAGAGATACAAGCCCCGGTACAGGCTATGTGCCCATCAGAAGGTTAAAAGTTTCCTTTTAAAAGACGCAAGCCGTCATCTTTAAGCTCAGCTGTGAGTTTATCTCACTTCCTACTCTATTCTGTAGTGGTTTGTTTTAGGTTATGGGTACACCATTAATCAAGAACCAAAACATTTTTATGGAGGCTCAAAAGCCTTATTTTCTAAAAAGACATGAAAGATGCCTCTTCCAATCAGTACAGAACTACTTAATCAGCTACTAATTCTTTCCTATCTCTATTTCTTTTTTTTCGATATTTCAACAAAACTATTTTCTTATAATGATGATTTAATAAATTTTATAATAACAAGACTGAAGTTCATTTTCAGTAAGTAAAACTATCTTTTCCGTGTAATTTTGTTTACAAGTGTCAGTTTACGGTCAGTTTTAACATGGGGTGCAAAAATAAGCATTTTCAACACATTTTAATTTTTAATTTTCATACAGGCAAGAAAGTGGCTGTGGCTCACAAAGAGATATGTGAAGTTTATGGTGTTGATTGTTTAAAAAAACGCATGTCAGAATTGGTTAAAAAAATTTCATTCTGGAAATTTTTCACTGAAAGATGACCAACGTTCTGGTCGACCTTCTTAAGTTGATGATGATAAAATGAAAGCCATAATTAAATCGAATCGTCATATAACTGTGAGAAATTGCAAAACAGTTAAATGTATCACACACAACAATTTAAAATCATATAAGACGTCTTAGACTTGTTATGATGCTCGATATTTGGGTTCCGCACGAATTGAAAGAAATTCACCTAACACAACGAATCAATATTTGTGAAACACATTTTAAACGTAATGTAATCGACCCTTTTTTGAAAAGAATTATCACTGGCAATAAAAAATGGATTGTCTACAATAATGTTAATAAAAAAAGATCATGGTCCAAGCATGATGAACCAGCTCAAATCACATTGAATGCTGCATTGCATCAGAAAAACATCATGCTGTCAATTTGGTGGGATTACTAAAGTGTTGTGTATTTTGATCTGCTTCCAAACAACCGAGCAATCAAACTCAGATGTTTATTGCCAACAACTTATGAAATTGGAGGAAGCAATCAAAGAGAAAAGGCCACAATTGGCAAATCGCAAAGGAATTGTGTACCACGACAATGCAAGGCCTCACACATCTTTAGCAACACGCACGAAACTATTGGAGTTTGGTTGGGAAATGATGTCACATCCCACATACAGCCCCGACCTTGCACTATCGGATCATCATTTATTACAAAGTTTACAAAACTTCTTTAAAGGTAAAAATTTCAGTAATAATGATGACCTCAAATTGCACTTGGTTAAGTTTTTTGCTGACAAGGACCAGAAGTTCTATGAGCGTGGGATCATGAAGTTATCAGAAAGACGGCAAAAAGTCATTGAACAGAATGGAAGATATTTGACTGGTTGAGTTTTATTTCACACTAAATAACCAAAATTACTTTCTTGCCAACCCTAATATTTATGTACCAATTGTGAATAAAATTAATTCTAAAATCCTGACTAAACAGGAGAGCATTTAAATTGTTTACTCTATGGGCATAAAATCGATTTTTATTCTTAAATTTTCTTTTGGTAAAATATAGGTGATTTTAATCTATATTTTTTTATAGACATAAATAACTCGACTTATCTGGTTACTGACAACTGGCATGGATTAATAATTTAATGCTATCCTTTTTTGCATGGTCCCGGCCATATGTACATCAGAAGAAAATTTGAGCCAGCATTCGGGAACATGAATTCAAGTCAGCTTAACCAGCTTTAGAGGGACTGGAATCAAACTATAAAAGGCCTCTTCAAAATGACTCCTACTAACAAACCTTCTACTGAGCAACCAGAAGTTGAATGGCAGTATTTTTTTACAGCCAATCTTAATTACAATGTAAATAAAATAAAAACCTTTTTTGCATAAGAATAAGCCACTCCGGAGTATGAATATCGATCAACGATCAATGTTGTTCCACTTGCCAACCATTCCTTCATTTTAGGCCTATTAACAAAAAACGAAGTAAAAACATTTATTTATTGTTGGGTTATAGGCTGTCAGTTGAATTTTTACTATGAATAAAATTCATGTCTTCCCACAGTGCTTTACTTTCAATTACTTTAATTCTGTCATCTTCTAGTACTTTGTCAAATAAATGATGCTGAATTCAAAATTATTTTAACTTGATGCCAATGAGTACTCTTTTTGGAAAAGTGTGGAATTTTGGGTTTATTAAAATAAAATATTGTGGGAAGACAAGAGTTGTACTCCTGGTTAAAAGTTTTATAGTATAATTTTGCAATACAAATTGTAATATTAGTTATAAAAACCAATACTTGAAGGCTTTAGTGCCATTTTTAACTTACAATACAATACATGCTATTTTTCATCAGCTAGAGCATATTACACATCAATACTTTCATGTTGTTTTTTTCAGAGGATTCACCCCAATCCCTCCTTGCTACAAAGCTTCTCTATAACTGAAATAATTATCCATCAAGTGGTTTCAGCCAATGAAAATTCAGGCATTAATGTGCAATTTTCACTTCAATTGTTTTTGTGCAGCCTAAAGATGGTGTTACACCTGTCAAGTTCTGGGCCAAGGCAACACCTTTGCCCCAGTGCTAGACTAATATCATTAGTTCAGTTAATACTCGGCCTAGTAGCGGGCAGTAGAAAGAAAGTTTTCCTATTCTCTAGGTCAAGTAACAAAGTGCATTAGCCCAACTCTTGGTGTAATGCCGCCTTAACTATTGTACTCAATGTGACAAAGCCTCCATTCTTAACATCTGAGGAATAAACAAATTTAAAAAGGACAAACAAAACTCTCCAATTAAGTTGTCAGTCCAGATGACCTAATGAGCAATGAATTACAAATTCCAAGTTGATTAAATGTCCCTTACAACAATTCCCAACGGTTTGCACTAAACAGTAAGTGTATAACTTGGTCAGGCAGGTCAGAAGAGCTTTTAAGATATGCATCTATGAGTTTGCCGGTTTCCGTAGTCCTGTCTGTAAGAAAAAATATATGATTTACACCTTAAACTGGATAATAAACGGTGTTATCAGTCAGAGAACCGGCAACAAACCTGGAAACGTGACTGTCCTAGCAAGAATCCCTTTGTTTCTTAAGGATTCAACAACACTTTTACATTGTGAGGATTTTCCACTACAATCACATCCTTCCAGAACAATCATAGCCCCTCGTTTCATCATCGTGTACGACAAATAACTCACTAATGTACGAAAACTAAATACTATCTGATCTGAGTCATAACCTTCCCTGGAAAAAATTAAAATTAGGGTTACAAAAGGCGGGAAAACAATTGATACTACCCATATCGTTATTTTGATTGATTAAATATATAATTTAATCAATGGATTAATTAATGAATAGTCTTAACCGCAGTCTCTATGCAAATAATTCCATGAAGAATTTGGGGCAAAATCTCAAGACGGGCATATCTCAAAGTTGTATGTGTGTAAGAACCTTTGAACTATTATTTTGTTTATTTATATTATCATAACCACCCACTCCATTTTTTTGTTTAGATTATTATTTCAATTGTGTTTATGTTTCAGGAAAAAATGGCCCGTTCAAAAAATTACCCTATTTGAATAAATTTATTTTGCGAAATAAAGTAGTTTTCTTATTTTATCCCGGTATTAACAAAGGCAGTTCCTAACAACATATTCTTGAGATTTGTTAACACAAAAACCTTTTGCGCTAAGTGATTCTATGAAGTCACTCCAACTAATACAAAGGCAAAAAAAAAAAATCTGTGCTTTTGAAATGTGTCTGTCATTGGGTAAAAACCGGATAAATATGTCTAGGAGAAAAATGTTCCACCAGATAGTAAGAAAAAATCTATGTTCCCACTAACGGGTTAATGCGATTTTTATTAATTTACAAATGTATTGTGAAGAGGAAAAGAAAGTAATTCAAATTGCCAGTCATTTCTACCCATGGAACTAGCAACACTGTTAAAAATTTTAAAACACTATATTTATGCGTTGGAACCCAGAATACTCATATCGTTAAGCAGTGATCATCTGAACAATGAACTTTTAAAAGCCTTTCATCAGCGTTGTCAAGAATGATAAAACAATTTTCTTAAAATTAAAAACCACTTTTATTAGCTTGCAGTGTATAAGAAAAGTAGGCAGGGGTGACTTTAAATGTGGCCCTAAGCCAAGCATTTTTATTATTTACGGGGATTTTAGTTTTATTTACAAATACTAAATTAACAACTATTGATTTATCGTGATAGAAATTGGTAAAACAATTTCGAAGATTTACACACATTTGTATTTAATAAAAACGGGTAACCTAGTGAACGTTTCATCTTTAAAGCCGTTCAAGTGGTTCAGTTTTTATTTGGGCACTACATTACCCGGGGGCTGGATACCTACAGGTTGCCACCCTTTCTGCTTCCGGGTGGTTCAGACTTGGAGGTAATTTTAAGGACAAAAGGTGATATAATACAATTAAATTGCGCAATTACACAGTTATACAAATGTGTAATGGAATCAATAATAATAATCAAATTTGTAAATGGAAATGAAATTAAGTTAAGTAGCTCTGCTAAAAATGCTTTGTATTGATTGCATGTAATCATTCCAATAAAGATGACATTTCATAAATTTATTCTTAATGTCGGTTTCAATTGTATATATTTATAAACTTTGGTGCAGTTGTTTGTTTCTTACGAACCAGGGAGCCTTTACTTCTATTCTGAGTACCTTAATCTAGATTTGAGTATATAAGTGAGGGTCTCTGAACAGTAGGTATTAAACTAGTAACATCCGCTTTCAGGTGTGATTTCGTATTTATAATATTTCCTGGCTTAGCAGCCAAGTAAGTTAGTGAGTATTGTAGCTGGCTTTTTATTAATGATGTCGGATTGGTGTTCAAGACTTTTGTGTATCTGACTGCTTCACTTTGACAGCTCAACTGTATTGTTTCATGGCTAATTTTTACTAAAAATATTAACAGTAGGTCATAATCTGAATTTAGCCAATTCAATGAGCTCCTTCCTAATGAGAAGCCCTAAGTAGAAGGTCATACCGGGTTTGTAAATCACCGGGCTTGTTTTTAGCTTTAGTTACAGTTTTTAACTTGGTGCAAACACTATTCAAATCCACCCATCCCCAAATAAAAACCACACCTGTATACAATATCTTTTATTGTAGTATATATATTTTTTAAATAGTATTCAAGCTTAATTACATATAATTTGTTGATCTTTACAATTCCTCCTCAATGCTGTTATTATTTGTATAAAGATGATAAATATGATATGTACTGATATATTAATTGTATATTTACAATACACCGACCGTACAATATCCGACCTTTAAGACAAGGTTCGGAGGGGTCCCTTCCGAGTGGACCCCCCTTCTGAAATAAATCCTTCGTAGCTTGTATGCTTGACTAGAAAAATGTTTTATACTATATCTTCCATTATTGTGACTTCTAAATACATCGAATTAATGTTGTACTAATCGATGTTTAAAGAATTGTTATTGTCATCAGCCCTTCTGAGGAAGGATCGCAGCTGTATTCAGTCAGTGTAGTGCTATTAAGGGATACTTGCGCAGTTGTAGAGATGGTACTGTTTTGGTATTGTTCTAGTTGATATCATTTTATTAGTAAATTACACAACGTTATGCAGTGATTTGGATTACATTATTAGTAGTAAAAGCATTGGCTGGGCTTACCATTGCAATAGTGACAACTTATCCGGTAAGCGCAGTTCATATACTAACCCACAATTATTTCATTTCCCTCTCTTAATTATATTTTTGTAGTTAATTGAGTTTCATTACGAAATATCCAATAACATTAGCCGTAGTTTATTTCGCACAAAAAACCATTAAGATCTTATTTTTTTAATAGCGATTCAGGAGAAAGCATTTAGTTAGTAGAGGAAGATAATTTTCTCGATTTTTATCCTCCCCCCCCCAATCCCCTTAAAAAAATGACAAAACTTTTATTTACTATAGATTCTTAGGCGAATCTATTTACATACTACATTCTATATGTCCTGTACCATCGGTACACTCTATACAAGGTCTGAATCGGCATAGAAGTTATATAATCAATACAAGTACAATGATACACAATGTACTTGGCTTCACTGAAAAGACTCTACAAGGTGATGGGGCTCACCTTTTTGATCACAACAAAAGAAAACTTAAAAACTAACTTACATACTAATTCTTAACCTAAATATAAATTTGCTTTTTTTTCCCCCATAGCTCTCAAACTTATAAAAAATAAAAGGAACATTATTTTGGATTGATGGGTGCCTTTCACTAAGGGGAGTCCTATTTGAAGGATCCGTGATTTTTACTTTAATAAAAGTTTATAAAATATCTTTTAGTTTAGTTTTGCGTTATTGCCTTTAACGTGCCCTTAGCACTGAAATAAGTTATGACATCAAATGTTAATTGGTTTCGGAGCAGTTGCTTTGTAAAGATTGAAAATAGGAGAGAATCTGCTAAGATAAAAGATGTGGAGCCGACTTTATTCACGTTTAGTATTTATTGATATATTTACAGTCATTATATCATTACCAAGCATTATGTGTTATGCTGTAATTACAAAAAATGCGATGTACGCTGTAGCGCAACAACCAGTACAGTATATAGTAGAAGGTTAAGTGGCGATCCCCCGCCCCTCAATGTATGACGATGGTTGGGGCTGACAGTTCGTATCGGTCGCAAATATACCACAACTTGCATACAGTGCCACTTCTTTGCACAAGAGAAGAAGTGGATCGTCGTGAACTGAAATTCATTACCAAAGTGATTCTTGACGCTGCTGACACCGCCATTTCGAAGTTCAGCCCGCAGCCGCTCATTCTGCAGTCACCACGAAATCACATTCTGAAAATTATTGTCTTGGGCAATAATTAGAAAAATAAGGGACCGTCAAGCCAAGCTAATTGTAATTTCTCTTCTAACGAAAATCCGAAGCTTGATATAAACTTGGAAAACACCAAAGCGGCACAAGCGAATCACAGAAAATTCTGAAAACTGTTAAGACAGCCAAAAACAATAACTCGACGGTCCGCTTTCACGATTGTGAACTTTTTCTCACTGCGGAGCAACAGGCAAAGAATAACACATGGTTACAAACAAATTCCGTAATCTTCGTAGATTAATGAAAAAATATGTGGGATTTTCAATATTTATTCATAAATATCTTTATTATAATCACACAAATACATTCATGATGCAATATATACTATACCGATATAAAAGTAAATGATAATAATAAATTTTATCTGATATTCAAAGTGACAATCTATTTTTAGCCTACTTTGACCATCTTAACCTCTCAAGGTTGTAAAGTTAATATAACTATCACGTGAACAGCTTTGCTGCACGAATTATATCAAACTATCAAAATAGTGTCAATACACGGCCACTTCGTTACTGAAATAACTTATATATAATTATTAATAAATAACTTACGGATTATTTAATTTGATTGATCGTTTCATCTAAATTATTTATTTTTATAAAAAATTCTCTGGTTGGATTCTGTATACTAAACACTCATACTATTAACCTAATTTTACTTTACTATCTTTAAACATTAAAAGCTTAAAATCTATAACTATACTGGAAAACATGGTTTGTGCTCGTAACTGCTTCTATCTTCGGAGAAATGTAATTAGTATTTGTGTACGCATAGGTGGCATTGAAATGTGCTAAGTCCATGTAAATGAAGAGGTGAATAAATAATTCTTCCCTCTATGTTATTCTCCTAGATCTTCTTGAACCTACGATGCTCAACATTCTTCAGGATCTACGGCAAAAGTTTCTCACACCTCGTATAATACCTTCAGTGTAGTCATCTCTTGCAAGGTAAGTCTACTCGCGATCGCTGTCTGGATGTATCTCGTTCGTATTCTCGTGCCAGAAAAGAACTGACTCTAGTTCCCCCACCTTCATAGCCCCTTGTTAAAAATTATGGATTCTATATAAATGAATCTACTTACAATAGGTCAATATTATATGTTCTATATCTTGGCTGCATTTTGTACAATTTTTAACAATTAACACTGTGATTGTTACAAAAGTGTAATGTTCGTTGACTCTAGTTTATACCTATAGCTGTTTCCCCTCCTTGGCAGTGGGTGACCCCTTAAGGCACCACCACGGAAGTTCTGTCAAGTAAAGGTATTCAGTTTCTTTTTGTGACGGAAAATTGTAGAACTGATAATGTTTAAGTTCACTAGAGCAAATGAAAATGGGGGAAATTCAAATGGGTTCAACACCACCAAAACACATGGACAGATTCAAATATTTCCCACTGAGTACCTGATGTCTTTCATGGTTAATTAATAGAGAAGTTCATTGGTAGAATGTTTACATCTATAGGTATTTTTTATAAGTTGGTTTACTAGACTAATTCCAATAATTAACAGTAGACACTAAATTTGAGTTAGTGGGGGTAAATATTTAAATTAGATGGACTGGTAATAAAAGGTTTTATAATTGTATTTCTGTTAAGGAATTTAAATTAAATTTATAAAAATTGGTACTTGCCAAAACAAAACTAAGAACCTCCTTCTAGTAATGTATTGTGAATCATTATACATTCTAGTACAATTAAATGGCCAACTATTGTTGAGGTCAATGCAACCTGTTCTGAGATTGAAACTGCTGATTATTTTTTTAATTACTTAGAGCTATTTTTATACTCTATTCATGCTGTGGTTGAGTGTCAGAGAGAACACTAATGTCTAGTTCTTTTGAGACTTGATACAGTGTTTATTATTAAAATTATTGTGTGCACACAATATTATTTCTATTTTATTTATTTAATAAACAAATAGAACCAAGGATTTATATGAACACTAAAGCATTTCTGAAAAAGTATATTATTTATTTAATTTATGTGGATTGCACAGGATTGCTCAATCACAAAAATATTTACATAGTTAAAAGTATTTACAGCCAATTTATCTTTCTGCTTACATAACATAAATTACTTCCATAATTTTTTTTTCCATACAAATATTCTCCCACTTTCAATACTTTTTTAAAAACAATCACATATATTTTATTTTCTACAATGTTTTTTAACTAATGAAAGAATGCCTTCATTCTTCTGGTGTTTTTCAACTAACGTGCATGGTGAATCACCTGCACCATCCCTAGCAGTGAAATCAGCACCATACTCAATAAGCAGGTTGATTATTTTCACATTTTGGCCTAAAACAGCTCGATGCAATGGAGTCCACAGGTTCTTAGTAATTATAGTGTTGGGGTTAGCTTTTTTTTCTAGGAGGCTTTTTACAATCTTCTCCTGCCCACGACTTACAGCTATATGTAGTGGTGTTGCATCCCAAAGTCCTCGTACATCTACGTCCATGCCACTATCAATAAGGCAGCTCACAGCCTTTTCATTGCCTGCCTCCGCAGCTTCATGAAGCATTGTCATTCTATCATTATTGCTATTCAGGTCCCCTCCATTTTTAACAAGAAACTTTACTAGTTCGCATTTTCCTGATAGAGCTGCTTTATAGACAGATGTTTCACCATTAGAATTCTTGACATTTATTGGGAAACTGAATCTCTGTTCCACAAGAAGTTTGACAATTTCAAAATTTCCTAATGAAGCTGCAAGGTGCATTATTGTATCTTTTAAGTCTGTTGTGGTCTTAATATCTGCTTTAGATTCAATTAAAAATTTTATCACATCTAAATTTTGACCTTTGACAGCTGTGTAGAGAGGAGTTTCGCCAAAGACATTTCTCGAATTGATATTGGCTCCCATTGCAGCAAGAGTTTTTACTGAGGAGATAAACTTTTTCAAGGCAGCAATATGAAATAGTGTATTACCAAAGTCATCTGTAGATTGTAACACTATTTTCTTTAGATCATTGTTATTTGACAATATTTCTAGTATTTTAATATTATTTAGTTTTACTGCCAAAAAAAATGGAGCATCTCCGTTCTCATTCTTCATGTCAATTGATACTCCTATATTCAAAAGACGTATTATGGTATCAATGTGTCCTTTCTGTACTGCTAATGCTAACAACGGTTCGCTTTGTACATCAGCCCCTTTGCTTATTAGTAATTGAACAACGTTAGGTTTATTGTGTTCTACTGCTCTATATAAAGGTGATTTTCCAGCAACATCTTTTGAATTAATATTAGCTCCCAAATTGGTTATTAACAAATTGACTGTACTATCATAGCCCATGCGAGATGCAACATGTAAGAAAGTCTCGTTATTGTTTAATTTTTCATTGACAATATGACCTGGTAAGTTTTTTTTGTTTATTTTCCCAAATTCCATTAGCAATTCAATAATATCAACTTTACCATTTTTCCACACTTCTTCAATTTTATTAAACTCTATTGGGTCCAGGTTATTTCCAGTACTATGCATAAACAGCCATCTAACTACTTCGGCATCCCCTGTGACGGCTGCTTCTTCAAGAATTTTGTACCTAACATTCAATAAAAATATCTGTTCCGCAATTTTCTTTGGTAGTGCTGGTTTAGAAGCAGCAACAAATTTTATTATCTGGTATATCCTTTTAGCAGGAAAAATAAAACTACTAGTTACCCAATTATTGAACGTTTCATCTGGTAAAGGAAATCCACTTGAATTTGCCACATGTAACAAGAATGTAGTAAAATTGCCTTTCTTAGTGTCAAAAGAATGTAATAGCTGTAAAAATACAAGTTTCTCTGGAGTTGTACGAGAGAGTAGAACGGCGGGAGGAGCATCACTAAATTGAAGTGCGAAGTTGTAGGTATCCCTTATTTTATTTGAGAGGAATCCTTCCACACTATTGACATAAGTTTTGTGTGATGAATAACCATCAACTTTATAAGTCTCATTATATCTGCCAGTCACAAACAAACCTCGTCTCGTTTGCCCCTGCAACATAGATTAGCTAATGTAATTTTAAATTAGGTATGTCATAATAAACTGTTATAAGTTTGAGTTTTGCTAAGGAGTAACGGGATTGATCAAACCAAAATAGGGTAATAATTTTCCATGAATAATTATATATGTAATATAACACATGAAATGTCAGTTCCTAGGGTATGAGGCAAATATAAGAAAAACTAAAAACTTTAATGATAATATTTTTATTCAAAATAACTTCTGTTAGCTTCAATACATTTCTCCCAATGCCCAACAAGGTTTTTTATCTCTTGATCAAAGAAACATTTAGGCTTTGAATCCATAAATTTGAGAAATGAAAATTTTACCTCATTTTCATTTTGGAATATTTTGTTTTTTAAAATAGATTCAAACTTCAGACAGATCTCTGTACCTCTTTCCTAAACTCGCTATGTTTTAATCCGGTGTTGTTAGACCCCACACCTTCCTAGTGGGATTCTCTGCCTTCATCTCGCAAAATTAGCACATCCTTGGAAGGGTTCTCTTCCATGAGGACAAAGGTCTCTGGGACCCTACAAACTATACTAGTAGCGTCTCCCCCAGTGATCCAGTCTGCCTCTCTCCGGTTCACACTCGCCTTTGCGATCCGGACGGTATTTACCTACCCTTAGATACATAAAGTGTGGATTCGTGGTCATTCGAAGACCACATAAACTACCTATAATACCTACCCTGTACCTCTTCTCCTGGTGCACTGTCGGGCCACAGCTTCTAAGATCTTATGGAGTCAGATCAATACAATTGAAGCTGCCCACAAACTAGGCCTCCAACAAAGATCAAATCCCACAGGTTTACCCATTTTATCTCTTTCTTGAAGCCCGCCGGGCAGTGGTCGAAGAGACGCTAGCCCGCAGTGGGCGTCCCCCTTAAACCCGGCAGGCTTATTTCTTGTTTTGTGGCTATTACAACAGAGTATTTCTATAGAATGCATCCTGCATCAAAGGAAATTTAATTACTTTGAACAGGATTGTTTGACATTTTTGTTCCTCTGATTGTTTGCCTTGAAAACATGAAATAAAAGCTCTTCTGTTCATGGCATAAAAAAAAAAAAAAAAACTTTTTGCCTAAAGTTTCTCATAATAACTCATTTAATTATCAATTAAGATGACAAGGATTATATAGTTTTCGTAAAGAAGATTATTTATTTATATGAAATAAATATTGATTATATATTTAATCATAATTACAATAACAATTTCAGAATAATATACACTATCAATGCAATTCCTTTTTAAGTTAAATGTGCGTAAATAAACCATATCTTCATTGGAAAATAATAATTTAAAAATAAGCATTGCTTTATCAAAAATAACTATAAAAATTATGATAAAGCTGATAAAGAAAACATTGATTTCAATAGATTTTTTACGTACCTGTGCCGAAATACAATCCAAGAAAAACAAAATCAGGTACAGCATTACTCTTTAAGAATTGCAATATAGATTTGATTTAACTGTGAATCTTAGCTAAAATCAAAGCATTACAAAAATGGATATCCCTGAAACAGAAAGGAGTATCAGACTATGCATAGTTTAAAATTTAAATTGCATTAACTATATTATTATATAAAACTAGTATTCCTGGCATGGGTGTGTTGTATGTCAATAACTTAAAAATTACTGAACCATGAATTAAGTCTGTACCAAAGTAATTTTTGGAATCTAATGAGTCAAACAGGATAATTATTCTTTCTTAAAAGAAGACAATTTAAATATATCTTTCTTCAACTATGCTGATTCTCAATAAAACAACATTTATAATTTCACAGACAATTATGAAATTACAATTTATTAATATTTATACTGTGAGTTTATGGTTAGCTATGAGTGTATTGTTTAAACTCAAAAATATTTTTATTTTTCTAAATATTTATCAACACAGCTATATACAACTGGTTTATTATGTATACATATTTTATATATTATAAACACCACATTAATCAGTGTGATGGAACCATCTTAATTTTTATTTGGTAAAATTACCTTATTTTTAAGAAACTAGAGTTATTTAGTTTCTTTGTGTTGGTAAATAAAACTAAATTAGGAGCATTAGTATACAATAATAAAAATTTAATTTAGGAACTAAACAGGATTTAGTCAAAAATAAAAAGTAATATTCGTATAGTGATTCAGAACACAATAGTTATATTTAGTAGCAGTTTAATATTTGATAATTAACATAAGGCAACTCCCATTTATTATGGAATAGTATTCAATATTTTGACAAAGGCTTGTTAAAAAAAAAAAAATTAAAGTTCTTCTGTATCAAAGGTTATATAAAAATCTGCTATTTTTTGATAAAGCCACCCAAAAAGTTTATGACTATAATAGAATTCTTTACACTAAAAAAATGGTAATAAAGTAAGCGTTACTTGTGTTTATTACAGAGAATCTATCTGAAAGGTCTTTTAATTTTATTGTTTACTTTTAATGATACGGAGTGCCTAGAACTAAAACTCGAATGAGTTTTTTTTGTGTAAGATTGAAGGACAAGCTATCATGTGGGAGGGGGGCACTTTGGGGTCCTAAGAACATGTTTGCCTTAGGAGGCCAGGGAAATTCGGATTTTTTGCTTAAGCACAGAAATTGTAAATTTTAGCTGTTTTATTGCATATTCAGAGAACTGTTGCTTCATAATCTGAGGTTTTTTATGGGATTAAAATCAGGCATCTGCTTGTAACGAAGGACTGGGTCCTCTATTACACACCTCAGGGGCTTATAGTCACAGTTATTAGATGAACACACTTTAAAAAATGGTTTAGTACCTTATTGACCATTAGATCAGAAAAAAATAAATTTAGAAAAAAATACTAAATGAAGGGAACATCAACCTTGTTTTGTGTGGCTATTATTAAATAAACAAAACTGTTACATTTGTATTCACATTTATTAATCATAATTACATCACAACAGATCATGGTAACTACAACTCTAAACCAGCTCTATGTCAACAACATATAACCATACAAAAAGGTAACGACAGTGTTGTCACCATATTCTCAAATATACTACATACTATATCCAAACATCCTCCCCTTCAAGTCTCTCAATTTATACTTAAAAAAAACAAAAAACATTTCAATCACTAAGCACCATAGCTGTAGGAATCTAAAATAAAAAAAACAATTACATATAAAACAATTACAATCTTAGGATGATACTAATTAGGCCTTATCTTTACTCTTGAAATCTTTTTGGTCGCCTTACCACTCTTCCTGCTCTAGTTTGGTAACAACCTTCAGGGTTATTAACAAAATTATTACCACTATCATTATTACCAGCTTCCTGGCCAAACATATTATCTTCAAGAGTTTCATTTAGTTTTTCATCACAATTTTCATTACATTCTAAATCATCATCATAATTTGTTTCAGCTAAAGGGGGTTTACAATCTTTATTATATCTATTTAAATCTGCCTCAGATATTAGTGGTTTCTTTAATCTCCTAATAAACCTAGAATTTCTCCTGTATCTTTTGCCATTAATATCAACTATATAAGATCGAAAATCTAATTTTTTCACAATGTACCCTTGAGCCCATAACTTAGTAAATTTATTTTGAACCAGCACAGGTTCCTGTGCAACAAAATAATCAGGTGTTTTAGAACCTTTATTATAAACGTGTTTCTGCTTATCTTTTTGCGCACCACTAAAATTATTATTTACATGAGCTGTTGGAAGAAGGTCATCATTGCGAATTGGTAATTTGGTTCTTAGATTCCTACTCATTAATAATTGAGAACGAGAACTATTCAAACCTGCCACTGGTGAGCTTCTGTAATTTAATAGGTAGAAATTAAAATCTTGGCCGCTAATCTGGCATTTTTTCAACATAGATTTGATAATACCAACATATTTTTCTGCGAGACCATTACTCTGAGGACAATGAGGGCTTACTGTTTTAATTTCTGTCGCCCATTGTTGTGCAAAATTTCGAAATTCTGCAGAACCAAATGGGTTGTTGTCTGCAATGATGATCCTAGGAATCCCATATCTCGCAAAAATTGGCTTAATTGACATTATGATGGTTGAACTGGATTTATCTTTTATAGGAATTACTTCCACCCATCTGGAGTACTAATCAACAAGGATTAATAAATTCTTTCTATCGAATTCAGCTATGTCAAGCCCAACCTTATAAAAAGGGATATTTGGAATATCATGAGGGAGCAGCTCTTCTTTTATCTTACTCCTTTGAAATGTTTGACACACTATACAACCCGACACCAAACCTACGATATCAGACATTATCCCTGGCCAATAAAAAAAATTCTTAACTGTGTTCTTTATTTTGTTTAAACCTAAATGGGTCTCATGCAAGAGATCCAGGATAAACCGCCTCAATGCAACCGGAACAATCAACCTATTCTCTAAATATAATAAACCATTTTCTTCACATATATCATTACGAAATTTATAAAAATGAACCACTTCGGGAGCTACAGTGGATTCTAATTTTGACGGCCAACCATTACGATAGAATTCAGTTATTTGTGAAAGAGACGGGTCCTGCTGGGTTTCAGCTACAAACTTAGAGTATTTTTCATCCGTAAATTTGATTTTGGCTCCCAAACAATGCACTCTCTCCAGCATAGATGGGTCATCATCAAGGTCAGATTTGACAAAATTACGAGATAAAAAATCTGCAATATACATGAATTTTCCGGACAGATACTTTTATTCAAACTCATAAGGCAACAATTTCAATCTCATTCGTTTTATTCGATTGTTAACTATCTTACTTATATCCTTTGTAAAAATAGATGTCAGTGGCGAATGATCAGAAAAAAACTGTAACACTGGAATGACCATATGCATATTTGTGGAATTTGGTGAACGCAAAAACAACAGCAAGCATTTCCTTTTCAATCTGAGCATAATTGCATTCACAATCTGTCAATGACCTACTAGCAAAGAGGATAGGTCTACCTTCTTGAAAAAGTGCACAACCCAGGGCATCCTTACTAGCATCAGCTTGGATTTCTACTTTTTTAGTAGGGTCAAAAGAACTCAACAATGTTGCATTGCCAAGAAGCCTTCAATTCAAGAAACTTCTTATCATGAAGTGAGGTCCATAACCATTCTGACCCCTTTTTTAGCAACAGGCGGAAGGGAGACAAAACCAGAGACAAATTCGGTAAGTGGCTGCGTAGAAAATTCACCATTCCTAACATTTTTTGTAGTTCCTTAACGTTACGTGGTGCTTTTAGCTTATTAATAACACGGATCCGATCTGGATCCGGCTTATGCCCATGTTCACTAAACAAGAACCCCAGGAATTTAACCTCTTTAACGAAATATTGAACTTTTTCTGGGTTGAATCTAATATTATTTTTTCGAGCCACACCCACAACATCATTCACAATACCTCCTCCGATTCTGCAGCACACAGAATATCATCAAAGTAAACTGTGACACCTTGCAAATGGCCAAAATACTTTTGGGTCAATTTTTGAAAGCATTCAGGTAACACTGATAACCCGAATGGTGCTCTGAGATATTTATAAAGTCCAAAAGGTGTACTGAATGAGCACAAATCACTAGAAGCCTCATCCAAAACCAATTGATGAAAACCCTGTTTCAAATCAAAGAGACAGAAAAAATTTTTATTGGCTAGCTTGACAGATATATCCTCGATTGTTGGGATTTCATAGTAATCTCTAATGAGATATTTATTTAATTGTTGAGGGTCTATACAAATTCGCAGTGATGAATCTTGCTTTTCCACTATGAAAATATTATTGACCCATTCTCCTGGGCTCTCAACCTTTGCAATGACCTTATTTTTTTCTAAGTTTATCAGGGTCTCTCTTAATCTATCTTTAATTTTAAATGGAACCCTGCGAGCAGGGCTTGATTTGTATTTTGTATATTGTAGAAATTTGTAGTTTTGATATCTTCTACTTTTTTAATTAAATTTAAATCCAAACATGTTCTGAGTCCCAAAATTGGAAAACCTACATTTTCCTCAAGAACTAAAAATTCTGTTGTACAACATTTATTCTGATAACTAATTTTCAACTTAATTGCACCAATAGGTTTTATTTTGAACCCCCCAAATGCCTCCAACACAGTGCTAGTATTGGAAACATCAGACTTGCTCATTCCTAACTCATTTTTTAGCAAAGGCAATGAATGATATAACATTGGTTTCGGCCCCAGTATCTAATTTGAACAAAATTAATTTTCCATTAATTTCTATATTTTCCAACCATTCACAGTTTTTGTTTTTATTTATTTGATTTACTTTAATGGAACCAATGCCAGAATCATCAAATGCCTCATTGTGATCAGAAACACCCACATTTTCAACTTTTTTCACTCCTCTACCACACATTGTAGCCCAACGCCCAATTTTATTGCATTTATAACACTTTTGGCCAAACGCAGGGCAACAATTCTTTGAGTGTTTCTGGCCACAACGTGTACAATCAAGAAATTTACTCCTATTTCCAGATGCCCAAAACAATTTGCGCCTTGAGAAGCTTATCTTCTTGTTTTCCAAACTCACAGGAAGAAATGAGAGACTTCAGTTGCACATAGAAATGTTCAAAAGACTCGTTTGCACCTTGCCTCCTATTAAAAAATTTAAATACCTCCATTGTTTCATTTTTCTTTGGAATACAATGTTGTTCAAGCACGGTCAATATTGATTCGACAGATTCTCTATCACAGGCTGTCAAAGTGATGGACATGTAAACCTTCAAAGCCTCGGACCCCATCAAGTTTTTAAGTCTAGCTACTTGAACTTCTCTTGATTAATTAACAGTCTCCGTTGCCAACAAATAAATCTTAATTTCCTCCTTGAAAAGCCGAAAATTATTTGCCGCATTTCCTGTTGAAAGGTTTAAAATACACGGTTTATTGAACTCCATCGCACATGGATAATTGTTATACTTTAATTCCCAATTGAACCGTTTAACACACCGAATAACTTCACTTTATAGACTGGCCATGTTTTGTGTGGCTATTATTAAATAAACAAAACTGTTACATTTGTATTCACATTTATTAATCATAATTACATCACAACAGATCATGGTAACTACGACTCTAAACCAGCTCTATGACAACATATAACCATACAAAAAGGTAACGACAGTGTTAGCATTTGAATCCGTAGATCATTGTACTCTCCTGCGACGCCTGAACGAGCACGACTTTCCTGCGCAACTCCAGAACATTATGTCCTCCTACCTAGCAGGCAGAACATTTTCTGTGCGAATAGGAGCCGTCTTAACTACCAGAAGAGATTTCATGGTCGGAGTTCCCCAAGGGTCGGTGCTGGGACCCCTAATCTTCAACATATACACCACGCATATAGTAGGAGATTCATAATCCAATTGTGAGGTAGCGGCATATGCGGACGACATAGGGGTCTACAGCACCAGCCTCAACCCAACGAAAGCTCTAAAGGCTGCAGAGGGCGCTAGCCAATTAATCGCCGACAGGCTGCGAGCTGTCCACATTCAAGTGAACCCAGCCAAGACTCAGGGGATCATCTTCTCTTTCCAGCATGGGAAAAAGAAGCGTCCACCCAGCTTTACCATAGACGGGACTCAATGTAAATTAGCCTACAGCATCTGCTACCTGGGCATCAACCTAGGCAGGCACATGAGGTTCGGCACACACTTGCAAAAGAAATTAAAACGTGTCCGCAGAACTTACTACTCTCTCCAGCCAGGCCATATCCCTTCGACTGAAACTCCTCATATACAAGAGCGTCCTGAGGCCAGCTCTACTGTTTGGGACACCACTCTTTAGATTCCTACATGCCAGCACCATAACTCGCCTCCACAGCTTCCAGAACAACATCCTGCGAACGGCACTGTGGCATACCCCTTTTCGTGAAATGAAGGCTTCCGACATGCACGAAAAGTTCGAGCTCCCCACCATCACCGAAGCCATCAGACGACGTCACATCAAGTTCTTCGACTCGATGAAGCACAGTCTAAACCCTCTCTTCCGAGACATGACACCACCGCTACCGGCACGATGGCAACTCACAAGATCGAGTAAAGCAGAAGAAATGGTTGACATCACGGCGCTTGGCCCACCAACAACAAGCCTCTAAGGGGCACCCTCACTGATATCAGACTAACTACGACTGCACTACATGCCTAGAGAAGGCTCTAGGCCCAGACACCAGTGGACTATATACATATATTGTATATGGAAATATACAACATACTATATCCAAACAAACCTAAAATTAACGAGATCGATGTCTAGGAAATTATAAATAGTGATTACGGAGCAATGGTGTTCATACTTAACATTAATTGACAAGAAATAAATGACAATTAATAAAAAAATCAAAACTTGGACATGGATAAGATGCTAAAATTGATTAGCAATAACTCTCATCATTTAACTTTTTTATGACATATTCCAAAGTATTTGCTGACTTTCATTCTGAACAATTAGTTTCAATTTAAATAGATCTTCCGTTGTGTGTAAATACTTTTTCTCCCAACTGTATGTATGTATTATTAGTTTTTTGGCCCCAAGGTTGCCCAGATTTAAAGAGAGTGCAGTTTCAAATTTATAAGTCTTTAGCAAAGGTAAATTCAGTGTAAAGATTGTTTAAATCTTATGATAGAAAATACTTGTGAGGAATAATGAGGTGAGGTTTTTGCACCCCATACAATATTTTTCCTACTGTTCTAGACAATATTGGTACTAAATTTGCCATGAATAGCCATTCTGGTTTGGAAGGTAGCTTATAGGAAATCTATGTACACATATCTATTAGACCATTATATAAATAAGTCATGTTAAGTTTTTATCTATGATGTTTCTCTAGGATTTATGTTATGTTGTAACAGTTTTATATAAAATGAAAAATACTTAAATTATTTTTGTTCAAAATGTTTTATTACTCGCTATCATTGAATATTTTTCAAAGGGCATAAGGATACATCCAAGGGACAAATATTATATTTCCCATAACCCAATAATATTTGTTGCTTGTTGAAATAACTAATCCTTAGATCCACATGGTTATCAAATATGATATAACCTAGTCAAATGAAACCTACTTATTTGCTACAACAAATAGTACAATTGTCCAATAGTTCCTTAGTCAATTATTAATAGCTGGTTGTGGATAAAAGTTCTTAGTCTCTCCAAATAGTTCTTTATCCAGTACTAACTTTCGTCAACAGCTCATGACTGTCATTTTCAGAAATTAAATATTCGTATGATAATTGATACAGGAGTTGAAAAAAGTTAATTAATAAAAGCCGAAGTAATAAAACTGGTAGCATAATTGTTAAAACTATCCCTAACATCAAGATTAAAGGTTTTTAATGATTTTCATGTCTAGATTTGCATCGATCAGATCATTTATTTGGTGATTGACATACATTCATATTGATTTACATTTATTATATGGTGGACTTATTTATTATTAATTGTGTTAATTTACCATAGTTTTCTGGTATAGCAGCTTTTTAAAAATAATTATGATACCTGCTTTATTACTTTGACTTTTACTAATGAACTTCATTTTTTTCACTTGGAAATTTAATGAATTATTGGTCATATGACTTTTTACTACCATAAAATGACAGCTTAGAGCTGTCAAAAACATTACTACATAATTAAGAACTGCACAACATAGAACTAAAAGTTATATTTATGTAAACTACCTATAATACCTACCATGTACCACTTCTCCTGAACATAGTGAACTGTCCTGGCACACCTTCTAAGATCTTATGGAGTCAGATCAATATAAATAACTAACAATATAACTAACAAGACTAAGAAGTTTATATTTATAGAATATTTTAAAAATTATTTAAATATATTTATGTATTGAGAAAACTTGCATAATTTCAAGATACCTTTATTACATATTGACAGAACCTTCATAATTGTAAAATACCTTTTCATGATATCCAGTCTTAGTCAGCATTAAAGCAGAAAAAGTGCAATAAATTTACGATAAAAGATAAATATCGCCGATATTCACGCACTGTGGCATACACTTAACAGAATCCTGTGTCTAACTGTGCAAACCCGAGGTCACAAGTGATTACAGTCTGCCAGAGTGCCTCAAAACCAGTCTTGACCTTCGAGGTCAGAACCAGAACCAGCCGATATCACTGGCCAGGAAATATTATTCCAACGAAAACATTCACATTCCATATATTTAACCTGTTTTTTACCAACTTTTTTTTTATTAGTAAAAATTAATTTTTTATTAGTTGCGTGTTCTATACGCACTGAATGATTAATACTTATCAAAATTTACTTACAAAAACCACCTTCCCCCATAGGGGGCCGTCCTCAGATGAGGACAGTGGTAAATAAAGGGATCAAAACTGAAATTTCGAAAACATTTAAAGTCTGGTTTATTTGAAATGTGTGATAGAAAAAATTATTTACACTGACATTAAAAATAAATAAATATTCAAGTACAACTTATAAACATTAAAAAATAATTTTTTAAAAAAAATGGTAATCAGAGAAACTTTCTGGGCAGTTTGACAGCTTATGGCTCTGAAGTCATGATTAGAGAGTGTCATAATTAGTGAAAACCGTAGGGACTCCTCTGTCCATCCAACGAACAACCAAAAATTTGTTTTGTCCATCAAAACAATTATCATAAGTTCCTCTGGATTGTTTTCTCATGTGGTGTCAGGTCATGATGTAACATGTTCAATTATAGTGCCAGAGGTTCTGAATCCAAATTTAGTAAGTTCATAAAGCAATTCGCTGGAAGTAAAGAAATTATCGAAAAAAATTTCACCACTGTAAGGGTCGTCAACTGCAGTCCACATTTGCTCCAAAACTCTGGTACTTCCATATTCTCTGCAAACTGTTTTTTGCCGCAATATAAAACACATTGAAAACAGAACCCGTTTGATCCAAATAGTACCCACTTCTTATAGCCAAACCTAATTGGATTCTCACTTATAAACTGTTTCAACAATTTTTCTTTAAATATTCCAAATCTTGAAAATGTTACACTGAATTATTCACAATAAATGCTCTGAGTATAAAGAAAGGGGTTATAGACGAGTCACTGCACGCACAAGAGCTAGGAAGGGGGTGAGACATGACAAAACATGCACGGGAAGCCCTCTCCCCAGAATGTTCCTCTGGTTACCATTTAAAAAAATAATTGATATTTATGAAACTTTGACTATTTTACTTGACTATTTATTTATTTATTTTGTATTCAATTTTGATCATAAATTTCAAATGAATTACTTGATGTTTCATTTTTGATTCCTTTATATATAAAGTCTTATCCGAGCACAGAATATAAACCATCGGCACACCACACAAATTTTAGCCATTTTCTTTAGTCTTATGCTTTTCTGTATATACAAGGTACAATTTAATAAGAGTGGCAAAATGTCACTAGTTCGCGTTTTCATATGTTTTACAGAATTTATATATATATTTGAAACTTTTCAGACGTTAGTTAACATTTTCACTCAGCTAATGATAATGATTGTTTGTATTTAATGAATGTAGAATAATACAAGGTTTGATCACAAAATAACGAGGATATTTGTTTATCTTAAAATTTTTTTATTTATTATTCATCGATAGCAATTTCGCCCCATTCAAAGTAATCCCCGTCAAATATAATACACTTGTTCCAACACTTTTTCCATTATTCGAAGCACTTTTCAATATAGTTCTTAGTCCTTCAGCGAATCTTCTTTATCTCATCAATGGTGTCAAAACGTCGTCCTTTCGAGGTTTTTTTCAACTTCGGGAACAAAAATAAGTAGCAGAGGGCCATGTCCGGCGAATACAGTGGCTGAAGTAACCCAAAAGTGTGAGGTGTGAGCGGGTGCTATTTCCACGAATTGTTTTGCCACAATACCGGTCGTTTTGTTCGGACCGCTTGACGTAAACAGAGCATTACTTCCAGTAATATTTTACTGGAATAGTAAAAGTGAGAACCTTCACTTTTGATCGAACTTGTCGAATTTTTTTCGGTATGGGCTCTTCAGGCCGGTTCCATTGCGAAGATGCGCCTTGGTTTCCACGTCATACCCATGATTTCGTCACCTGTTATGATGCATTTAACAGACTCTTTATTGTTGTTTACTTCGTTCAGCAATTCTGTGGCAATATCCACGCGATGTTTTTTTTGTCGTAATTCAACAATTTTTGGATATAAATTTTCTGCCAAACGTTTCATACCCAAAACATCGGAAAAATCGCTTGGCATGATCCAAATGATCTATTAACTTCATCAGCAACTTCTCTAATAGTAATTCTGCGATCATCCACAATCATTTTCTCAACTTCTTTGATTTTATCGTCGTTTATTGAAGTGTTAAGCGTTATTGAAGCCCAGCGCGATCATCATCTTCAACGTCTCTTTGACGGTCCTCTTTGAAATGTCCATACTACTCATAAACTCTTGCTTTACTCATGGTAGATTCACCGTGACCCACTGTCAACATGAAAACTTTGCTGCACTTTATTTCATTTTTTTTTGACAAAATTTAATACTAATTCTTTGATCCATTTTTTTCGCATCTAAAAATCGCCGACAACACCAAAACACCTATAACCTTAGCGACTGCTACTAAAAAAGTAAACGCTGAAAACAGATGCAAATTTCAACGTATTTCAGAGACCTTACCATCCCTAAAAACTTTCAAAACCGTATTTTTGCGGCAATCAGAAAATATATGAATTGATGAAACATACAAACAATTAAAATAATAGCTTCAGCATTACATTTGATTAGATTTAGCATTATATAATATTCAACGAAAAATCAAACAAATAGGATGGTGCATGATAATTTTATTTTGCCAGCAGAACAATGACAGAAACGGTGACAAAAAAAATCTAGTTTTTATACTTCAACATTGAAAAGAAAGCTTAGACTCATATAAAATATTTTTGACCCAAATATGACCAAAAAAAGATTCATTCAAATCGGTGATTCTACGACCTAGCTCCCCTAGATAGCTAGGTAATTAATTGTTGAATGAGTTTGTTTTGTGTTTCAGCAACTCCAGTTATTTGAGCACCGGAACTTAATTATATTTTCTATAATTTTTCCTTTCAAAACTCATTCTTCTCAACTTCTTGGAAAAAAGCTGTAGTCCAACCCTACTTCACCAATCTCCATCCTTTCTAACCTCCCCAAAAGACGGGATCTCCCAAATCCCAAATCTCCGATATCTTTGAACAGGCCCAATTTTTGGACCTCTTCCAATCTTCCGTTCCGGTTACTACACACAATCCACACTAGCTAATATCATTAGTGACATTCATTGCTCCTATTTATCAACAAAAAACTAACAGTCCAAAGCATTTGATAACATCGACCACACAGTCCTTTTTTCCAAGTTAAAATCATTAACCTTCTCCAATAGGTCTATTCAATAGTTTCAATTCCCCGGCAGGGGCCTGAAATAAGTCGGCCTCTCGGCCGGAAAGTCGACCCTGCTTAAACAGGTAGATGGGGTCTTGTAGCTTCGGAGATCGGCCTCGATCTCTCGGCTGGGTGTAGATCTTCAGTCTCCGTCAGGGGGCTAGGGTTCGATCACGTCCATCTGTCTCCAGGCTTCGGCGGTCCAGCAGTGCTTCCATCTGACGGGCATTGGTGGTGGTTGAAGGTCGGAGAATAGTGGGTTGTGGCTGTGTCGGAGTGAGTCGAAAAATTGTATGTGTCTTCTCTTGATGAAATCTTGAATGGTGAGCACTTCAAATTTTTCATGCATCTCGTCTCCTTCATTCGGTTGAACGGGGTATGTTTAAGGGAGGCGCGGAAAACTCTGTTCTGAAATTGCTGGAGCGTTTTGAGAGTGTTAGGAGTCAGATACTTGAAGAGAGGAGTCCCATACATTAAAGCAGGTCTTAGGACGCTCTGGTATATCAGCAGCTTGACGCGTACCGATAAAGCCGGGCTGTGAAGTAGGTGTCCGAGGCTGAAGAATTTCTTCCTAACACTCTTTAACTTCTTGCCGAGATGTGTTGTGAACGACAAGTATCTACTGAGGGTAATCCCAAGGTAGTATAGCTTGTTGCTTACATGGCACTCTTTGCCGTCTAAGACGAAGGATTTCGGGAGCTTCTTTCTTCCGGATTTATAGCTGAATATAATTCCTTGCGTCTTGGCCGGGTTGACTTTAATGTGGACGGCATCGAGTTTCTCGGCGATCTGTTGACTTGCGCTCTCAGCGAATTTCAGGGCTCTGGTGGGATTGATGCTAGTGCTGTAAACACCAATGTCGTCTGCATACGCCGATACCTCGCAGTTGGGGTACGAGGCTCCTACGATGTGGGCGGTGTAAATGTTGAATAGCAGGGGGCCTAGCACCGATCCTTGGGGGACACCGGCAGTGTAATTTCTTCGGGTCGTAGACGCAGTGCCTATACGAACCAAAAAAGTTCTGCCTGTAAGAAAGGATCTCATCAGGTTCTGCAGCTGATCCGAGAATTCATATTCCCTCAGACGTTGGAGTAGGATGTGGTGGTCGACAGAGTCGAAAGCTTTCGAACAGTCCAGTGAAATCATAGCGGTAGCTCTGTTGCTCCGGACGTTCGATGCGACGTGGTGTTGCAATCTCACCAGGTTGTTGTTCGCACTTAAGCCTGTGCTGAAACCAGTCTGCTCTGGTGGGATGACTTCTTGTGACTCGCAGTGCCCTGAGAGATGTACGTGGATGATTCTCTCGAACAGCTTCGAGAGTTGAGTCAGCAGACTGATGGGGCGGTAATGAGATGGCTCATAACCGCTTTTCGCTGGTTTCAGAAGGGGGACCACTACAGCGTGCTTCCAGTTCTGGGGGAAATAGTGCAGCCTGAAGCAGGAGTTCAACACGTTCGTTATGAATGAGATTCCTTTCCTCGGCAGCTGCTTGAGTAGGATGTTCTGGATGGAATCCTGACCTGGGGCCTTCTTGCCGGTCGTTCTTCGAATGAATGCAGCGCATTGCCGGTGTGAGGTGTAGATTTCGGTAGTGGTGGGGAGGGTGGGGGAGGGGGGGTCGAGGGCTCCTATTGGCTGTCCCTGGCCACGACTGACTTCCTCATAATGGGCCGCCAAGATGTCCGCTTGCTCGGTGGTGGGAATGAACTGCCCGTTTACGGCCAGCCTTACACCGTTCTTTTTGGACCTGCAGGTCTTCACAAGCTTCCACAATTGCTTGTGGTCACCGTGGAGACTGGTGAGGCGATCTTCCCAAATCGAATTTTTCCACTGGGCCATCAGGGACTTAACTTGGTTTGTGAGAGCATTTAAAACCGGTTTTAAGTCCCTGTTTTTGGTCCTAAACCACCTGTTCTTGATGTTATTACGCTGTCTAATCAGTTGTAGGATGTGATCCGGAGGTTTTCTCAGAGAAGGGGGCTTCGGAGAAAATGTCGGGATCGATGCATCGGCAGCTCGATCGATGACGTCCTGTAGCTGATAGATAGCGTAATCTATGTCCCAAGTGTGTCTCAGGGGCGCAATTGTGGGCAATTCGGTATTGATGAGATGCTTGTAGTGGGAACTTGGCCTCGTGAAAATCAAACAGTATCCATGAAAACCGCGAGTAACAGAGTTGATTATACGGGAAACAATATAGACAATCAAATACAATTACTTAATGAACGTTCAAATTACTTAGAAGCTAAAAAAAAATGATTTTTTAGACTACGGCACGAACGACAACGATCCACCTCCGTTAAACCAGAATATCAATTAAATTACATGGATTCGTTACTGAACATTAAAGATAAAAAAGGCAAAACTTGGCTAATTAACACCGGAGCCTCTAAAAATGATATTAATCCAAATTCCTTACCCAAGGGAACAAAAATTAATTCGAAAGAGACTGTCATGAAAACTCCGACGGGAAAAGCTGAAGGTACACATAGTGAAATAATAGACAATAATTGTTACAAAAAGAATAAGAAATGAATGCATGTGACAATTTAATTGCAAACCGTTGTATTAAACAATTGCCGACAACTTAATAGACAACGTAAGACACTCTGTAATCAAAAAATAAGAGACTTGCAAAGAACATTACAAAAAACACCCTCTGTTAGAAATTAGTGCAAAGGTAAAAATGTTAATATCATATAGCCATTCAGCAACCCTTTCGATATTCTGTTTGGATACGAGACAATGAAGGAATTAAAAGCTGAAATAATCATCGTCATAATGACGAAATAATAATAAACGGTATAAAACATAGGCTCGAAAATGAAATATACTATATAGATGACCTAAATACCATAAAACAATTAATAAGGACTGACCACATTGAAAACAAGATTTCGGACGAACTTGTGGTACTCCTAAGTAAATATTTAAAACAATTGAAGAAAAATTACGAGCAACAAATCTTATAAAATGTAAAATTGTCACGAAAAATGGAAATCCTGTCTTCACCAGAAATTACAGATACCCCGTGCGATTTAAAAATAAAATAAATGAAGAAGTCGCGAATCCATTAAAAAATAATATAATTAGAAAAAGCAATTCACCAGTACGGATCGAACCAAAGAAAATTGATGCTTCAGGCATAAAAAAAGTACAAATGGTAATAGACTACAGAAAACTCAATTAACTAACGATAACTGACAAATGCACATTACCAAACATAGAAGACTTACTTAACAAGTTACAAAATGCAAAAATATTCTCAACTATTGACTTAGCTTCTGGATTTCATCAAATCGAAATGGACCCCGATTCTATAGCAATGACCGCTTTTAATATAGAATATGGACACTTTGAATACTTAAGGATGCCCTACGGTTTATGTAATGACCCACCTACATTTCAATGAATAATGAATATGATGATCGCGAATGTACCTAACGCAATGATAAAAAGGCATATGTGTATTGATGACATATTTGTTTAAGTGACTTATATACCGTGGAAGAACATCTTCAACATCTTGAAAACGTATTTAAACAATTAAAAGATCACGCATTATCGATACAACTGAATTCTTTAAAAATGAATTACCTTTCTTAGGATATATTGTAACACCAGATGAACTTAAAACTATTCCAAAGAAAATTTAAGCTACAAAACTTCCGTACCCAAATAACAAAAAAACCACAAAACAATTTTTAGTAACGACAGGTTATTATCGGAAATTTATAAAGAATTATGCACATTTGACAAAACCAATATCGAAATCACTACAAACATAGATATATGGTACAAAAGAGATCAAAGAATCATGTGACACAGTTGAGTTGCCGGAATTTTATATGAAGTTGTTTGAAGAAGACCAAGAGCGACAATCAGAAGTGGAAGTGTTTACAATGAATAAAAACCATGGTAAAAATTAAAATTATTTATCTTAGAAAATCCAAAACTGATCAATCAAAGCCATATGGCTGTTGAGGTAATAACCATAGGGTTGCCAGTTGGAAACCTTATCACTAGAATTCAGTCAATGCAGGGTCATTCCCTAATATTTGTCACTTAAAAATAAGCAAAAATGCTGTAGCAAAAACATGTCCTGCTCAAAGACTTCCTATTAAGATAAAACTTAAGTTAACACCTGACGATTTGGTCAGTAAAGGTGTCTTACTGGTTCTAAGTAAGTGAGCTTGGTGAGTGAGTAAACGGTCTAGTAGTTGCTGAAAACCCAGTCTCATTCCTTAGATTATATTTTGACCCGCAACAATTGAGTACATTTGTAGTAAAAGACTATTATGAAATTCCCCTTTTGAGGAGATTAGCCTCGGATTAGAAAATAAGAGTCATTTTTGTTTGTTTGATCTTAAGCAGGGTTTTCACTAACTGATTTTAAGCTAAGAATCAAGCCATCTATGTTCACTCAGCACCCCTTTTGGAATATATCAGTACCTCGGAGGTTTTCATCATAAGATGATGAAAAATAATAAGTTATGAGCTTTTAAGGCTTCACAACCCATAAGGTTTTTAACCCTGGCAACTTGAACTGCCCGTGATTTTTCGGTTCTCTCTGTCGCTATCAAATATATCTCTACTTGTTCCTTAAAGTTCTTAAAATTTTTCTGTTAAATTGTCAGAACTCACATTAAGGGCGGCCGGTTTCACAAACACCATCTGATGATTTGATGACAAATCATTTTTTTGTTTTTTAACCTAACTTTTTCAACCAATTTTTAGGTAATAATAATAAATACAAACAGTTCAAGTAGGTCACATCATGCTTTATTTTACCACATTGTAGCCCTAAAATCTACTTAAGTTATTAGTTGTTTTTAATACTAGTTTCATATCTTTCAGGTTATTCTCATTAAAAATTTTTTTAATGAGCTCAGATAAGTTTTCCTATGTGTGCATGAGAAAAAATTTGTTGGTTTGGAATTCAATGCACTAATGTTGTCAGGATTGTTACTTGGATCAATGTGCTTAATTTTATCATAACTCATATGCCATTTTTGTTTGATGATTTTATATGGTTAAAGATTTTTCATAAAAATCTCAACAATTTCATCTGTAGCTGTGTTAAAAAAAAATAGACACATTTTAGGAGGTAACAATATGAAGTAAAACTATTAAATTTGTATATCAAGCAAGATTTCTAGTTTCTTAATGCCCATATAAAAACACTAATTAAGAAGTTGTAATTAAAATTGTTGTCTAATTTTATTAATCCTCCTAAAACGTGTCTTTTTTATTTTGGGAGATATGAAACTAAAATTGAAAACAACTAATAACTTAAGTAGATTTTAGGGCTGCAATGTGATCAAATAAAGCATGATGTGACCTACTTGAACTGTTTGTATTTATTATTATTACCTATACAAGACATAGCGCAGTTGGTAAAATACTGTTTTATTTCTTGTGGGCTTCAGTTGGATAAAAAACAAAAAGTGTTTTGTCATCAAAACATCAGGTGGAGTTTGTGAATCTGGCTGCCCTTGATGTGAGTTCTAACAATTTAGGAGTAACTTTAAAGAACTTTAAACTTTAAAGAAGAAGAAGATAGTGATGGAGACAACCAAAAATTCACAGGAAGTTCAAATTGCCAGGGTTAAAAACCTTATGGGTTGTGAAGCCTTAAACGTTCATAATAAGATGATGAAAACCTTTGAGGACAAGGAAACAATGATGTCAATTTTGAATTAAATAGAAGGTATTTTGACGCCAACAAAATAATGAAATGATTGAAGTTTTTTAATTCCTCAAGATCTGGTAAATGTCCATTTTATTAAATAAAAATCCCAGATATTTCACGTCATCAACATACTATTGGTTCTTATCCAGTTTAAATTTTATGCCATTATTCCTAGCTATTTGAACAACCTGTTTTCAAATATTTTTTTTTAATCAATATAAGATTATTTTGGAGACTAATTGACCATTACCTTTTTCAATCACCTTCATCATCATACACCTTAACGACAATAGTCATTTGTTTAGAATATTCTTAGTGTCAATTTTGAATTATGGTTTGTGAGAGATCTCATTTAAGCAGTTAGTTTCAATAATGTCAAGTCATCATGGAATCTATGGATAAATAACATGCTGACTTTATAAAACTATTAATCTATCCATTGTTTTTGACAATAATAAAGGTTTTCATTATATCACATTTATAGCTTATTGTCACTATTTACTTAATACAAAACACCTTTGTGAGATGAAATTAGGGAGATGTATTCAGTTCGTAATTTGATATGTTAAATGGGCTTATTCTTTTTTTTTTAATATATAAGTAAATGCCTTATGGTAGTCAAGCTCAGGCAAACATAATTTATCCTGAATTGGCATCCCATTAGTTTTCTTTTATTAATGGAAAGTTAATCTATTATGTTAAGGACAATGTTCTTATAATAGTAATGTAAGGTGATCGCCCGTAAGATGAGTGAGCATAGGATATACACATACAGCAATTTAATGCTATCAGAATCCTTTGACAAACTCCGGATGGAGCTAGCATATAAATATTATAAAACAAAGAATAACACACAAGATGAACCCCAGGACTGAAAAAAGAATGTTGTAGCAGGAAATGAGAAATATTTAAAAGAGTAGAATCCTTCATCTCAGCAACATTTATACACAATGCTCATTAAATATTTGATACAAAAATCTACTTAACATGCAACCAAAATTGTACATATCAGAAATTCTCGGAACACAGCATAACTTAGATTATATCAATTACAACTAATAATTCGTCTTCATAGTTTTCAGCTTATGAAGGGAATAATTTTTTGAGCCTCTTTGTCACATAGAATATTTGTAGAAAAACAATGCTCTTATTATTAAAATTATCAGCAGGCTTCAACCAGCAACATATCACTATAATATAAATTACTTGTTTAAAAGTTAGATGTGTTAAATATATTCATGAGAACAAGACTTACTATAATGCAGCTTTGTTTAATAAAAGTTTAATTCATGATCATTAGTTTCCCAATAGCAACAGACAGGTGTATAGCTCTTAGTGAGCATAACAAAACCATCACCCATTAGTGCAGACTTTTTCCTTTTATCACACTACTCAATGCGGTCTTAATTTGGAATTATTGTGATCACATGACTGGGGAGGGAGGGAGCAGTGCCTAAATTGAGCAGACACCTGGACCTAAAATGAACAATTATTGTCATCCAAACATAATACAGGTTAGCATTATCGTTATAACTTTACAAATAATTAAATACAATATCAGTTACCGCTGAAAAACAAATGGTGATATCTTTAGGTTTGAATGACCCAGGTGTTCAAGCCTCTTCTAGATTTAGATTCTAGATTCTTTGAAATCCATCCACCTACTTTTAATTTTTAAACTAATCCTTTTCCTTTGTTTAATTAATCAAACAATCTATAATGAAATATTTTATATTAGACCATTTAATTTATATGTTAACAACTACACTAACATCAGTTTACAAAACCAAAACATTTTTTTTTTCACATTCAAATTAAATCCTCTTTAAATGAATGATCACTTGATAAAATATAACCGATTATGGCAGTTGTCTGGTACTTGATCTATCTAGAAGGAGGGTAGGGCCTTGCTCAGCATAGCCTTGGCTAGTATTTATTTCTTCCCTTTTAAGCTCTCAGAAATATTAGATTTCTTTGCTAATCTCATGATCCTTACAAATTATAAAAATTTTATTTTATGAAGAACATCATTCCTGAAGATTGCACAGTCAAAAACAATTTTTGATTAATATAATCATCAGAAGTCTTCAAACAGCTATAATATACTTACTGTTTAAAATCATAGTTAGCTGTGTTCATTACATTAGCCAAAAGTAGACACTATATTTTTTTTAATTACAATTATTAATGCACAATATTAATAATGGTAATTTAAGAGCTCATACACAATTCCATTCACACTTAAATCCAATATTCATACATACACATTCTAGCCAGGAGCCCCATCCTCTGAGGCATTCCCCCAGTGAGATGGTGGAAAATAGTCGGGGGCAACAGAACTTCCTTCTGCCCTGCACAACCAACCAATTTGCTATGGGGGAAAGACCAGGACAAGGGCAAGAGAGCCGCAAACACTCAGGAAATCAGTGGGGAAAGTGGTCAGTGCCCGGATCCTATCACATACTTATCTATTTACAATAAGATGCTCTGAAATAGCATACTAAACCACATATACATAAATGAGTTAATAATTAATGAACAATTTGGATTCGGGCATGAACATTCAACAACTGCACACCTTCATGATTACATGACCAAAGGATTTAATGCCAGAAAAACACAGGAATAATCTTTCTAGTTACAGAAAAGGCTATAGAAACCTTTAGGCACAAATACCTGATATACAAATAAAAACTAATTTTTTTCAAATCCCCCCTCTACTTTTTTCTCCTCTTTTTATTCACTGATTTATCTCTAATACACACTTTTATATTCCGTCCGCAGCACCTAACAAACCCAATGTTTAACAGTATGACTTGTTACAAGCACAAATTTCCATGTAAAATAATTAAAAATTGTATAAAATGTAGCCAAGCTACAGGACATATAATGACCTATTGTAAATAAATTCATTTATGTAGAATCTATATTGATTTTTTTAATATTTAATAACAAGGGGATATGAAAAAAAAAATAAGAAATTTTTCAGTGACTAAAACATAAAAATTGACGAGTTCAAAACAAAAAGTACTGATTTTTGCAAAAATAATATAATAATAAATATAAAACAATAATTCACATTAATAATGAAATGTTATCTGACCATCATTTGCCAACATTAGAACACCATATATAGACCGAAACAGAAACAGAAAATTCTTTTATTAACACAATTTTATTAGATAATCCCTTAATTTAGGAAATAGTTAGCTGTAACAAACTCTCACTAAGGAGATATATACAAAAGAGAAGTGAATATGTAGTGATTCACTGAACTTCACACAATCTTGTACCATTATTAATTTTTAGGACATATATATTCATTATTTGTGATATAGTTTGAACATGTGTTATAAGAATAATTAATTTATTATTTTGTAAATATTTTTATTCAATTTGCAATAAAATTATTTATTTTTTACTTTACTTTTATTTTTATTTTGTAGACTAAGTAGATTTTTATTTATTTTTTCTACTAGAAAATTGTTGTAAATATCTGATCGATGATAAAGCTATACAAAATATAATTAGAAAAAGAATAACTAAACATGTAAATGAAATATGTAATTATGAAAGAATATGTAAGGGAAATGTAAATAATTCATAATCATTAGTTTTAGCCTAGCAGCCGACAGGTGCAAAGCTCTCAATGAGCATAACAAGACCATCACCCAATAGTGCACATGTTTTCTTTTATCACACTACCCAATGCGGTCTTAATTTGCAATTTTTGTAGTAAAATAATTAAGGAAAGTGTAAACAGAACAAAATTTGCTTGCCCCTTGGGAGGAGGGTGCAGTGCCAAAATGGAACAGGCACCTGGATCTTCATAAAATAAACAATCCATCATAATCCAAACGTTAGAGAGGTGAGCAACCATACATATAGTTAAATATAGTATCAGTTACCCATTGGTAACTTTATTATCAAAAAGAAATGGATTTATCTCTAGTAGAAAATGAAACCAGTATTACTTCCCTCCCAGTTTCAGTTGATGGTATGTTTGCAATTTATCCTAAAATAATCAAACAAAAAACCAACTTGTCCAATCTAAACATAAAATAAATGGAACGAACAATCTTCTATGCTTATATACAAGGCAGGATTTTAAAACTATTAAAACCCCAGCTCAACTATAGTTTCCAAACGTTCATTCCAAAAATAGGAATAGAACTAAATTTTATTTTAAAAGTTATGCCATGTTCATTTCCAGCTGATGAAATTACATGAGATTTCCAAAGCCTGGGATTTGAATTACATAGTTCCTACGATTAAAAATACAGACAATGGTCAGATGAATCTTCGATTCTCAGAAGTTATTTAAAAAAAAATAATCAACTTCAAATACTTCTAGAATTATATTAAATACTGCTGCAATGACTTCAGTACAATGCCCATGCCTCTACACCTACATTTCATATCAAAGAACCATAAATCATTGTTAAAAAGAAAAAAAAAATTTTTGGTTTATTTAATATAGGTAAAATAATATTAACCTAAAAAAAAAAATGATAGCACATATACAAAATGCAGATGATGGTGTCTAAATTATTTATTCCAATGGAAGAATGTTGTAATATCGTAACTCGATGGATGGAATTTTTTTTTTTAAGAGAATATATTGTAATGTACCATAAAGTATGAGTTTTATTAACCATTGTCTTGTTAATGCAGTGTATTCTCCACACTGTATATTTGTAAACAAACACTATTATTCATCTCACTAACTAATGAACTATTTAAGTTTAAGACACAATTTCATAGGTTGTTTTTACCTTTTCTAACCATTACAAAATTTTTGTGAATATCTGATCTACGACAAAGCAATATAAGAAGAATATAAAGAATATACAACAAAAATGTAAAGAAACTTTTATCTATCGAACTATTTATAATAAACAAAAAAACAGTATGTAAATTGTTTACATTCATTAATAAAACACATACACTATCTTAAATTTAAATTGCTCAATATAAAATAAAGCATTATTGATACATAAAGCACCATTTTATAATAGCCACCATATGATTATTTAAAAAGGAAAAAAAAATATAAATTTACTGTATGTCTAATTTCATATGGGTTATATCTCAATTATATGCTCAATCGTAAATAGAGCTATACTAGCAAAAAAGTAGTCTAGAACAGAGTATGTCAAAACGTTGGACATTAATAAATTTATGCAGCGGTTAGTTAATAACTCCTTTTATCAGCCTAAGCCGACCTTCCAAGAAACTCTACTACAAAAGTTTTTCTATAGACGTTTTTGTCACAGGTTCACTGTATAATACATAAGTCTGCCAAATCCCTTTTATTCGGAGTGAGCAGGTATTAGCGGCGGTAACAGATTCTTCCATCTTAAGGGTTCGGTAGGAATATGTGCTATTATGTTTATGCTCTGCCATTTGGAGTTTGTTAACCCGGAAAGGTTTACTCTAGCTTGGACAGTCAGTCTTCCGCTGATATTGTTATACCATCGTTTACACATTCCGGAGGAATTCCACTGTTCCAATATGAAAGTTAAAATGACTTTAGACGAGTCTGTAGGCAATCGGAGGGTAAAGAAGTGGAGGATCCGTTCATTTCCCCTTGCTAAGACGTCTGATGTATCAATGCCTGTACGGTACGGCCAGGGAGTGAGTGTGGATAAACATCCTTTCCGGCTGCTAGGAAGTTTATAATTCTACCGGCTACGGCTACCCCCTAGTGACATAATAAGATAGAACGAGGGAAATGCATAACTAAGAAGGTTCTTCCATACGAAACATCCCCAAGTGTGTTGTTGTACGCGTATAAATCTTTATGGAAGCCTAGAAAGAAATACTCATCTTCGCCTTACGCTGTTATCTTAAAGGAGCTCGTTAATTCTGTGAAAACAGGGCATTTGGTGGGATATTTTTTTAATACCGACTACGGCGTATTCAATTTACTTATTGCTTGCTTTATTTCGCTGTATTTTACAGAGACACCCAGAGAATTTCTCCCGGTTTTGAATTCCGGCTCTGCTGCCCTCTTTAAATTATATAACGATAAAAAAATGTATTCCGGTCAGGATATATATATAATATAATAGAAAAAAGTCTAAATCCAAGTTATGTAACTAGCTATCTCGCGTTTGAACTACCTTTTCATCAGAAATAATTATAATTCTTCAAATGTTCACGAACTAGGTGATTTGGCCTATTTATTTTATTCTAAAGGCATCAATACGTTTCGAGGAAAAGATGTAATATGACCAAAGATGCGGCGGGGCTTTAGATTAGTTGAACATTTGTGCTACTAGGTAGCAGCAGCAGCAGGAGGAGGGTATCGGGGCCGCGAACGATGGCATGCCGTCGCTTGGGCGTTTTTATTCTCGCCCTAATTCTATTTCATTGTGAATATTTATGATAATTCGACAATTAGATGAACGGTATCGGTTGGATGGGATGGATGTTCCCGGTACTTTAAAGTTTTTCTGTGACGCCGCTATATGTCAAAGCCTATTCACCTCCCGGAGTTATTGTTTGTCATGGCGTCAACCCTAAGAGAAATTTCCAATATTTGAGTTAACTCTGGTCTCCCTTCAAAGCGAATAAATCTTTCGCCTTTTACTAAAGATTTCCGTGGAGGGGGACTTTTGATGAGTCTATAATCAATTTTTTGTCAGCACTCCGCCCTCGGGTGGGGTCATAAATTCTTATCATCTCGCCTCATTCGAATGAACATACATGCGCCTGCCCACCCGGGCAGGGCATTATGTGTGTGCTGCGTTGAGTCTTGACTGAATGACCAACTCAAAACGTGGCGTCGTTTGAGAGGGAAAAAGCTCTACTTACCATACCTACCGAATAGATTCTTCTACATAGAGGAAAAACTTGTAAGAATTTCCCTGACAAAAAAGGATCCTCCTATCTTTCCTTCGACGTTTGATTTCAAATCTGAGAGCTTTCAAAAAATAAACGAAATTTCCCCGGTCTCATGATTAAATAATATCTCAATCCCGTAAAAAATATAGATGATGAATTAATTAATTTGTCTAAACCTCCCTTGTCATTTTTCTTAAACCATCAATAAGCACACTCGGTGTCCTCATGTAACCGATTAAGAAATACAATCGTTCATTGCGATTAATTTTAATTTTATTTAATCGAATTTTAGACTATTTCGCCACAGTTAAAGTGTTCCAACGTCATTTATTGTTAGTGTGCAAAAAAATTCAACCGTCAATATATGGAGAGGCGTCATAAAACACAATCTTAATATTAGACCATCCATATCCAAGTGCATGCCGATTAGGTAGAATGCGACTAAATACAAATACATTTTGATCGTGGAGACAACAAAAGTATACATTTTAATTTAAATGGAAAAAATTACAATTACCATGCGATTGTTGTCCAAACAAAAATTAGCACACGTTTAAAAATATCATTTTCTCCAATCATAAATAGAGCTATACTAGCAAAAAAGTAGTCTAGAACAGAGTATGTCAAAACGTTGGACATTAATAAATTTATGCAGCGGTTAGTTAATAACTCCTTTTATCAGCCTAAGCCGACCTTCCAAGAAACTCTACTACAAAAGTTTTTCTATAGACGTTTTTGTCACAGGTTCACTGTATAATACATAAGTCTGCCAAATCCCTTTTATTCGGAGTGAGCAGGTATTAGCGGCGGTAACAGATTCTTCCATCTTAAGGGTTCGGTAGGAATATGTGCTATTATGTTTATGCTCTGCCATTTGGAGTTTGTTAACCCGGAAAGGTTTACTCTAGCTTGGACAGTCAGTCTTCCGCTGATATTGTTATACCATCGTTTACACATTCCGGAGGAATTCCACTGTTCCAATATGAAAGTTAAAATGACTTTAGACGAGTCTGTAGGCAATCGGAGGGTAAAGAAGTGGAGGATCCGTTCATTTCCCCTTGCTAAGACGTCTGATGTATCAATGCCTGTACGGTACGGCCAGGGAGTGAGTGTGGATAAACATCCTTTCCGGCTGCTAGGAAGTTTATAATTCTACCGGCTACGGCTACCCCCTAGTGACATAATAAGATAGAACGAGGGAAATGCATAACTAAGAAGGTTCTTCCATACGAAACATCCCCAAGTGTGTTGTTGTACGCGTATAAATCTTTATGGAAGCCTAGAAAGAAATACTCATCTTCGCCTTACGCTGTTATCTTAAAGGAGCTCGTTAATTCTGTGAAAACAGGGCATTTGGTGGGATATTTTTTTAATACCGACTACGGCGTATTCAATTTACTTATTGCTTGCTTTATTTCGCTGTATTTTACAGAGACACCCAGAGAATTTCTCCCGGTTTTGAATTCCGGCTCTGCTGCCCTCTTTAAATTATATAACGATAAAAAAATGTATTCCGGTCAGGATATATATATAATATAATAGAAAAAAGTCTAAATCCAAGTTATGTAACTAGCTATCTCGCGTTTGAACTACCTTTTCATCAGAAATAATTATAATTCTTCAAATGTTCACGAACTAGGTGATTTGGCCTATTTATTTTATTCTAAAGGCATCAATACGTTTCGAGGAAAAGATGTAATATGACCAAAGATGCGGCGGGGCTTTAGATTAGTTGAACATTTGTGCTACTAGGTAGCAGCAGCAGCAGGAGGAGGGTATCGGGGCCGCGAACGATGGCATGCCGTCGCTTGGGCGTTTTTATTCTCGCCCTAATTCTATTTCATTGTGAATATTTATGATAATTCGACAATTAGATGAACGGTATCGGTTGGATGGGATGGATGTTCCCGGTACTTTAAAGTTTTTCTGTGACGCCGCTATATGTCAAAGCCTATTCACCTCCCGGAGTTATTGTTTGTCATGGCGTCAACCCTAAGAGAAATTTCCAATATTTGAGTTAACTCTGGTCTCCCTTCAAAGCGAATAAATCTTTCGCCTTTTACTAAAGATTTCCGTGGAGGGGGACTTTTGATGAGTCTATAATCAATTTTTTGTCAGCACTCCGCCCTCGGGTGGGGTCATAAATTCTTATCATCTCGCCTCATTCGAATGAACATACCTGCGCCTGCCCACCCGGGCAGGGCATTATGTGTGTGCTGCGTTGAGTCTTGACTGAATGACCAACTCAAAACGTTGCGTCGTTTGAGAGGGAAAAAGCTCTACTTACCATACCTACCGAATAGATTCTTCTACATAGAGGAAAAACTTGTAAGAATTTCCCTGACAAAAAAGGATCCTCCTATCTTTCCTTCGACGTTTGATTTCAAATCTGAGAGCTTTCAAAAAATAAACGAAATTTCCCCGGTCTCATGATTAAATAATATCTCAATCCCGTAAAAAATATAGATGATGAATTAATTAATTTGTCTAAACCTCCCTTGTCATTTTTCTTAAACCATCAATAAGCACACTCGGTGTCCTCATGTAACCGATTAAGAAATACAATCGTTCATTGCGATTAATTTTAATTTTATTTAATCGAATTTTAGACTATTTCGCCACAGTTAAAGTGTTCCAACGTCATTTATTGTTAGTGTGCAAAAAAATTCAACCGTCAATATATGGAGAGGCGTCATAAAACACAATCTTAATATTAGACCATCCATATCCAAGTGCATGCCGATTAGGTAGAATGCGACTAAATACAAATACATTTTGATCGTGGAGACAACAAAAGTATACATTTTAATTTAAATGGAAAAAATTACAATTACCATGCGATTGTTGTCCAAACAAAAATTAGCACACGTTTAAAAATATCATTTTCTCCAATCATAAATAGAGCTATACTAGCAAAAAAGTAGTCTAGAACAGAGTATGTCAAAACGTTGGACATTAATAAATTTATGCAGCGGTTAGTTAATAACTCCTTTTATCAGCCTAAGCCGACCTTCCAAGAAACTCTACTACAAAAGTTTTTCTATAGACGTTTTTGTCACAGGTTCACTGTATAATACATAAGTCTGCCAAATCCCTTTTATTCGGAGTGAGCAGGTATTAGCGGCGGTAACAGATTCTTCCATCTTAAGGGTTCGGTAGGAATATGTGCTATTATGTTTATGCTCTGCCATTTGGAGTTTGTTAACCCGGAAAGGTTTACTCTAGCTTGGACAGTCAGTCTTCCGCTGATATTGTTATACCATCGTTTACACATTCCGGAGGAATTCCACTGTTCCAATATGAAAGTTAAAATGACTTTAGACGAGTCTGTAGGCAATCGGAGGGTAAAGAAGTGGAGGATCCGTTCATTTCCCCTTGCTAAGACGTCTGATGTATCAATGCCTGTACGGTACGGCCAGGGAGTGAGTGTGGATAAACATCCTTTCCGGCTGCTAGGAAGTTTATAATTCTACCGGCTACGGCTACCCCCTAGTGACATAATAAGATAGAACGAGGGAAATGCATAACTAAGAAGGTTCTTCCATACGAAACATCCCCAAGTGTGTTGTTGTACGCGTATAAATCTTTATGGAAGCCTAGAAAGAAATACTCATCTTCGCCTTACGCTGTTATCTTAAAGGAGCTCGTTAATTCTGTGAAAACAGGGCATTTGGTGGGATATTTTTTTAATACCGACTACGGCGTATTCAATTTACTTATTGCTTGCTTTATTTCGCTGTATTTTACAGAGACACCCAGAGAATTTCTCCCGGTTTTGAATTCCGGCTCTGCTGCCCTCTTTAAATTATATAACGATAAAAAAATGTATTCCGGTCAGGATATATATATAATATAATAGAAAAAAGTCTAAATCCAAGTTATGTAACTAGCTATCTCGCGTTTGAACTACCTTTTCATCAGAAATAATTATAATTCTTCAAATGTTCACGAACTAGGTGATTTGGCCTATTTATTTTATTCTAAAGGCATCAATACGTTTCGAGGAAAAGATGTAATATGACCAAAGATGCGGCGGGGCTTTAGATTAGTTGAACATTTGTGCTACTAGGTAGCAGCAGCAGCAGGAGGAGGGTATCGGGGCCGCGAACGATGGCATGCCGTCGCTTGGGCGTTTTTATTCTCGCCCTAATTCTATTTCATTGTGAATATTTATGATAATTCGACAATTAGATGAACGGTATCGGTTGGATGGGATGGATGTTCCCGGTACTTTAAAGTTTTTCTGTGACGCCGCTATATGTCAAAGCCTATTCACCTCCCGGAGTTATTGTTTGTCATGGCGTCAACCCTAAGAGAAATTTCCAATATTTGAGTTAACTCTGGTCTCCCTTCAAAGCGAATAAATCTTTCGCCTTTTACTAAAGATTTCCGTGGAGGGGGACTTTTGATGAGTCTATAATCAATTTTTTGTCAGCACTCCGCCCTCGGGTGGGGTCATAAATTCTTATCATCTCGCCTCATTCGAATGAACATACATGCGCCTGCCCACCCGGGCAGGGCATTATGTGTGTGCTGCGTTGAGTCTTGACTGAATGACCAACTCAAAACGTGGCGTCGTTTGAGAGGGAAAAAGCTCTACTTACCATACCTACCGAATAGATTCTTCTACATAGAGGAAAAACTTGTAAGAGTTTCCCTGACAAAAAAGGATCCTCCTATCTTTCCTTCGACGTTTGATTTCAAATCTGAGAGCTTTCAAAAAATAAACGAAATTTCCCCGGTCTCATGATTAAATAATATCTCAATCCCGTAAAAATTATAGATGATGAATTAATTAATTTGTCTAAACCTCCCTTGTCATTTTTCTTAAACCATCAATAAGCACACTCGGTGTCCTCATGTAACCGATTAAGAAATACAATCGTTCATTGCGATTAATTTTAATTTTATTTAATCGAATTTTAGACTATTTCGCCACAGTTAAAGTGTTCCAACGTCATTTATTGTTAGTGTGCAAAAAAATTCAACCGTCAATATATGGAGAGGCGTCATAAAACACAATCTTAATATTAGACCATCCATATCCAAGTGCATGCCGATTAGGTAGAATGCGACTAAATACAAATACATTTTGATCGTGGAGACAACAAAAGTATACATTTTAATTTAAATGGAAATAAATTACAATTACCATGCGATTGTTGTCCAAACAAAAATTAGCACACGTTTAAAAATATCATTTTCACCAATCATAAATAGAGCTATACTAGCAAAAAAGTAGTCTAGAACAGAGTATGTCAAAACGTTGGACATTAATAAATTTATGCAGCGGTTAGTTAATAACTCCTTTTATCAGCCTAAGCCGACCTTCCAAGAAACTCTACTACAAAAGTTTTTCTATAGACGTTTTTGTCACAGGTTCACTGTATAATACATAAGTCTGCCAAATCCCTTTTATTCGGAGTGAGCAGGTATTAGCGGCGGTAACAGATTCTTCCATCTTAAGGGTTCGGTAGGAATATGTGCTATTATGTTTATGCTCTGCCATTTGGAGTTTGTTAACCCGGAAAGGTTTACTCTAGCTTGGACAGTCAGTCTTCCGCTGATATTGTTATACCATCGTTTACACATTCCGGAGGAATTCCACTGTTCCAATATGAAAGTTAAAATGACTTTAGACGAGTCTGTAGGCAATCGGAGGGTAAAGAAGTGGAGGATCCGTTCATTTCCCCTTGCTAAGACGTCTGATGTATCAATGCCTGTACGGTACGGCCAGGGAGTGAGTGTGGATAAACATCCTTTCCGGCTGCTAGGAAGTTTATAATTCTACCGGCTACGGCTACCCCCTAGTGACATAATAAGATAGAACGAGGGAAATGCATAACTAAGAAGGTTCTTCCATACGAAACATCCCCAAGTGTGTTGTTGTACGCGTATAAATCTTTATGGAAGCCTAGAAAGAAATACTCATCTTCGCCTTACGCTGTTATCTTAAAGGAGCTCGTTAATTCTGTGAAAACAGGGCATTTGGTGGGATATTTTTTTAATACCGACTACGGCGTATTCAATTTACTTATTGCTTGCTTTATTTCGCTGTATTTTACAGAGACACCCAGAGAATTTCTCCCGGTTTTGAATTCCGGCTCTGCTGCCCTCTTTAAATTATATAACGATAAAAAAATGTATTCCGGTCAGGATATATATATAATATAATAGAAAAAAGTCTAAATCCAAGTTATGTAACTAGCTATCTCGCGTTTGAACTACCTTTTCATCAGAAATAATTATAATTCTTCAAATGTTCACGAACTAGGTGATTTGGCCTATTTATTTTATTCTAAAGGCATCAATACGTTTCGAGGAAAAGATGTAATATGACCAAAGATGCGGCGGGGCTTTAGATTAGTTGAACATTTGTGCTACTAGGTAGCAGCAGCAGCAGGAGGAGGGTATCGGGGCCGCGAACGATGGCATGCCGTCGCTTGGGCGTTTTTATTCTCGCCCTAATTCTATTTCATTGTGAATATTTATGATAATTCGACAATTAGATGAACGGTATCGGTTGGATGGGATGGATGTTCCCGGTACTTTAAAGTTTTTCTGTGACGCCGCTATATGTCAAAGCCTATTCACCTCCCGGAGTTATTGTTTGTCATGGCGTCAACCCTAAGAGAAATTTCCAATATTTGAGTTAACTCTGGTCTCCCTTCAAAGCGAATAAATCTTTCGCCTTTTACTAAAGATTTCCGTGGAGGGGGACTTTTGATGAGTCTATAATCAATTTTTTGTCAGCACTCCGCCCTCGGGTGGGGTCATAAATTCTTATCATCTCGCCTCATTCGAATGAACATACATGCGCCTGCCCACCCGGGCAGGGCATTATGTGTGTGCTGCGTTGAGTCTTGACTGAATGACCAACTCAAAACGTGGCGTCGTTTGAGAGGGAAAAAGCTCTACTTACCATACCTACCGAATAGATTCTTCTACATAGAGGAAAAACTTGTAAGAGTTTCCCTGACAAAAAAGGATCCTCCTATCTTTCCTTCGACGTTTGATTTCAAATCTGAGAGCTTTCAAAAAATAAACGAAATTTCCCCGGTCTCATGATTAAATAATATCTCAATCCCGTAAAAAATATAGATGATGAATTAATTAATTTGTCTAAACCTCCCTTGTCATTTTTCTTAAACCATCAATAAGCACACTCGGTGTCCTCATGTAACCGATTAAGAAATACAATCGTTCATTGCGATTAATTTTAATTTTATTTAATCGAATTTTAGACTATTTCGCCACAGTTAAAGTGTTCCAACGTCATTTATTGTTAGTGTGCAAAAAAATTCAACCGTCAATATATGGAGAGGCGTCATAAAACACAATCTTAATATTAGACCATCCATATCCAAGTGCATGCCGATTAGGTAGAATGCGACTAAATACAAATACATTTTGATCGTGGAGACAACAAAAGTATACATTTTAATTTAAATGGAAATAAATTACAATTACCATGCGATTGTTGTCCAAACAAAAATTAGCACACGTTTAAAAATATCATTTTCTCCAATCATAAATAGAGCTATACTAGCAAAAAAGTAGTCTAGAACAGAGTATGTCAAAACGTTGGACATTAATAAATTTATGCAGCGGTTAGTTAATAACTCCTTTTATCAGCCTAAGCCGACCTTCCAAGAAACTCTACTACAAAAGTTTTTCTATAGACGTTTTTGTCACAGGTTCACTGTATAATACATAAGTCTGCCAAATCCCTTTTATTCGGAGTGAGCAGGTATTAGCGGCGGTAACAGATTCTTCCATCTTAAGGGTTCGGTAGGAATATGTGCTATTATGTTTATGCTCTGCCATTTGGAGTTTGTTAACCCGGAAAGGTTTACTCTAGCTTGGACAGTCAGTCTTCCGCTGATATTGTTATACCATCGTTTACACATTCCGGAGGAATTCCACTGTTCCAATATGAAAGTTAAAATGACTTTAGACGAGTCTGTAGGCAATCGGAGGGTAAAGAAGTGGAGGATCCGTTCATTTCCCCTTGCTAAGACGTCTGATGTATCAATGCCTGTACGGTACGGCCAGGGAGTGAGTGTGGATAAACATCCTTTCCGGCTGCTAGGAAGTTTATAATTCTACCGGCTACGGCTACCCCCTAGTGACATAATAAGATAGAACGAGGGAAATGCATAACTAAGAAGGTTCTTCCATACGAAACATCCCCAAGTGTGTTGTTGTACGCGTATAAATCTTTATGGAAGCCTAGAAAGAAATACTCATCTTCGCCTTACGCTGTTATCTTAAAGGAGCTCGTTAATTCTGTGAAAACAGGGCATTTGGTGGGATATTTTTTTAATACCGACTACGGCGTATTCAATTTACTTATTGCTTGCTTTATTTCGCTGTATTTTACAGAGACACCCAGAGAATTTCTCCCGGTTTTGAATTCCGGCTCTGCTGCCCTCTTTAAATTATATAACGATAAAAAAATGTATTCCGGTCAGGATATATATATAATATAATAGAAAAAAGTCTAAATCCAAGTTATGTAACTAGCTATCTCGCGTTTGAACTACCTTTTCATCAGAAATAATTATAATTCTTCAAATGTTCACGAACTAGGTGATTTGGCCTATTTATTTTATTCTAAAGGCATCAATACGTTTCGAGGAAAAGATGTAATATGACCAAAGATGCGGCGGGGCTTTAGATTAGTTGAACATTTGTGCTACTAGGTAGCAGCAGCAGCAGCAGGAGGAGGGTATCGGGGCCGCGAACGATGGCATGCCGTCGCTTGGGCGTTTTTATTCTCGCCCTAATTCTATTTCATTGTGAATATTTATGATAATTCGACAATTAGATGAACGGTATCGGTTGGATGGGATGGATGTTCCCGGTACTTTAAAGTTTTTCTGTGACGCCGCTATATGTCAAAGCCTATTCACCTCCCGGAGTTATTGTTTGTCATGGCGTCAACCCTAAGAGAAATTTCCAATATTTGAGTTAACTCTGGTCTCCCTTCAAAGCGAATAAATCTTTCGCCTTTTACTAAAGATTTCCGTGGAGGGGGACTTTTGATGAGTCTATAATCAATTTTTTGTCAGCACTCCGCCCTCGGGTGGGGTCATAAATTCTTATCATCTCGCCTCATTCGAATGAACATACATGCGCCTGCCCACCCGGGCAGGGCATTATGTGTGTGCTGCGTTGAGTCTTGACTGAATGACCAACTCAAAACGTGGCGTCGTTTGAGAGGGAAAAAGCTCTACTTACCATACCTACCGAATAGATTCTTCTACATAGAGGAAAAACTTGTAAGAGTTTCCCTGACAAAAAAGGATCCTCCTATCTTTCCTTCGACGTTTGATTTCAAATCTGAGAGCTTTCAAAAAATAAACGAAATTTCCCCGGTCTCATGATTAAATAATATCTCAATCCCGTAAAAAATATAGATGATGAATTAATTAATTTGTCTAAACCTCCCTTGTCATTTTTCTTAAACCATCAATAAGCACACTCGGTGTCCTCATGTAACCGATTAAGAAATACAATCGTTCATTGCGATTAATTTTAATTTTATTTAATCGAATTTTAGACTATTTCGCCACAGTTAAAGTGTTCCAACGTCATTTATTGTTAGTGTGCAAAAAAATTCAACCGTCAATATATGGAGAGGCGTCATAAAACACAATCTTAATATTAGACCATCCATATCCAAGTGCATGCCGATTAGGTAGAATGCGACTAAATACAAATACATTTTGATCGTGGAGACAACAAAAGTATACATTTTAATTTAAATGGAAATAAATTACAATTACCATGCGATTGTTGTCCAAACAAAAATTAGCACACGTTTAAAAATATCATTTTCTCCAATCATAAATAGAGCTATACTAGCAAAAAAGTAGTCTAGAACAGAGTATGTCAAAACGTTGGACATTAATAAATTTATGCAGCGGTTAGTTAATAACTCCTTTTATCAGCCTAAGCCGACCTTCCAAGAAACTCTACTACAAAAGTTTTTCTATAGACGTTTTTGTCACAGGTTCACTGTATAATACATAAGTCTGCCAAATCCCTTTTATTCGGAGTGAGCAGGTATTAGCGGCGGTAACAGATTCTTCCATCTTAAGGGTTCGGTAGGAATATGTGCTATTATGTTTATGCTCTGCCATTTGGAGTTTGTTAACCCGGAAAGGTTTACTCTAGCTTGGACAGTCAGTCTTCCGCTGATATTGTTATACCATCGTTTACACATTCCGGAGGAATTCCACTGTTCCAATATGAAAGTTAAAATGACTTTAGACGAGTCTGTAGGCAATCGGAGGGTAAAGAAGTGGAGGATCCGTTCATTTCCCCTTGCTAAGACGTCTGATGTATCAATGCCTGTACGGTACGGCCAGGGAGTGAGTGTGGATAAACATCCTTTCCGGCTGCTAGGAAGTTTATAATTCTACCGGCTACGGCTACCCCCTAGTGACATAATAAGATAGAACGAGGGAAATGCATAACTAAGAAGGTTCTTCCATACGAAACATCCCCAAGTGTGTTGTTGTACGCGTATAAATCTTTATGGAAGCCTAGAAAGAAATACTCATCTTCGCCTTACGCTGTTATCTTAAAGGAGCTCGTTAATTCTGTGAAAACAGGGCATTTGGTGGGATATTTTTTTAATACCGACTACGGCGTATTCAATTTACTTATTGCTTGCTTTATTTCGCTGTATTTTACAGAGACACCCAGAGAATTTCTCCCGGTTTTGAATTCCGGCTCTGCTGCCCTCTTTAAATTATATAACGATAAAAAAATGTATTCCGGTCAGGATATATATATAATATAATAGAAAAAAGTCTAAATCCAAGTTATGTAACTAGCTATCTCGCGTTTGAACTACCTTTTCATCAGAAATAATTATAATTCTTCAAATGTTCACGAACTAGGTGATTTGGCCTATTTATTTTATTCTAAAGGCATCAATACGTTTCGAGGAAAAGATGTAATATGACCAAAGATGCGGCGGGGCTTTAGATTAGTTGAACATTTGTGCTACTAGGTAGCAGCAGCAGCAGCAGGAGGAGGGTATCGGGGCCGCGAACGATGGCATGCCGTCGCTTGGGCGTTTTTATTCTCGCCCTAATTCTATTTCATTGTGAATATTTATGATAATTCGACAATTAGATGAACGGTATCGGTTGGATGGGATGGATGTTCCCGGTACTTTAAAGTTTTTCTGTGACGCCGCTATATGTCAAAGCCTATTCACCTCCCGGAGTTATTGTTTGTCATGGCGTCAACCCTAAGAGAAATTTCCAATATTTGAGTTAACTCTGGTCTCCCTTCAAAGCGAATAAATCTTTCGCCTTTTACTAAAGATTTCCGTGGAGGGGGACTTTTGATGAGTCTATAATCAATTTTTTGTCAGCACTCCGCCCTCGGGTGGGGTCATAAATTCTTATCATCTCGCCTCATTCGAATGAACATACATGCGCCTGCCCACCCGGGCAGGGCATTATGTGTGTGCTGCGTTGAGTCTTGACTGAATGACCAACTCAAAACGAGGCGTCGTTTGAGAGGGAAAAAGCTCTACTTACCATACCTACCGAATAGATTCTTCTACATAGAGGAAAAACTTGTAAGAATTTCCCTGACAAAAAAGGATCCTCCTATCTTTCCTTCGACGTTTGATTTCAAATCTGAGAGCTTTCAAAAAATAAACGAAATTTCCCCGGTCTCATGATTAAATAATATCTCAATCCCGTAAAAAATATAGATGATGAATTAATTAATTTGTCTAAACCTCCCTTGTCATTTTTCTTAAACCATCAATAAGCACACTCGGTGTCCTCATGTAACCGATTAAGAAATACAATCGTTCATTGCGATTAATTTTAATTTTATTTAATCGAATTTTAGACTATTTCGCCACAGTTAAAGTGTTCCAACGTCATTTATTGTTAGTGTGCAAAAAAATTCAACCGTCAATATATGGAGAGGCGTCATAAAACACAATCTTAATATTAGACCATCCATATCCAAGTGCATGCCGATTAGGTAGAATGCGACTAAATACAAATACATTTTGATCGTGGAGACAACAAAAGTATACATTTTAATTTAAATGGAAATAAATTACAATTACCATGCGATTGTTGTCCAAACAAAAATTAGCACACGTTTAAAAATATCATTTTCACCAATCATAAATAGAGCTATACTAGCAAAAAAGTAGTCTAGAACAGAGTATGTCAAAACGTTGGACATTAATAAATTTATGCAGCGGTTAGTTAATAACTCCTTTTATCAGCCTAAGCCGACCTTCCAAGAAACTCTACTACAAAAGTTTTTCTATAGACGTTTTTGTCACAGGTTCACTGTATAATACATAAGTCTGCCAAATCCCTTTTATTCGGAGTGAGCAGGTATTAGCGGCGGTAACAGATTCTTCCATCTTAAGGGTTCGGTAGGAATATGTGCTATTATGTTTATGCTCTGCCATTTGGAGTTTGTTAACCCGGAAAGGTTTACTCTAGCTTGGACAGTCAGTCTTCCGCTGATATTGTTATACCATCGTTTACACATTCCGGAGGAATTCCACTGTTCCAATATGAAAGTTAAAATGACTTTAGACGAGTCTGTAGGCAATCGGAGGGTAAAGAAGTGGAGGATCCGTTCATTTCCCCTTGCTAAGACGTCTGATGTATCAATGCCTGTACGGTACGGCCAGGGAGTGAGTGTGGATAAACATCCTTTCCGGCTGCTAGGAAGTTTATAATTCTACCGGCTACGGCTACCCCCTAGTGACATAATAAGATAGAACGAGGGAAATGCATAACTAAGAAGGTTCTTCCATACGAAACATCCCCAAGTGTGTTGTTGTACGCGTATAAATCTTTATGGAAGCCTAGAAAGAAATACTCATCTTCGCCTTACGCTGTTATCTTAAAGGAGCTCGTTAATTCTGTGAAAACAGGGCATTTGGTGGGATATTTTTTTAATACCGACTACGGCGTATTCAATTTACTTATTGCTTGCTTTATTTCGCTGTATTTTACAGAGACACCCAGAGAATTTCTCCCGGTTTTGAATTCCGGCTCTGCTGCCCTCTTTAAATTATATAACGATAAAAAAATGTATTCCGGTCAGGATATATATATAATATAATAGAAAAAAGTCTAAATCCAAGTTATGTAACTAGCTATCTCGCGTTTGAACTACCTTTTCATCAGAAATAATTATAATTCTTCAAATGTTCACGAACTAGGTGATTTGGCCTATTTATTTTATTCTAAAGGCATCAATACGTTTCGAGGAAAAGATGTAATATGACCAAAGATGCGGCGGGGCTTTAGATTAGTTGAACATTTGTGCTACTAGGTAGCAGCAGCAGCAGCAGGAGGAGGGTATCGGGGCCGCGAACGATGGCATGCCGTCGCTTGGGCGTTTTTATTCTCGCCCTAATTCTATTTCATTGTGAATATTTATGATAATTCGACAATTAGATGAACGGTATCGGTTGGATGGGATGGATGTTCCCGGTACTTTAAAGTTTTTCTGTGACGCCGCTATATGTCAAAGCCTATTCACCTCCCGGAGTTATTGTTTGTCATGGCGTCAACCCTAAGAGAAATTTCCAATATTTGAGTTAACTCTGGTCTCCCTTCAAAGCGAATAAATCTTTCGCCTTTTACTAAAGATTTCCGTGGAGGGGGACTTTTGATGAGTCTATAATCAATTTTTTGTCAGCACTCCGCCCTCGGGTGGGGTCATAAATTCTTATCATCTCGCCTCATTCGAATGAACATACATGCGCCTGCCCACCCGGGCAGGGCATTATGTGTGTGCTGCGTTGAGTCTTGACTGAATGACCAACTCAAAACGTGGCGTCGTTTGAGAGGGAAAAAGCTCTACTTACCATACCTACCGAATAGATTCTTCTACATAGAGGAAAAACTTGTAAGAGTTTCCCTGACAAAAAAGGATCCTCCTATCTTTCCTTCGACGTTTGATTTCAAATCTGAGAGCTTTCAAAAAATAAACGAAATTTCCCCGGTCTCATGATTAAATAATATCTCAATCCCGTAAAAAATATAGATGATGAATTAATTAATTTGTCTAAACCTCCCTTGTCATTTTTCTTAAACCATCAATAAGCACACTCGGTGTCCTCATGTAACCGATTAAGAAATACAATCGTTCATTGCGATTAATTTTAATTTTATTTAATCGAATTTTAGACTATTTCGCCACAGTTAAAGTGTTCCAACGTCATTTATTGTTAGTGTGCAAAAAAATTCAACCGTCAATATATGGAGAGGCGTCATAAAACACAATCTTAATATTAGACCATCCATATCCAAGTGCATGCCGATTAGGTAGAATGCGACTAAATACAAATACATTTTGATCGTGGAGACAACAAAAGTATACATTTTAATTTAAATGGAAATAAATTACAATTACCATGCGATTGTTGTCCAAACAAAAATTAGCACACGTTTAAAAATATCATTTTCTCCAATCATAAATAGAGCTATACTAGCAAAAAAGTAGTCTAGAACAGAGTATGTCAAAACGTTGGACATTAATAAATTTATGCAGCGGTTAGTTAATAACTCCTTTTATCAGCCTAAGCCGACCTTCCAAGAAACTCTACTACAAAAGTTTTTCTATAGACGTTTTTGTCACAGGTTCACTGTATAATACATAAGTCTGCCAAATCCCTTTTATTCGGAGTGAGCAGGTATTAGCGGCGGTAACAGATTCTTCCATCTTAAGGGTTCGGTAGGAATATGTGCTATTATGTTTATGCTCTGCCATTTGGAGTTTGTTAACCCGGAAAGGTTTACTCTAGCTTGGACAGTCAGTCTTCCGCTGATATTGTTATACCATCGTTTACACATTCCGGAGGAATTCCACTGTTCCAATATGAAAGTTAAAATGACTTTAGACGAGTCTGTAGGCAATCGGAGGGTAAAGAAGTGGAGGATCCGTTCATTTCCCCTTGCTAAGACGTCTGATGTATCAATGCCTGTACGGTACGGCCAGGGAGTGAGTGTGGATAAACATCCTTTCCGGCTGCTAGGAAGTTTATAATTCTACCGGCTACGGCTACCCCCTAGTGACATAATAAGATAGAACGAGGGAAATGCATAACTAAGAAGGTTCTTCCATACGAAACATCCCCAAGTGTGTTGTTGTACGCGTATAAATCTTTATGGAAGCCTAGAAAGAAATACTCATCTTCGCCTTACGCTGTTATCTTAAAGGAGCTCGTTAATTCTGTGAAAACAGGGCATTTGGTGGGATATTTTTTTAATACCGACTACGGCGTATTCAATTTACTTATTGCTTGCTTTATTTCGCTGTATTTTACAGAGACACCCAGAGAATTTCTCCCGGTTTTGAATTCCGGCTCTGCTGCCCTCTTTAAATTATATAACGATAAAAAAATGTATTCCGGTCAGGATATATATATAATATAATAGAAAAAAGTCTAAATCCAAGTTATGTAACTAGCTATCTCGCGTTTGAACTACCTTTTCATCAGAAATAATTATAATTCTTCAAATGTTCACGAACTAGGTGATTTGGCCTATTTATTTTATTCTAAAGGCATCAATACGTTTCGAGGAAAAGATGTAATATGACCAAAGATGCGGCGGGGCTTTAGATTAGTTGAACATTTGTGCTACTAGGTAGCAGCAGCAGCAGCAGGAGGAGGGTATCGGGGCCGCGAACGATGGCATGCCGTCGCTTGGGCGTTTTTATTCTCGCCCTAATTCTATTTCATTGTGAATATTTATGATAATTCGACAATTAGATGAACGGTATCGGTTGGATGGGATGGATGTTCCCGGTACTTTAAAGTTTTTCTGTGACGCCGCTATATGTCAAAGCCTATTCACCTCCCGGAGTTATTGTTTGTCATGGCGTCAACCCTAAGAGAAATTTCCAATATTTGAGTTAACTCTGGTCTCCCTTCAAAGCGAATAAATCTTTCGCCTTTTACTAAAGATTTCCGTGGAGGGGGACTTTTGATGAGTCTATAATCAATTTTTTGTCAGCACTCCGCCCTCGGGTGGGGTCATAAATTCTTATCATCTCGCCTCATTCGAATGAACATACATGCGCCTGCCCACCCGGGCAGGGCATTATGTGTGTGCTGCGTTGAGTCTTGACTGAATGACCAACTCAAAACGAGGCGTCGTTTGAGAGGGAAAAAGCTCTACTTACCATACCTACCGAATAGATTCTTCTACATAGAGGAAAAACTTGTAAGAATTTCCCTGACAAAAAAGGATCCTCCTATCTTTCCTTCGACGTTTGATTTCAAATCTGAGAGCTTTCAAAAAATAAACGAAATTTCCCCGGTCTCATGATTAAATAATATCTCAATCCCGTAAAAAATATAGATGATGAATTAATTAATTTGTCTAAACCTCCCTTGTCATTTTTCTTAAACCATCAATAAGCACACTCGGTGTCCTCATGTAACCGATTAAGAAATACAATCGTTCATTGCGATTAATTTTAATTTTATTTAATCGAATTTTAGACTATTTCGCCACAGTTAAAGTGTTCCAACGTCATTTATTGTTAGTGTGCAAAAAAATTCAACCGTCAATATATGGAGAGGCGTCATAAAACACAATCTTAATATTAGACCATCCATATCCAAGTGCATGCCGATTAGGTAGAATGCGACTAAATACAAATACATTTTGATCGTGGAGACAACAAAAGTATACATTTTAATTTAAATGGAAATAAATTACAATTACCATGCGATTGTTGTCCAAACAAAAATTAGCACACGTTTAAAAATATCATTTTCACCAATCATAAATAGAGCTATACTAGCAAAAAAGTAGTCTAGAACAGAGTATGTCAAAACGTTGGACATTAATAAATTTATGCAGCGGTTAGTTAATAACTCCTTTTATCAGCCTAAGCCGACCTTCCAAGAAACTCTAATACAAAAGTTTTTCTATAGACGTTTTTGTCACAGGTTCACTGTATAATACATAAGTCTGCCAAATCCCTTTTATTCGGAGTGAGCAGGTATTAGCGGCGGTAACAGATTCTTCCATCTTAAGGGTTCGGTAGGAATATGTGCTATTATGTTTATGCTCTGCCATTTGGAGTTTGTTAACCCGGAAAGGTTTACTCTAGCTTGGACAGTCAGTCTTCCGCTGATATTGTTATACCATCGTTTACACATTCCGGAGGAATTCCACTGTTCCAATATGAAAGTTAAAATGACTTTAGACGAGTCTGTAGGCAATCGGAGGGTAAAGAAGTGGAGGATCCGTTCATTTCCCCTTGCTAAGACGTCTGATGTATCAATGCCTGTACGGTACGGCCAGGGAGTGAGTGTGGATAAACATCCTTTCCGGCTGCTAGGAAGTTTATAATTCTACCGGCTACGGCTACCCCCTAGTGACATAATAAGATAGAACGAGGGAAATGCATAACTAAGAAGGTTCTTCCATACGAAACATCCCCAAGTGTGTTGTTGTACGCGTATAAATCTTTATGGAAGCCTAGAAAGAAATACTCATCTTCGCCTTACGCTGTTATCTTAAAGGAGCTCGTTAATTCTGTGAAAACAGGGCATTTGGTGGGATATTTTTTTAATACCGACTACGGCGTATTCAATTTACTTATTGCTTGCTTTATTTCGCTGTATTTTACAGAGACACCCAGAGAATTTCTCCCGGTTTTGAATTCCGGCTCTGCTGCCCTCTTTAAATTATATAACGATAAAAAAATGTATTCCGGTCAGGATATATATATAATATAATAGAAAAAAGTCTAAATCCAAGTTATGTAACTAGCTATCTCGCGTTTGAACTACCTTTTCATCAGAAATAATTATAATTCTTCAAATGTTCACGAACTAGGTGATTTGGCCTATTTATTTTATTCTAAAGGCATCAATACGTTTCGAGGAAAAGATGTAATATGACCAAAGATGCGGCGGGGCTTTAGATTAGTTGAACATTTGTGCTACTAGGTAGCAGCAGCAGCAGCAGGAGGAGGGTATCGGGGCCGCGAACGATGGCATGCCGTCGCTTGGGCGTTTTTATTCTCGCCCTAATTCTATTTCATTGTGAATATTTATGATAATTCGACAATTAGATGAACGGTATCGGTTGGATGGGATGGATGTTCCCGGTACTTTAAAGTTTTTCTGTGACGCCGCTATATGTCAAAGCCTATTCACCTCCCGGAGTTATTGTTTGTCATGGCGTCAACCCTAAGAGAAATTTCCAATATTTGAGTTAACTCTGGTCTCCCTTCAAAGCGAATAAATCTTTCGCCTTTTACTAAAGATTTCCGTGGAGGGGGACTTTTGATGAGTCTATAATCAATTTTTTGTCAGCACTCCGCCCTCGGGTGGGGTCATAAATTCTTATCATCTCGCCTCATTCGAATGAACATACATGCGCCTGCCCACCCGGGCAGGGCATTATGTGTGTGCTGCGTTGAGTCTTGACTGAATGACCAACTCAAAACGTGGCGTCGTTTGAGAGGGAAAAAGCTCTACTTACCATACCTACCGAATAGATTCTTCTACATAGAGGAAAAACTTGTAAGAGTTTCCCTGACAAAAAAGGATCCTCCTATCTTTCCTTCGACGTTTGATTTCAAATCTGAGAGCTTTCAAAAAATAAACGAAATTTCCCCGGTCTCATGATTAAATAATATCTCAATCCCGTAAAAAATATAGATGATGAATTAATTAATTTGTCTAAACCTCCCTTGTCATTTTTCTTAAACCATCAATAAGCACACTCGGTGTCCTCATGTAACCGATTAAGAAATACAATCGTTCATTGCGATTAATTTTAATTTTATTTAATCGAATTTTAGACTATTTCGCCACAGTTAAAGTGTTCCAACGTCATTTATTGTTAGTGTGCAAAAAAATTCAACCGTCAATATATGGAGAGGCGTCATAAAACACAATCTTAATATTAGACCATCCATATCCAAGTGCATGCCGATTAGGTAGAATGCGACTAAATACAAATACATTTTGATCGTGGAGACAACAAAAGTATACATTTTAATTTAAATGGAAATAAATTACAATTACCATGCGATTGTTGTCCAAACAAAAATTAGCACACGTTTAAAAATATCATTTTCTCCAATCATAAATAGAGCTATACTAGCAAAAAAGTAGTCTAGAACAGAGTATGTCAAAACGTTGGACATTAATAAATTTATGCAGCGGTTAGTTAATAACTCCTTTTATCAGCCTAAGCCGACCTTCCAAGAAACTCTACTACAAAAGTTTTTCTATAGACGTTTTTGTCACAGGTTCACTGTATAATACATAAGTCTGCCAAATCCCTTTTATTCGGAGTGAGCAGGTATTAGCGGCGGTAACAGATTCTTCCATCTTAAGGGTTCGGTAGGAATATGTGCTATTATGTTTATGCTCTGCCATTTGGAGTTTGTTAACCCGGAAAGGTTTACTCTAGCTTGGACAGTCAGTCTTCCGCTGATATTGTTATACCATCGTTTACACATTCCGGAGGAATTCCACTGTTCCAATATGAAAGTTAAAATGACTTTAGACGAGTCTGTAGGCAATCGGAGGGTAAAGAAGTGGAGGATCCGTTCATTTCCCCTTGCTAAGACGTCTGATGTATCAATGCCTGTACGGTACGGCCAGGGAGTGAGTGTGGATAAACATCCTTTCCGGCTGCTAGGAAGTTTATAATTCTACCGGCTACGGCTACCCCCTAGTGACATAATAAGATAGAACGAGGGAAATGCATAACTAAGAAGGTTCTTCCATACGAAACATCCCCAAGTGTGTTGTTGTACGCGTATAAATCTTTATGGAAGCCTAGAAAGAAATACTCATCTTCGCCTTACGCTGTTATCTTAAAGGAGCTCGTTAATTCTGTGAAAACAGGGCATTTGGTGGGATATTTTTTTAATACCGACTACGGCGTATTCAATTTACTTATTGCTTGCTTTATTTCGCTGTATTTTACAGAGACACCCAGAGAATTTCTCCCGGTTTTGAATTCCGGCTCTGCTGCCCTCTTTAAATTATATAACGATAAAAAAATGTATTCCGGTCAGGATATATATATAATATAATAGAAAAAAGTCTAAATCCAAGTTATGTAACTAGCTATCTCGCGTTTGAACTACCTTTTCATCAGAAATAATTATAATTCTTCAAATGTTCACGAACTAGGTGATTTGGCCTATTTATTTTATTCTAAAGGCATCAATACGTTTCGAGGAAAAGATGTAATATGACCAAAGATGCGGCGGGGCTTTAGATTAGTTGAACATTTGTGCTACTAGGTAGCAGCAGCAGCAGCAGGAGGAGGGTATCGGGGCCGCGAACGATGGCATGCCGTCGCTTGGGCGTTTTTATTCTCGCCCTAATTCTATTTCATTGTGAATATTTATGATAATTCGACAATTAGATGAACGGTATCGGTTGGATGGGATGGATGTTCCCGGTACTTTAAAGTTTTTCTGTGACGCCGCTATATGTCAAAGCCTATTCACCTCCCGGAGTTATTGTTTGTCATGGCGTCAACCCTAAGAGAAATTTCCAATATTTGAGTTAACTCTGGTCTCCCTTCAAAGCGAATAAATCTTTCGCCTTTTACTAAAGATTTCCGTGGAGGGGGACTTTTGATGAGTCTATAATCAATTTTTTGTCAGCACTCCGCCCTCGGGTGGGGTCATAAATTCTTATCATCTCGCCTCATTCGAATGAACATACATGCGCCTGCCCACCCGGGCAGGGCATTATGTGTGTGCTGCGTTGAGTCTTGACTGAATGACCAACTCAAAACGAGGCGTCGTTTGAGAGGGAAAAAGCTCTACTTACCATACCTACCGAATAGATTCTTCTACATAGAGGAAAAACTTGTAAGAATTTCCCTGACAAAAAAGGATCCTCCTATCTTTCCTTCGACGTTTGATTTCAAATCTGAGAGCTTTCAAAAAATAAACGAAATTTCCCCGGTCTCATGATTAAATAATATCTCAATCCCGTAAAAAATATAGATGATGAATTAATTAATTTGTCTAAACCTCCCTTGTCATTTTTCTTAAACCATCAATAAGCACACTCGGTGTCCTCATGTAACCGATTAAGAAATACAATCGTTCATTGCGATTAATTTTAATTTTATTTAATCGAATTTTAGACTATTTCGCCACAGTTAAAGTGTTCCAACGTCATTTATTGTTAGTGTGCAAAAAAATTCAACCGTCAATATATGGAGAGGCGTCATAAAACACAATCTTAATATTAGACCATCCATATCCAAGTGCATGCCGATTAGGTAGAATGCGACTAAATACAAATACATTTTGATCGTGGAGACAACAAAAGTATACATTTTAATTTAAATGGAAATAAATTACAATTACCATGCGATTGTTGTCCAAACAAAAATTAGCACACGTTTAAAAATATCATTTTCACCAATCATAAATAGAGCTATACTAGCAAAAAAGTAGTCTAGAACAGAGTATGTCAAAACGTTGGACATTAATAAATTTATGCAGCGGTTAGTTAATAACTCCTTTTATCAGCCTAAGCCGACCTTCCAAGAAACTCTAATACAAAAGTTTTTCTATAGACGTTTTTGTCACAGGTTCACTGTATAATACATAAGTCTGCCAAATCCCTTTTATTCGGAGTGAGCAGGTATTAGCGGCGGTAACAGATTCTTCCATCTTAAGGGTTCGGTAGGAATATGTGCTATTATGTTTATGCTCTGCCATTTGGAGTTTGTTAACCCGGAAAGGTTTACTCTAGCTTGGACAGTCAGTCTTCCGCTGATATTGTTATACCATCGTTTACACATTCCGGAGGAATTCCACTGTTCCAATATGAAAGTTAAAATGACTTTAGACGAGTCTGTAGGCAATCGGAGGGTAAAGAAGTGGAGGATCCGTTCATTTCCCCTTGCTAAGACGTCTGATGTATCAATGCCTGTACGGTACGGCCAGGGAGTGAGTGTGGATAAACATCCTTTCCGGCTGCTAGGAAGTTTATAATTCTACCGGCTACGGCTACCCCCTAGTGACATAATAAGATAGAACGAGGGAAATGCATAACTAAGAAGGTTCTTCCATACGAAACATCCCCAAGTGTGTTGTTGTACGCGTATAAATCTTTATGGAAGCCTAGAAAGAAATACTCATCTTCGCCTTACGCTGTTATCTTAAAGGAGCTCGTTAATTCTGTGAAAACAGGGCATTTGGTGGGATATTTTTTTAATACCGACTACGGCGTATTCAATTTACTTATTGCTTGCTTTATTTCGCTGTATTTTACAGAGACACCCAGAGAATTTCTCCCGGTTTTGAATTCCGGCTCTGCTGCCCTCTTTAAATTATATAACGATAAAAAAATGTATTCCGGTCAGGATATATATATAATATAATAGAAAAAAGTCTAAATCCAAGTTATGTAACTAGCTATCTCGCGTTTGAACTACCTTTTCATCAGAAATAATTATAATTCTTCAAATGTTCACGAACTAGGTGATTTGGCCTATTTATTTTATTCTAAAGGCATCAATACGTTTCGAGGAAAAGATGTAATATGACCAAAGATGCGGCGGGGCTTTAGATTAGTTGAACATTTGTGCTACTAGGTAGCAGCAGCAGCAGCAGGAGGAGGGTATCGGGGCCGCGAACGATGGCATGCCGTCGCTTGGGCGTTTTTATTCTCGCCCTAATTCTATTTCATTGTGAATATTTATGATAATTCGACAATTAGATGAACGGTATCGGTTGGATGGGATGGATGTTCCCGGTACTTTAAAGTTTTTCTGTGACGCCGCTATATGTCAAAGCCTATTCACCTCCCGGAGTTATTGTTTGTCATGGCGTCAACCCTAAGAGAAATTTCCAATATTTGAGTTAACTCTGGTCTCCCTTCAAAGCGAATAAATCTTTCGCCTTTTACTAAAGATTTCCGTGGAGGGGGACTTTTGATGAGTCTATAATCAATTTTTTGTCAGCACTCCGCCCTCGGGTGGGGTCATAAATTCTTATCATCTCGCCTCATTCGAATGAACATACATGCGCCTGCCCACCCGGGCAGGGCATTATGTGTGTGCTGCGTTGAGTCTTGACTGAATGACCAACTCAAAACGTGGCGTCGTTTGAGAGGGAAAAAGCTCTACTTACCATACCTACCGAATAGATTCTTCTACATAGAGGAAAAACTTGTAAGAGTTTCCCTGACAAAAAAGGATCCTCCTATCTTTCCTTCGACGTTTGATTTCAAATCTGAGAGCTTTCAAAAAATAAACGAAATTTCCCCGGTCTCATGATTAAATAATATCTCAATCCCGTAAAAAATATAGATGATGAATTAATTAATTTGTCTAAACCTCCCTTGTCATTTTTCTTAAACCATCAATAAGCACACTCGGTGTCCTCATGTAACCGATTAAGAAATACAATCGTTCATTGCGATTAATTTTAATTTTATTTAATCGAATTTTAGACTATTTCGCCACAGTTAAAGTGTTCCAACGTCATTTATTGTTAGTGTGCAAAAAAATTCAACCGTCAATATATGGAGAGGCGTCATAAAACACAATCTTAATATTAGACCATCCATATCCAAGTGCATGCCGATTAGGTAGAATGCGACTAAATACAAATACATTTTGATCGTGGAGACAACAAAAGTATACATTTTAATTTAAATGGAAATAAATTACAATTACCATGCGATTGTTGTCCAAACAAAAATTAGCACACGTTTAAAAATATCATTTTCTCCAATCATAAATAGAGCTATACTAGCAAAAAAGTAGTCTAGAACAGAGTATGTCAAAACGTTGGACATTAATAAATTTATGCAGCGGTTAGTTAATAACTCCTTTTATCAGCCTAAGCCGACCTTCCAAGAAACTCTACTACAAAAGTTTTTCTATAGACGTTTTTGTCACAGGTTCACTGTATAATACATAAGTCTGCCAAATCCCTTTTATTCGGAGTGAGCAGGTATTAGCGGCGGTAACAGATTCTTCCATCTTAAGGGTTCGGTAGGAATATGTGCTATTATGTTTATGCTCTGCCATTTGGAGTTTGTTAACCCGGAAAGGTTTACTCTAGCTTGGACAGTCAGTCTTCCGCTGATATTGTTATACCATCGTTTACACATTCCGGAGGAATTCCACTGTTCCAATATGAAAGTTAAAATGACTTTAGACGAGTCTGTAGGCAATCGGAGGGTAAAGAAGTGGAGGATCCGTTCATTTCCCCTTGCTAAGACGTCTGATGTATCAATGCCTGTACGGTACGGCCAGGGAGTGAGTGTGGATAAACATCCTTTCCGGCTGCTAGGAAGTTTATAATTCTACCGGCTACGGCTACCCCCTAGTGACATAATAAGATAGAACGAGGGAAATGCATAACTAAGAAGGTTCTTCCATACGAAACATCCCCAAGTGTGTTGTTGTACGCGTATAAATCTTTATGGAAGCCTAGAAAGAAATACTCATCTTCGCCTTACGCTGTTATCTTAAAGGAGCTCGTTAATTCTGTGAAAACAGGGCATTTGGTGGGATATTTTTTTAATACCGACTACGGCGTATTCAATTTACTTATTGCTTGCTTTATTTCGCTGTATTTTACAGAGACACCCAGAGAATTTCTCCCGGTTTTGAATTCCGGCTCTGCTGCCCTCTTTAAATTATATAACGATAAAAAAATGTATTCCGGTCAGGATATATATATAATATAATAGAAAAAAGTCTAAATCCAAGTTATGTAACTAGCTATCTCGCGTTTGAACTACCTTTTCATCAGAAATAATTATAATTCTTCAAATGTTCACGAACTAGGTGATTTGGCCTATTTATTTTATTCTAAAGGCATCAATACGTTTCGAGGAAAAGATGTAATATGACCAAAGATGCGGCGGGGCTTTAGATTAGTTGAACATTTGTGCTACTAGGTAGCAGCAGCAGCAGGAGGAGGGTATCGGGGCCGCGAACGATGGCATGCCGTCGCTTGGGCGTTTTTATTCTCGCCCTAATTCTATTTCATTGTGAATATTTATGATAATTCGACAATTAGATGAACGGTATCGGTTGGATGGGATGGATGTTCCCGGTACTTTAAAGTTTTTCTGTGACGCCGCTATATGTCAAAGCCTATTCACCTCCCGGAGTTATTGTTTGTCATGGCGTCAACCCTAAGAGAAATTTCCAATATTTGAGAACATCAATTTTTCAACATATTTGGCCACATCAATAACGTGCTCTTCCGGGTGAGCACATTTCATGACAAAAGGGGCATTCCTATGTGCCTTAATTGCCAAGAGTACGGCCACACTAGGCGGTACTGCTTTAAGCAGGCAAAATGTGTGAGGTGTAGCGAGCCTCACCAAACCACACAATGCCCGAGGGATGCCTCAATCCCACTGAAATGTGCAAACTGCGGGGGTAACCACGTAGCGTCCTTTCAACAATGTCCCCATCGATTGCAGCTCCTACAGGCCGCCGAAAATAGGAAGCAGGTTAAAAATAACCCAGCCGGGCCGAGAATGGCCAAATACCAGCCTGCTCCCCCCCCACCTCGTCAGACAGCGTCATATGCCCAGATGGCCTCAGGTAGCCCCAGGGCCCCGGAAGTTCTCCCAGAGCCCCTACCTCAACAAAATTATAATAACAATAATAACAACAATAACAATAATAATAACAATAATAACATCAATGATGCCCTGTCGGGCATAATGAACATGTTAGGCAGCATGATGAACATGCTCAGCGGTATGACAACCGCAATGAACAAACTTACTGAGGCGGTAACAGAGATGATGCGAGATTTCAAAAAACTTGCATCAAAATGAATGGGCACTCCATATTAAATTATAACGTCTGCGGCATTACGCCCAAACATGCCGACGTAGAAGTAATTCTACGGTGCCATACGCCAGACGTTGTTGTACTTACAGACACCCGGCTGAAGAATAGACACTTCTGCCGGTTTCCGGGTTATACCGTTTACCGACAAGACACCGAAACTAGCACAGGAGGAGTTGCGGTATTAGTCAGAAACGGCATACCCTGCAGGAGACTGCCCGCCCCCGTCAACCTAGGCCCCAATCAATATATTGTAACGCTCCAGCTACGGCTCACGAAGAACACCATTGTGTCAGGAGTCTACAGAAGACCGAGAGCCGCCTGTGACCCGTACAAGCGTCTGCTCAGTACGGTGGCTCATGACCGAAGACACATCTTAGTGGGTGACCTAAATGCTAATCACAGCTGGTGGAGTAGCACTAGGGCAAATGGCCTAGGCCGCTACATTACTAAAACACCATTTACGGTCATCCACCCAGGATTGCCGACCTTCCGTCATTTTGCCTTCCCAGACAGAACCTCTACGCCTGATCTGCTCCTGACACAAGAGCCACACCGGGTCACTGGATGTTCCGCTATGGACTTTACCACTTCAGATCATCGTCCTGTTCTCTACGAACTAGAAGGCGACGTGCCAGAACCGCCTGCTACTAGATACAGGTACGATGAGGCCAAGTGGGACCTCTATAAGAATCTGGTAAAGTCCGATCTTCCCACTATCACCCCACTGAGACACACTTGGGACATAGACTACGCTGTCTATCAGTTACAGGACGTCATCGAAAGAGCCGCCGATGCTTCGATCCCAAAATTTACTCCGAAGCCCCCTTCTCTGAGGAAACCTCCGGATCATATCCTGCAACTGATAAGACAGCGCAATAACATCAAGAACAGGTGGTTTAGGACCAGAAACAGGGACTTGAAACCGGTCTTAAACTCTCTCACTAACCAAGTCAGGTCTCTCATGGCTCAGTGGAAAAATTCAGTATGGGAAGATCGCCTTACCAGTCTTCACGGTGACCACAAACAGCTTTGGAGATTAGTGAAGACCTCTTTATCAAAAAAGAACGGTGTCAGACTTGCGGTGAATGGTCAGTTCATCCCCACCACCGAGCAAGCTGACATCTTAGCCAATCACTATGAAGAAGTGAGCCGTAGCCAAGGCGAGCCAATAGGAATTGACTCCCCCTCCCCTTCTCTCCCCACCACTACCGATATATGGACCTCGCACAGGCAGGTCGATGCCATTTATTCTAGTGGATCGAAAATCTCTCGTTCTATCCTTCGTTGAGGAAGGACGTGTTTTTGTTTGTTTGTGCGCTTTGTGAGCTTTAAAGTTTAACTTCATAAAGTTTATGTGCGTTGTTAACAATTAACTATTATTGTTAACAGCACTAGTTTAACAGTGTTGTGCACCAGACGCTGTTAGAAGTCCGTTACAGCAGAAGAGTGGGAGGAATCTGCAGTGACGTCACACAGGTAGAACAAAGAACTTATTATTATTTCTTCGGACTGCGGTCCAGATATGGGGAAGAAGAACCCCAGAGTTCTAAGCATGGAGATTTCCCATGAGGAATCGGAATCTCCTGATAGTCCTGCTCCTGAGCCCCCCCAAGAGGAATTTACTAATCCCAAGAGAGTATGCAGAAAGCGTACTCTCCCCCAGGCCCCTGAGGTTAAAACCTCCAATTCCTTCACCCCCCTTAACACAGATCAACCAGAGGCCAGCACATCGGCCGCCCCCGCAGCCCTTAAATCGCCACCCCCCCTAGTATTAGGTCGCATCAACAGTTACGACCTAACCCGTCTACTAACAGAAAATAGTGTGAGAAACTTCAGAATCTCTCAAACCCAGCAAGACACTAAAGTCCTGTGCCATACTGTCTCTGACCACCAAAGAGCAGCCACAGTACTAAGGGAAATAAATCTTCCCTTCCACACCTTTGCCCCCCGCGGAACGAAGCAAAACAAAAAATTTTTGCTCCACGGTTTCGATCTGATGCACCCGATCGACGAGATAAAAGCCGAAGTCCAACAACTCGGTAATATAATCGATGTTTATCGATTAAGGCGCTCCGACCATAACGGTGCCAAAACAGAGATCGAGCCGATCCTCGTTATCGGAGATCATACCCTAACACAGGCTATGATCAAGCAAATTGGCCACATCAATAACGTGCTCTTCCGTGTGAGCACATTTCATGACAAAAGGGGCATTCCTATGTGCCTTAATTGCCAAGAGTACGGCCACACTAGGCGGTACTGCTTTAAGCAGGCAAAATGTGTGAGGTGTAGCGAGCCTCACCAAACCACACAATGCCCGAGGGATGCCTCAATCCCACTTAAATGTGCAAACTGCGGGGGTAACCACGTAGCGTCTTTTCAACAGTGTCCCCACCGTTTGCAGCTCATACAGGCCGCCGAAAATAGGAAGCAGGTTAAAAATAACCCAGCCGGGCCGAGAATGGCCAGACACCAGCCTGCTCCCCCCCCACCCCGTCAGACAGCGTCATACGCCCAGATGGCATCCGGTAGCTCCAGGACTCCGGAAGTACTCCCTGAGCCCCTACCACAACAAAACAATAACAACAACAATAACAATACTACCAACGATGCCATCCTGGCCGTGCTACTCACCGTGGTCGCTACCATGAAAGACATACAAGCTTCCATCGCCGAAATGATGAGGGAGTTTAGAAATCAAACATCTAAAAATCAAACATCCAAATGAACGGACACTCTATTTTAAACTACAACGTCTGCGGCATTACGCCTAAACAAGCCGACGTAGAAGTAATTCTACGGTGCCATACGCCAGACGTTGTCGTCCTTACAGACACCCGGCTGAAGAATAGACACTTCTGCCGGTTTCCGGGTTATACCGTTTACCGACAAGACACCGAAACTAACACAGGAGGAGTTGCGGTAATAGTCAGAAACGGCATACCTTGTAGGAGACTGCCCGCCCCCGTCAACCTAGGCCCCGAGCAATATATTGTAACGCTCCAGCTACGGCTCACGAAGAACACCATTGTGTCAGGAGTCTATAGAAGACCGAGAGCCGCCTGTGACCCGTACAAGCGTCTTCTCAGTACGGTGGCTCATGACCGAAGACACATCATAGTGGGTGACCTAAATGCTAATCACAGCTGGTGGAGTAATACTAGGGCAAATGGCCTAGGCCGCTACATTACTAAAACACCATTTACGGTCATCCACCCAGGATTGCCGACCTTCCGTCATTTTGCCTTCCCAGACAGAACCTCTACGCCTGATCTGCTCCTGACACAAGAGCCGCACCGGGTCACCGGATGCTCCGCCTTGGACTTTACCACTTCAGATCATCGTCCTGTTCTCTACGAACTAGAAGGCGACATGCCAGAACCGCCTGCTACGAGATACAGGTACGATGAGGCCAAGTGGGACCTCTATAAGAATCTGGTAAAGTCCGATCTTCCCACTATCACCCCACTGAGACACACTTGGGACATAGACTACGCTGTCTATCAGCTACAGGACGTCATCGAAAGAGCCGCCGATGCATCGATCCCAAAATTTGCTCCGAAGCCCCCTTCTCTGAGGAAACCTCCGGATCATATCCTGCAACTGATAAGACAGCGTAATAACATCAAGAACAGGTGGTTTAGGACCAGAAACAGGGACTTAAAACCGGTCCTAAACTCCCTCACGAACCAAGTAAGGTCCCTGATGGCTCAGTGGAAAAATTCAGTATGGGAAGATCGCCTTACCAGTCTTCACGGTGACCACAAACAGCTTTGGAGATTAGTGAAGACCTCTTTATCAAAAAAGAACGGTGTCAGACTTGCGGTAAATGGTCAGTTCATCCCCACCACCGAGCAAGCTGACATCTTAGCCAATCACTATGAAGAAGTGAGCCGTAGCCAAGGCGAGCCAATAGGAATTGACTCCCCCTCCCCTTCTCTCCCCACCACTACCGATATATGGACCTCGCACAGGCAGGTCGATGCCATTATTCGGAAGACACCGGGACGGAAAACTCCAGGACAGGACTCAATTCAGAACATCCTACTGAAGCAGCTGCCGAGGAAAGGAATCTCCTTCATAACCAACATCATGAACTCCTGCTTCAGGCTTCACTATTTCCCTCAGAACTGGAAACATGCTGTAGTGATCCCCCTTCTGAAACCAGCGAAGAGCGGTTATGAGCCATCTCATTACCGCCCCATCAGTCTGCTGACTCAACTGTCGAAGCTCTTCGAGAAAATCATTCACACACATCTCTCCGGGCACTGCGAGTCGCAGGAAATTATCCCTCCAGAGCAGACTGGTTTCAGCACAGGCCTAAGCGCGAATAACAACCTGGTGAGGTTGCAACATCACGTCGCATCGAACATCCGAAGCAACAGAGCGACCGCTATGATTTCTCTGGACTGTTCGAAGGCCTTTGACTCCGTCGATCACTACATCCTACTCCAACGTCTGAGGGAATATGAATTCTCGGAACAGATGCAGAACCTGATGAGATCCTACCTTACAGGCAGAACTTTTTCTGTTCGTATTGGCTCCACGACAACGACACGAAGGAACTACTCTGCCGGCGTACCCCAAGGGTCGGTGCTTGGACCCCTACTATTCAACATTTATACCGCCCACATCGTAGGAGCCTCGTACTCCAACTGCGAGGTATCCGCGTATGCAGACGATATAGGGGTTTTTAGCACCAGTATCAACCCCTCAAGAGCCCTGAAATTTGCTGAGAGCGCCAGCCAACAGATCGCCGAGAAACTCGATGCCGTCTACATCAAAGTCAACCCGGCCAAGACGCAAGGAATTATCTTCAGTTTCAAATCTGGGAAAAAGAAACTCCCTAAATCCTTCGTCTTAGACGGCAAAGAGTGCCCTATAAGCAACAAGCTGTGCTACCTCGGGATTACCCTCGGTAGGCACTTGTCGTTTACAACGCACCTCGGCAGAAAGTTAAAGAGTGTTAGGAAGAAATTCTTCAGCCTCGGTCACCTACTTCATAGCCCGGCTTTATCAGTTCGCCTCAAGCTGCTGATATACCAGAGCGTCCTAAGACCTGCACTGTTGTACGGTACCCCTCTCTACAAGTATCTGACCCCTAACACTCTGCTAACGCTCCAGCAGTTCCAGAACAGAGTTCTCCGCACGTCCCTCAAACACACCCCGTTCGACCGAATGAAGGCTGCCGACATCCACAAGAAATTTGAAGTGCTCACGATTCAAGACTTCATCAAGAGAAGGCACATAAAATTTTTTGACTCACTCCGTCACAGCCACAACCCACTGTTCTCCGACCTTCAGCCACCACCAATGCCCGTCAGATGGAAGCACTGTTGGACCGCCGAAGCCTGGAGAATGAAGGACATCATCGACTGACCGACCTACACCCTGCCGAGAGATGGAGGCCCATCTCCCGGCCGACTCAACCGACTCAACACTACCCCGTCTACCTGTGTAAGCAGGGTTGACCTTCCGGCCCATCAGGCCGACTCATTTTAAGGCCCCTAGCGGGGCGGCCGGCCAGGCTTCGCCTGGCCAACGGGCCAGGCTTCGCCTTGGCCCGTAACAATCCATCGCCTAGGCTTCGCCTAGGCTCCATCCTTGGTAGACTCTCACTACCTTCCTGACCCCTTCCGCCTTTCTAGGCATTCCACACCCTATATCCTTCTCATACATCCTTTAAGTAGGGGCCTCCCCTTAGAGAAAGGCACTTCTATTCATAAATAATTTTCCTTATTCCTATTTTTAATTTTGAGAGCTCTGAAAAAAAAAAAAAAAAAAAAAAAAAAAAAAAAAAAAAAAAAAAAGGTCGATGCCATTATTCGGAAGACACCTGGACGGAAAACTCCAGGACAGGACTCAATTCAAAACATCCTACTGAAGCAGCTGCCGAGGAAAGGAATCTCCTTCATAACCAACATCATGAACTCCTGCTTCAGGCTTCACTATTTCCCTCAGAACTGGAAACATGCTGTAGTGATCCCCCTTCTGAAACCAGCGAAGAGCGGTTATGAGCCATCTCATTACCGCCCCATCAGTCTGCTGACTCAACTGTCGAAGATCTTCGAGAGAATCATTCACACACATCTCTCCGGGCACTGCGAGTCACAGGAAATCATCCCTCCAGAGCAGACTGGTTTCAGCACAGGCCTAAGTGCGAATAACAACCTGGTGAGGTTGCAACATCACGTCGCATCGAACATCCGAAGCAACAGAGCGACCGCTATGATTTCTTTGGACTGTTCGAAGGCCTTTGACTCCGTCGATCACTACATCCTACTCCAACGTCTGAGGGAGTATGAATTCTCGGAACAGATGCAGAACCTGATGAGATCCTACCTTACAGGCAGAACTTTTTCTGTTCGTATTGGCTCCACGACCACGACACGAAGGAACTACTCTGCCGGTGTACCCCAAGGGTCGGTGCTTGGACCCCTGCTGTTTAACATCTATACCGCCCACATCGTAGGAGCCTCGTACTCCAACTGCGAGGTATCCGCGTATGCAGACGACATAGGTGTTTTCAGCACCAGTATCAACCCTTCAAGAGCCCTGAAATTCGCTGAGAGCGCCAGCCAACAGATCGCCGAG